>JAQPPZ010015435.1:0-367007 GCA_028583015.1 Wollemia nobilis
TGTTTCACAAAGAAACTTGGAGAAATAATAAAAGAAAGGAAAATAAAATAAATTATTTCTTTGCAAGAAAGAGTCTTTCGTTCGAGACTCTAAGTTGCGTGTTATTATTTGTAATATGACAAATTAACACTCAACAGGATCCAAAGTGTCGATGTCTCTGTAGTCTTTGGATAGAGTCTAAGGTGTCGAGATTTTGTAGTCCCTAGAATAAGTTGTTGAGTTAGAGTGTCTAAGTTTTGTAGTCTCTGATCAAAGAAGTGAAAGCTAGTTTACATGGTTCGACTCATGATGATGTTGCTGGTTTATGTTATTTGGCTTACAATGCTGGTGTTGGTTTACGTGGTTCGGCTCATAATGTTGGTGCTAGTTTACATGGTTCAAAAGAGACTTTTACAAATGTGGAATATTGTGGTTCCATTGAACTATGCTCGAAATATGATTTTTCAACAAGTTTACACAAGGATATACTCAAGAAGCATTAATATTTACCTCAATTTACGAGAAATAGTGCCTCATCAAACAAAATTAAGAAGAGATATAATTTGAAATAATTTAATGTTTTAAAAAACATTATTTGGCATAAGTATTTCCCCCTTTTAAATTTAAATGGTCCACCCACGTGCAAGGTAGGATATCATGCATGGTTCCCTTACTCTTTACCTTTGCTTTTACAATTGAAAACACAATTAATAAATGCTATGTAGCTCTTCCCACACTCCATGTGGGATAATGGTTTGTAAAAATCAAGTGCAAGCCATCTTGTGGACCATAAATTCATTGTCGACCACCAAAATATGAGACATGTACCCATGTGTTGCTCATGAGTTATGCTCGATCTCTAATCTCCTATGGTTGTACACTGCTTCGATCAGGAGATAGTTTGGACAAGAGTCATTTGATTTACTTTTCTTGTGTGTGGATTCAATGGACCTAAAGATTTGAATCAATTTTGGTAGAGGTTGTAGGCCTAAATGCTTTTGGATTTGATTTTCAAAGGCTTGAAATTAGGGACTTTTGACAATGGAGAATACCAAGCCTTTTTCTTGTTTAGATATTTTGTGGTGTTAGTAGGATGTGGGGAGTCCACATAGTAGAAATATTAAGGAAGACTCTTGCAGTGGAGGCTTAGGTATATAAAATTAAAATTGGGCCTACACAGTTCCAAAAAAAACTCATTTTTGCTTCAAAATAGATTTAAAATCCTAGCATTATTTTGTAGTTAAATGGATTTATATACTAGCCTATGGGAAACTAACAACGAAGGAGAGGGATTTTTCCAGATTGATATTTTGGAGGTAGGTACTCTATTTTCATTCCATGAAACTATAGGTGAGCATGAGAGTTGCACTAAAAATCTTCCCTAGGCCCGATATGCGTGTAGCTATCTAAGTATGATCCAATGGTATGTCCATGCCATAACTTAAAACATGTGCTAAAATCAATCATGGAGGCACTCATATACCATGCACAATGTGACTATATCAAGCCAATCTTGGACTTACACTGCTCACTTTTGTTAGTAGAATGGTTGTCTCCAAACTTAGGAAGAACTAATGTATTAAATTAGGCCCAAATTATAAGATATATGCTTCACACATCACACCAAATCTATTACATTAGTAGTAGGGGACCTCAATATTGGTGCCACCAAGCATCAGAGCTTGCCTTTGGGGGCACGAGGCTGTAGACAAGAGCCACATGGTGGCATGAACATCAACAAGAAGGTTAGAGAGCACATGGTTGGACGACTTCTATTTGCCTATTAGGGACCTCTGTGGGCCTCTTAGGGGCTTTTGTGGGCCTATTGGGGGTCTCTGTGGGCCTACTAGGGACCTCTATGGGTTTATTAGGGACATTTTGGGGGTCTTTATGGGATTTTTGGGGCCTCTATGGGCCTATTTGGGACCTATTAGGGGCCCAAATACAAGATGAAATACCACCAAACTATCCATGTAAAACTACAATATGGACACATGCATACAAATTTTACATCCTTAAGGAGGAAAAATTGGTGTGATGCACTATTGTACAAGATTGAGGTCATAAATCATGGTTGTTCATAGATCTACATGAAGTCCACCAAGGAGGATATAGATTTGTGTTGTTCAAAGATGGGTTTCAAACCTCAATGGAATGCCAAAGAGAATTTTCTCCATGGCAATTAAAAATGGAAGAGAGTCACTTGGTAGCTCATGGAGCACGATAATAGACTTTGACATGAATGCATTGTAAATGTTTTCAAATAAACCAATAAAGGTGATGATGTGGCACAAACAATAATGTTAAACAAAGCTATTGATAGGCTCTAGGTCTAAAAATAAAGCTAGTATTTGAAGGGAGAATTGTGTGGGAAAATGGTGGAGGTATTGCTTTGGGAACTGCTAGATCTAGGGATTAATAAAAAAAACCATTCTATAATGTAGGAAACCATAATTTTGCCATTAAAAATATGAAATATTGTATTTAATGGATACCACATACAATAAATCCCCTTTTAAAAAAATGGTAGGTCAGATCTGTAGGCTGTGTGGTAGAATGATGTAGATCTAGCACAAGAAATGGCTACATAGAGGTTATTATGGAGGGAATCTCTCCAAACAAATGCAAGAATCCTTTTTGATAAATAAGATCAGCTTAAAACCATGATTTTATAGCATACTTGGTAGATTTTCATAAAAAAAAAATAGGGAGGGGCTCCACTACATAAATGAGGGAGGGGAGAATTGCTAAAGAGGCAATTCCCCCATTAAGGTTTTAGGCAGGGAAAGAGAGCATCCAGGCTTTGATAAAAAATGTTGGAAATATAAGAGATGTTATATATTGATTGAAGGATCAATACATATATAGCAAAAGGAGTGTTAGGTTTGTAAAGAGGAAAACCCTAACCCTAATCATGAAATTGCATAGGAAAAATGCACATTAAAATATTCTAACAATAATCTCCATAAAATAGAAATAAAATAGTACAAAGGTTATCCCTTGTATTTTAGAGTTAAAAAAAAAAAACATAATAAATAAATGAGAATTATAAATATCCATTATTTTTTAGTTTTTAAAGGTAACTTATGAATGCATTATTACATAGGAACATCCTCACACTTTAATTTTTTTAAGGTAACACTTAAATAACTCCCTCTCTATTACTTAGAATGACAAGCCAATCTTGTTGTTCACTCATATTTAGCTTTAAATTTTTGTGCATGCAATTTGATTTCCTCTTATAGAACACCTCCTTTATTGATTTTGACAAGTAAATGTTGTCCTTTATTACTATCACTTTACTTACTGATTAAAATGTTGTTCATATGTATGTTGAAATCATTTCAACCCTCACATAATTTATTGATTTTGTATTTTTGATGATGTTTTTGGAAAAGATAAATTGAGTTTCTTATAATGAAAATTTTAAGTTTAAATGTGAAAAATAGAGACTATTAATATCTGTACACATTTAGTATATGAAAATAATCACTTTTTGTTTTGGAGAAAAAAAAAATTCAAAATCTAAAACAATACATTCAAAAGTGATCCAAACCATCACATCATACAAAATACAATAAATCCACCAAGGAAATTCATGAATCATTCTGATAACAACTTTGATAGGACACAAGAACCCATGATAATCAGGTTCCTCCACTTTGAAATTATTTTTCTTGGTCCTCATGAATTAACTGATTAAGGAGTCTGGATTTCTCTTCATCAAGATCACTCTAGCTATCAACTTTCTATTAAGGAAATTCTTCAAAATCCCACTTCAACAAACAATCAACCACTCTATTCCGTTCTCTTGGGATATGAAAAAAATAAATTTTAACAAAATTCCCAACTAAGCTCAAAATCTGTTTCACTATTCTAGCCATAAACTAGGAAGCATCCTAAAAATGCTTGTTGTTCAAAAGAGACACCACTATCATGGAATAAGATTCACAAATAAACCTTCTCCATACCAAAGAAAAAGTTATTTCCAACGCATGAAGAATTGCAAATGCTTCCATATGATTTTTCGAATGAATTACCTTGTACACAAATAAAAAGAGGTGGGTCGCACCCTCACTATCATGACCAATTCCTCTTATACTAGCATTACCTGGGTTACCCCTGGAGGAACCATATGTGTTTATTTTGATAACACCCCTAAGGGGGGACTCAACTTCACAGATATATTGACCTTCAATGAACCAATCCACCTAAAAAGGCCTCTGTTTGTAGCTGGTGATGATCAAGAAATCTCCAATCTATTGATAATCTCCAAGTCAAAGAAAGTAAGAGGAGAACTCATAACACATTTGGCCTCAATAGTCTCTTTAACCATCCTTTTGACTTTGATCCATACCTGTAAGGCTCCAAGTTGACATCCCTAAAAAATTCTTCGATTGCATTCCAACCAAATATGCCAAAATATGAAGGAAGGACCAAAATCCTAGGTAGTTTGAAGACATGAAGCAGAGGCAGGGGGTCTACCCAAGTTTTTTTAAGACTCAAAAATATAAGTAGAATGGATGATGGGCCTTTTCTAGATCTACCACCACAAGTTCCAGACCTCCAAGGAATATGTGCATTGGAAGAAAACATGGGGAATGGTTTCCTCATTCTTTCCACAAAGAAAACATAGTGAAGGACCCTGAAAACCTCTTTTCTGAATATTATCCCAAGTTGAATATTTTTTCTGACACAAAATTCAAAGAAAAAAATTACATTTGGTCGAACCAAACTTACTCTAAATCTTCTTCCACTAGGGGGACACGATCTCATATCTTTTCTGCATAATAAGGGTTTGATAACCCAAAGCAATAGTGTATTTCCCTTTGAAATTATGGCCTCAAGCAATAATATCAGAGTCTTCAATAGAACGTCATGGTCTCTCAGCCAATATAGAAGGCAAAGTTTCATGATCCTTAGTACAATCACCCTCTAGCCAGCCCTACGAATCCCACCAACAGTGAGTAAAATAACTGCCAAGAGGACTTTATCACTTGAAGTCAGCCACCTTAGACTAGCCCGCATCAAAAAAACATCTTGAAGAAGATAAAGGTGGGGGAAAGAAGAAAGGATAGGAGGATGATTTTCCCAAGAATATTCCCAAAATAAGGCATTTTTCCCTTAGTAACAATCCAAAAGAGACCCTACCTAATAACCATGGAATATTTTTTTATAGTGTTCCAAACAATGGAACCTTTCCCCCTCAAATCCAATATCACAATCCCATTAGATGGAGCACCACCAAAATATTTAAGGCTAAGAATTTTAGCCCAAAGCTAATCAGGATTACTACACCACCTCCAATAAATTTTAGCAACCAAAGTGAAACTAGTCAATTCGGATTGCCTCAAACCAAGAGCCCCTATATCTTTAGGGTAACACACATTATCCCAATAGACCAGGCTCTATTTATTACAATCCAGGTTTCCTACCCATAAAAAATTTCTAGAAAGAGAATCAAATTCTTTGAGAAAGCACATAGGAGAAGCCAAGATAGAAAATCTATAAATAGGTAAAGAATGAAGGACAAACTTCAAAAGCGTTAATCTACAACAAAGGATAGCCACCGAAGAGTCCAATGATTAACCCTTGATCGAAATCTATCCAAAATACTTTTCTAGTCAGCCCTTCCAATATTTTTAGAAGAAATAAGAATCCCCAAATACTCCACTGGCAAACAACCTAGTTGAAAAAATAAAATATTAGCAATCCTACATTGAATCTGACCATCCATATTGAAGAAGAATATTTATATTTCTCTTCATTAATCATTTGACTAGAGGTAGATAAGTAAATATCTAAGTAATTTTAAAGTTTTATAATATCAACACCAGGGTAGTTGAGAATGCAAAAGAAGATGTGTTGTTTACTATCTTATCTGATGATGTTCGGGAAACATTTACTTGTGGAAATAAACCTCCTAACTTTTTTTTTAAGGAATTGCATCTTGGCAAACATGAGAAAAAATATAAGTCGACAGTAATGCTACACCAATTTATGGAGAGCCACCTAATAAAAATGCTCCAACATGGTGAATTGCCAAATTTACCAAAGCCATTGATAGATTTCAAGAGACCAGATTTATTTTCTATGGTGGCTAGGATTGTGGGCCTTGCAACTGATTCGATGGTGCACAAGTGGTAGGCATCTTGGTATAGTGCATTTCCTAGGTCGAATTCTATGTCCCTATGACAATGACGACAAGGACAAACCCTATTTTCTTTGATTGGACCGACTACATTACGAAAAATATATATACCCAACTAGAGAAAATATAGAGTGAAGAAGTCATGTCATTCAGGAACACATTATTTTTAATCTGGTATTTATTCTTTCACATGTACTATAAAAATTCCTTCATAGCAGTTAGGCAGGTTGACAGAGAGAATATAATATTGCTAGTATATTTGTGGACCTCCGGTTTGTCGAGGAAAGAGTCCTTTATAATTTTAATTGCATGTTTATGGGTCCTTCCCTAGAGCTAAATATCTACAAATGTGAGAGGGTATTGAGGGTAATGAGAGAGGAGATCATCTCAAAGGAGAGGGGTGATATATTTTTGCTAATATAGGGCATCATTCTACGTATTTTTGGCTATACTAGCAAGCTAGTTCTTCTTCCATATTTTGCCATAGGTTACTTGTTTGAGTTGGAGGTAATTTGCCAACATGATTTTATCAATGTATATGAGGCAAGATGAGGGAAAAAAACCACGTGCATTATGCATTTTAGCTTTGGAGGAATTGAGATGAGCCAAGTGGGACAAAATTAGGTAATTACTTAAACCTTCTATGACATCATAATGGTGGAGTTTTCGTAGTGATGGAAGTATGATACTTTAGGTTGAGTGCAAGCAACTACAAAGATTGGTTTTTAGGGCCTTCGGGCCCTAGAAGCCAATATTTTGTGGTTTATAATCAATATTTTAGCAGGATATGTCACAAGGGATCCAATATGGGTTAGAAATTTATCTTTCAACAAATCATGCTATGAAATTGAGTGACAACGGCTTCCAATTTGCTGCACAAAAGAAAAGTTAAAATCATACCTTTCCACGATGTCTAGGGCAAGGATTAAAGAGATCACGAAACAAGTTTCAAGCAGTTGATCAAAAAATGACTCAGATATCAAGTGAATCTGGTGCTAAGGTGCACCCACAAAATAATTCTACTATGAAAACCCCTATCAAGGATAAGAATGTCAAAGACTCAGCCCCAAAAATAAATTTTAGGGATGCCCTCCGTGGTGGACAGCCTCAGCCCAATGTTAATATTAATATTAGAGCTTCTCATAAACCTCTAAGAATGCCTAAGATTGATCCCAGGAAAATGGAGGTAGGATGTCTTAAAGAAGCTGATGAAACTCCTATTGTTAAACTTGATATGGGTAACATTCAGACTGGCATTGAAGATTTGGAAAAAAGAGGACTAATTTGTTAGTTTTTGGGTTTTCATCCAAGCCTATCTGCTTTCAAAGTCTGGGCTGCAAAAAGCTGGAAAACTAAAGGTGAGTTACAAATCTCTATTTATCCAAATGGTTATTTTCTTGTTTTATTTGCTAATAATGAAGATAGAGAGAAAAATTTTCAAGGGGGTCCTTGGTTTTTTGGAAGGGCAGGGCTTTTCATGAAGCCCTAGCATACTAAATTTAAAGCTAAAGAAGAGATGCCTTCTATAGCTCCCGTGTGGGTTAGACTCTTTGGCATTCATATTGAATTTTGGAATCCTACTATTTTTTCTTCAATTGGAAACTCTTTAGGAACTTTTATGATGACTGTTGATTGTACTCAAAATTCTGAACACATTATTTATTCTCAGATTTGTGTTTTAATGGATTTTAACAAACCCCTACCTAAAAATATCACTTTACAATTTGGGGAAGATGCTTGAGAGCAAGTAGTGGACTATGAGAACATTCCTTTTCATTGTAGAATTTACCATGAATATGGTCATTTGGCTATTTCTTTCCCAAATAAAATTCCAGATCAAAAGAAAGAAGATATAAACTTAGTAGGTTTCCAAATGCCTAAGAAGAAGAACACTTTGAAAAAACTAGTTATGAAGGATGAATCAAAGTCCTCTGCTAATATGTTTGAAATCATTTCCAAAAATGATGTCCCAAGTGAGGAAGAGGAAATAATGGAAACATAAATATTAGAAACACAAAATTTTAAATATGAAGGGAAGAACTCAGAGACAAACCAACAAATCAAAGGTTTTCAACAGAAAAAAAGGGAGAACATTTACACAAGAAAAACAATATTTTAAATGTCAAAAATTCAAATAATACAGGTCCCAATATAGACTTTGTTGAACCCTCTAGTAAAATTTTGGTTGTGTACGATAATTCTTCAAGGTTAGAAGCCATCTTAGATTCAATTGGAGTAAGTCAAGAAACAGGGAAAAAAAACTGAAGATGGATTCTAATCAAAAAGTAGGTCGCAAGACCAATAAATATCATATGGTAAAATAAGGTGAAAAACTTGTAGAGGAAGGTAATATTAATGCCCTTACCAACTTTTTTAGCCCTGGTATTAATTAAGATCATCACTTGGAATATTAGAGGACTCAAAGGGAGTCTTTCAAAACAAAATGAAATTAGAAGAATGATTCATATAAATCATCCACATCTTGTTTTCCTTCAAGAAAAAAAGATGTCAATGGAGGATATGGACTTAATTGCCAGTAAAATTTTGCCAGTTGAAAAAGTGGTTTCCCTCAATTCCCAGGGAACTTCTGGGGGCATTGCTTGTCTTTGGGACCCAAAAGAGGTAGTTATTCACCATATGGTTGGTAGTTGGAGTTTATTGGCTATAGCTATTCAAAGTAGACATTCCAACCATATTATGTTGTGCATTACTATTTATGCTCCGACTACTTTGGAAGAAAAAATAGGATAGTGGAAGGATATAACTCATATTATCTCTCATTTTCCTGAATCTTGGATCTTGATTTAAGGAGATTTCAAACCATCCTCTCTCTAGATGAGAAAATGGGGGGAATAGAAATTTTGACAAAAGCACTGACCTCATGAGCCAATATATTGCAAATCTTTAGCTTATGGACATCCAACCAGATAATGGCCTTATGACTTGGTCTAACAGAAGGTAAGGCTTAGCTTGTACAATGGAGATATTGGATAGGATTTTGCTCTCTGAAAATTTCTTAATCCATGGTCACATTACTAAAGTGAGGACTATTAACAATGCTGGTGTGGATCACTGGACAGTCATGGTGGAAATGTGGAAAACCAATTTGAGTTTCTCTCCTTTTCATTTTCAATTAATGTGGATCAAAGATAGTTTCTTTAGACCTCGTGTGCAACAATTGTAGAAGGAAGGTAAGCCTAAGCATGGGACTAAGATGTTCTGTTTGCCAAAAGACTGCAATATATTAAATCCAAAATCAAGACTTGGATCTTGAAAGTGTTTTGGGATGTTATGTAAAAAAAACATGAAGTTATTGCTCATATTGAAATCCTGAATAAGAAAATTCATTTAGATGGCCTCACAAAGAATAGAAGTGCAGATGAAATTAAACTCACAACTTAGTTAGAGGAATGGGAAAAAGAGAAGAAATATTATGGAAGCAAAAATCTATAATTCAATGGCTCAAATAAGGATATCAAAACACAAATTTCTTCCACAAATCTCTTCTAGCTCGAAGATATCACAAATTTATTTTTTCTTTGAAATCAAATTATAGAGATGTTGTCTATACATGGGATGACATGAACTCTATTTTTGTTGATTACTTTTCTAATATTTTTGCTGCTACTCCTCTTGACTTAGCTTCTCAATAAAATGTTTTTCAAGCAATCCCTTATCTTATTACTTCTGAGGAGAACTCTATTTGGACTGCTCCTGTTACTATCAATGAGCTTCAACAGGTAGGTTTCAAAATGCAAAAAGGGAAAACCCTAGGTCCTAATGGTTTTTCCATTGAGTTCTAAGAATGAAGGGGGGTTAGGATTTTGATATTCTATTAATAACAACAAAGCTTTAGCTGCTAAATTATATTGGAGGATGTTACATAACCCAAATGCACTTTGGGCCAATAATCTTCATGCTAAATATGTTGAGAACAAAAGTCCTGAAGACCTTGTTCGCTATCAACTTCCTACCAAAGGTTCTCCCATTTTAGCAGTTCTTAAAACTGGTGAGGATTTGATAAATAAAAACTTATTTTGGATCATTCATAATGGTCAACAGGAAATTTTTTGGATAGATTCTTGGGATGGTCACAAGCCTTTGATAACTCAGTTTCCCGATTGGAGACCTTGGATGGAGGAGCTTCACCAAGATAACTGGATAAAGGTGGCTAATTACTGTTAGTACCATACTGGTAATTCAAAGGTTAGTAGATATTGGATCCTTATTGAGGACTGACCTATTCAAATCCCAGAAAAGTAAAGACAAGATATCCAAGGCATCCTTCATATGAGATCTCTCTCTTGGTCCCATGAAAAATATTGTTTTGGATGGAACAACACTACTAAGGGTGATTATTCAGTTGCTCAAGGTTATTTGACCTTATGCCATAATAATCCCAACCAATATTTTGACATATTTTCTTAGTTGTGGGCTCAAAATATTTGGCCTAAGGTGAGGTTCTTTACTTGGATTTTATTGCATCGTAGGGTGCTTACTGGTGAGCAACTTATGAAGTGTGGTTTTCATGGCCCTTTTATATGTGAAATGTGTGAAGAAAATGTAGAAACTCTCAGCCATATTTTTATTGAGTGTACTTTAGCCTCTAAGCTATGGAGGAGAATTGCCACTTTACTTGGCTTACATTGGTCCAATATTTTTTTTGGAGGGATTGGCCTAATCAAGAGGGTGTTGATCATTTTATTAGGCCATTAGTTTGGATGGGTTCTACCATTCTTCTTTGGAATATCTGGAATGAAAGGAACAACCAAATTTTTAATCAAGATAGGAAGGATATTCACTATATTTGGCAAAAGACCATAGCCAACTTAGTTGAATCGATCCATCAACTCCTTAATCACCCCCAAAACTCTCACCAAATATGGGATCAAGTGATGCAAAGATTGAAGATTAAGTCTTCTAAGGGCAACCAACTTAAAGGAAATATGAGTATTTGTAAGATGGATAGGACAAGAAATTGGCAACGTCCTCCTAAGGATTTTGTAAAAGTCAATACTGATGGAGCCTCTAGAGGAAACCTTGGAAAAGCCAGTGCGGGGGGAATTGATAGACTATCAGATAGCTCCTTGGTTTTTACTTTTGTTGAGAATTTGGGTATTCTTTCCAATAAATTTACTGAGGGGTATGGTATCCTCAAAGGCTTTCAAGAGGCTACTAAGGTTGGATGGGAAAATGTGTTAGTTGAGTTCGAATCTCAACTTATGATTAATCTTTTGAAGACTCCTAAGAATCATAAGGTTGATTGGAGAATAAAAAGAATTATTGAGAAGATTCAATTAATCCATATGGGATTTTTGAAAGTTGATTACAATCATGTGGTCAGAGATAAAAACAAGAGTGCTTATGCTTTAGCTAATTGGGCTTTGGACAAAGGTGATCTTACTTGTTATGGCCACCCTCCTAGATGGTGGGCTTCACAAATAAGGGAAGCTCTTAATTCTATCATTTATTTGGATGGCTCCAGTTTTGAAGGTACCTAGTGATGAGGCCTGGAAATGCCTCAATCATAACATGTTTTGAACACTAAAATTGCCTATAAACTCTTATGTTTTATCTGATATATTAGTTAAGTTGATTCAATATGCCGTATATTAACCATTTTGCATGATCAATGTATTTGGAATATTATATGCTGATTTTTACAGCTTTTTGCATAGTTTTGTGTTCTTTTTGCTATGACTTGCTAAAATGGGATATGCTTAGAATAATAGCAGCATTTCACTAATCATGTTTTGATTTGTCTCAAGCATTTATTTCACCTAAATCTGGCAACAAGCGTACAAGAAAATTGTTGCTGTGCAGCAAAAACTGGTCTTTCCCATGTAAATTCCAGCCAACTGTCCATAAATAGCAAGGCATGGAATTCACATGTGGAAAGAGATGAAGACCATTGGAATTTGATCTTAGGAGATAACCCACCTGAGAGATGCAGAAGAAATCACTGGAAAAGCACACATTTGTTCATTCCGAAGTATCTTCGAAATGAACAGATATCTTCGAAATGAGAGAACACAGCGTCTTCGAAATGAGCGGATCTTCAGAATGAAGAATGCATTATCTTCGAAATGAGCGGATCTTCGGAATGAGAATTGCAGTATCTTCGGAATGAGAATTGCAGTATCTTCGGAATGAGCGATCTTCGGAATGAGAATTGCATTGTCTTCGAAATGAAGCCACTTATCTTCGAAATGAAAACAGAATGTGCTTTTTGACTTGTTGACCGATTTTTGAAGCCGAAAAAAGGGAAATAAAGGTTGAAAAAGGTAAAGGAAAAGATCTTCCATCTGTCTTTGCCGTCATTGCCGACCAAAGCCATCATTAAGGGAAAGATCAAGTTTTAATCTTCTTCTAGGATAAAACCAGAATTTGTTGCAGCATTGTAGGTTTAGATCTTTTGAGATATTCTTTGTTTGTAATTAGACCATAGGACATCTATAAATATTGCTCCCATTCAGGTTGAGCCTAGTAGTAGGAAGTAAGTAATATATGTAGAGAGAGTAAGGAAGCTAGGAAGAAGCAGAAAATAGGTAGAATTTGACTGTTACAGTCCTGTAACAAGTTTTCAATAGAATTATTGTAATCATGTTCTTTAATCAATAAAGTGCACCAGCTCTATTTCATATTGCTTGTAAATGAGTGTGATTAAGATCTAGAGAGAGAGAGACTCATACCTTCTTCTGGACAAGGAGGCTGGCCACTTCCAGACCTAGGAGGAGGACTAACAAGTAGGTTTTTATTCTGATTTTGCTGCAGTAGAATGAGTTGTAGAACTTGTTATTTCAATTGCTTGTAAACAACTGACAATATCTGTAGTCTTAGTTTATTTATGCTTAGATTAATCTTGTGCTTAATGTTTTAGCTGTAATATTTACTTTCAGCAAAGCTTCCATTTTATTTCAGACTGTTATTTCCAGAATTTGTTGTTTTTAGTAATTTCCTGCATTTTATGTTTTGTTGTCAACCCCTGCACAAAAGATTGACAACCTTCTGTTACAGAGCCTTGACAGTTTTCATTTCCATGTTAGAATTAGATTTTCATTGCTGCAAAAGTAATTAGATTTCCTTTTTGCAATTAGAATCAGACTTTCAATTTTGCAACTGTTATTTCTGCAACATAATTAGGTCTCATTCTGCAATTGTAAATCAGGACTTCATTTCTGTAGTTAATGATTAGTTTCCAATTCTGCAACTTAGATTAAGGTTTAATTCATGCAATTTAGAGATAGGAATGTCCTAAAACCCCCCACACAACCGGTTCCACCAATAAGACCTGTTGCTCTAGATTGACCTAAGTTATAGTTGTTTTGCCTCTTCTTTCGTAGATAGCCTTGTACACAACCCTGGATTGACAAATTCATTGAGAATTAATGATGGTATAATGACTACGCATCATTTTGGCATCGTTTCTGGGGAATAGTGTTGCCAGAAGAAAACAAATAGTCCAATAGCCGTAATCAGACTAAGCTATGAAAATTTAGGTTAAAATCTGAATACAACAGCTGAGGAAGATAACAACTATTGACTTAATTTATGTCATTTAAGAGTAAACATGAATGAGTAAGTCTAGGGATGAAAAAGGTAGAACTACCCCAAAGGATCCCCAGCTTGTTCCATTAAGGAGATCTTCATGCCTAAGGGGTGAATCACCCGTGTTTGAACTACCAAAAAGATTGATAGAAAAATCACCAATCTCACCATCATTAGAACATTTTGAGAAAGGAAAATCACCAATTTTATCATCATCAGAATATCCTAAGAAAGACAATTCATCGAAATCATCATCAACAGAGAGGCTTGGACCTCTTGAGAGAACAATTTGGGAAGCTTTAACTTCTCCCAACAAACAAGAAACTATGGCAGAAGGAGGCAATATAGATGGCCAACATGGCTATGTCCATAATGAAGGAGATGATCGAGATATGCTCCAACCTTCCAGAACATTTGAATATCCTATCCGTCTCGAATCCAACACAAAACTCTCCCATGAAGACCATTTCACCTTCAGTACTTCCAACCTTTCGAGGTGTTGTATCCGAAGATCCTGATCAGTTTTTGTTTGAATTCAAGGTAGTGTGTCAGACCTATGATTATATAAATGACAATCAAAAACTTAAGGTTTTTCCCTCAACACTCAAGGATTCAGCATTACGCTGGTTCATGAGCTTAGAGCCAAATTCCATAAGAACCTGGGATCAAATGGAAACTATCTTTTTAGACAAATATCAAGAATATTGCCATGTAAGGAATAGAAAAGATGAGTTATTCAGAATCAAGCAAGAAGATGATGAGACATTGGAAGATTATCTTGATAGGTTCTCCTTTGTTCAAAGGAGATGTGGACTTGTAGAACCAGAATTATGTAAAACCATATTTTTGAGAGGATTGCAAGATGAATCCAGAGAAGTTCTGGATTTGATGGGAAAAGGGGATGTAACCACTCTCAGTAATGATGAAATTGTGGATCTCTATAGGAATTACTCTCGCACTAAGTAGAGAAGAAGAAAAAGCCGCACAAATGGCACTGATGTGAAGGACCTGATAGAGGAACTTGCAAATTTCAAAACTGATATTCTAGTGCACCTAAACACTACTTTGGGGGAAATGTCTCGCAAAAGCAAAAAACATAGAACCTTTGGCAATTTATTGCCCAAGATGTAGAAATAAACATGCTTTGCAGGAATGTCCTTTGAATAAAACATCTATCTCAGCCATTTGTAGTATCTGTTCAAAAAGGCATTCAACTGATCAATGCCACCTGCTACCACAACTCAAAACCGTGTTAGAAAATCAGACTGAGGAACTCAACTATATTGGACCAAAACAAGGGGGAAATTTCTCTCAATACCAAAATCCCCCTCGTTTTCCTACAAATTGGGGGCATAATCCTGGTACTATGCCTTGGGGACAATCGGAACCACCCCAACGTCCTTGGAATTATCCTCAATGGACAAATTCCCAAGAATGGCCACAAGCAAATTGGAGTAACCCAACTTGGAATCAGAATCAAAACAACCCCTCATGGAATCAAAACAACCCATCTTGGAATCAAAACAATCCAGCCTGGAATCAAAATCAGACTAATCCACATTGGATGCAAAACCAACCACAATGGAGTCAAGAATACCAATCCTATCCAAGGCAAAAAAGGAATCAAGGTCAAACTCAAGCATTTGTTGCCTCGCACCTAATCAAAATTTTCAAGAAAAACAATAGCAAACACAGCAAGTGAAACAACCTCAACTGCCATCTCAACCAGTCACTAATCCAAACAACATGAGACAGACACCTCCTGTCTATGTGGCTGAAGCTAAAGAAAATGTTGAAATTAATGTTCTTGATTGTAGTAACATCCAACTTCGTTCAAGAAAAGTTGTACCTGAACCAGTTTCAAATGAAATCAAAGAAAATGAAGAGCAAGAATCATCAGAACCAGAGAGAAT
Source organism: Wollemia nobilis (assembly GCA_028583015.1). Taxonomy (NCBI): domain Eukaryota; kingdom Viridiplantae; phylum Streptophyta; class Pinopsida; order Araucariales; family Araucariaceae; genus Wollemia; species Wollemia nobilis. The sequence continues at coordinate 15,592 of JAQPPZ010015435.1, forward strand.
CCAACCAACAATAGAGACAGAAGAAAAATTGGAACCAGAGAAAATCCAACCAACAATAGAGAAAGAGACAAAAATAGAACCACAAGCAGAACAATTACCAAGGATAATTCCATATCCTGAAAGATTCAATGCAATACCAAAAAATTCTGAGTCGAAATTGGTCAAAGAACTCAAAAAGTTGACTATATCATTGCCCTTATTGCAAGCCATTAAGGAAATACCAGAGATTAATAGTACTATCCAAAATTTGTGCATTAAAAGAACAGGAAGAAAGAAGAAAGCATTTCCCAAGACTGTGCAGGTTGAAGGAAAGATAGCTGATCTCTTATCCGGAAAACTAGTACCTCCAAAGTATAGTGACCCAGGAAGTCCAGATATCACAGTTACCATAGGTTCAATACCAATATCAAATGTTTTAGTAGATCTAGGAGCTGCAATAAATGTCATGACCAAGGATACAATGAAACAATTACAACTCAAACATCTCAGCCCCACATTTACAGTTTTAGAAATGGCTGATAGGTCAGTTGCAAAACCTGAAGGTATCATTGAAGATGTCCCTATAGAAGTTTCTTCTTGGGAATTCCCTATAGATTTTTTGGTTTTACAGACAAGAAATTCAGCACATGGATATCCCATTATTTTGGGAAGACCTTGGCTTGCAACTCGCAAGCAGCCTTCATAGATCTGCAGATCTGGAAATATGACTATTTCAAATGGTATTGATCTCGAAATAGATTTCTTTATATCCTCCTGCAAAACCATCTAGCAAATTTTTAGGTCAGTTATGGTTTTCTGACTCAGAGGAAGAACCAGAAGAGGTCATTTCTACACTAGCTACCTTAGTAGTAAGAGAACACACAGAAGACCTCAGTGACACAAAAAATTTAGAAAATGAAACAATCCTAATGAATGTTCTGCATGAACAAGGTTTAGAAGGGGAAGCAACAAATATCCAACAGTTAAGTAATGAGGAGAATCAAAAATCTGAAGATGAACCATCTCGTACTATCACAGGGAAACTCTGTTTCACTACCACATGGATGGCACCATCATCCGATTTTTCCTTCTCACCTGTTCCATACAAGATATGCTTCCCTCAAGCAGCAATAAAATAGAAACCGCTTCTTTTCTCCCATCTCAAAGAATGTCCTCTTAATCCCCTAATCACCAGGTATGAAGGAGTGAATTCAGTCCTTCTAAATACAAAACAAATAGAAGTCCAGCCAGGCAAATTTTTGAACATTTACAACCAGCTTACTAGGGAAGAGGAAGAAAAATTGATAGTTGTCTTGCAGAAGCATGTTCATGCTTTTGCTTGGAACTACAAAGATATGTCAGAGTTCATCCTGATATATGTACCCACAGTAATCTATACTCGAAGAAGTCAAGCCAGTTAGACAACCCCAGAGAAGATTGAATCCTGCCTTAAGAGATATTGTGAAAGAAGAAATTGAAAAACTTCTGGAAGTAGGATTCATTTACCCAATTTTCGATAGCCAATGGGTTTCTCCATTGGTAATAGTTCCTAAGAAAAATGGAAAAATGAGAGTATGTGTAGACTATAGAGAGTTGAATAAGGTGACATACAAAGACCATTTTCCATTACCTTTCATAGATCAGGTGTTAGATACTCTTGCCGAAAAAAGATACTTTTGTTTTCTTGATGGATTTAGTGGATATAATCAAATTCAGATTGCACCTGAAGATCAAGAGAAAACAACTTTTACATGTCCATGGGGAACATTTGCCTATAGGGTTTTACCTTTTGGTTTGTGTAATGCCCCAACAACTTTTCAACGCGAGCAGTCCTAGCAATTTTTGCTGATCCGACCACCAAAAGTGTTGAAATATACATGGATGATTTCACAATATGTGGACAAACTTTTGATTTTACATTGGAAAATCTTGACAAAGTCTTAACTCGCTGTGAAACATACCAGTTATCCTTGAATCCAGGAAAATGCTTCATGATGATGAAGGAAGGGATAGTTCTTGGTCATCACATCTCTCCCGAAGGGATCCAAGTTGATCCAAAGAAGGTGGAAATTATCAAGAATCTCCTTCCTCCTAAAACTCGGACTAATGTCGAAGCTTCCTAGGACACATTGGTTTTTACCGCAGGTTTATTCCCAACTTTAGTACAATAGCCAGTCCCATGTTTGCCCTATTGACTAAAGATTCTGAATTCTCCTGGACTGCAAAGTGTCAAGAATCATTTGAAGCTCTGAAAGAGAAATTAATAACTCCACCTGTGCTCAGAGGACCTAATTGGACATTACCATTTCACATACAGACTGATGCCTCCAATACAACAATTGGAGCAGCATTAGGACAAATTGACAATGGTGAACACTATACCATCTACAACATTAGCAAGAACTTGACAGGAGCCGAGAAAAATTATACAACAACTGAGAAGGAATTCCTAGAAGGAATTTATGCCATCAACAAATTCAGGCATTACATCACAAAGTTATCAAATATTTATTCACACAGATCATACAACCATTAAGTATTTGATGAATAAACCTATGGTAAGTGCAAGAATTATTCGTTGGTTGTTGTTGCTGCAAGAATTTGATATCACTATAATCAACAAACCAGGGAAAGCTAATGTTGTGGCAGATTTCTTGTCCAGGTTGCGGAACACAGATGAAGGGTAATTAGTTGATGACACTTTTCCTGATGAAAAACTATTTGCTATATCAGTCCAATCACCTTGGTTTGCAGATATAGCCAATTATTTGGTCACAGGGAAAGTTCCTCCACATTTCACTTCAAAACAAAAAAAACAATTGATCAAACAGAGTTCTTCTTTTGAATGGATTAAGGGTATGCTTTTTAAGTGCAGTCCTGACCATGTGTTACGTAGGTGCATCCGAAAGGATGAAGTGTATGATATCCTTAGAGCTTGTCATGATGAACCCCTAGGTGGACACTATTCTGTAAAAATCACAGTTAGGAAAATCTTAGGGACAGGATATTATTGGCCATCTCTTCACAAGGATGTGAAAAAGTACATCAAGCATTGTGATGCATGCCAAAGAATGGGGAAACCCACTCATACAAATGAGATGCCATTGCAGCCTCAAATGGTTTTAGAACCATTTGAGAGGTGGGGGCTTGATTTTGTAGGACCTATTGATCCACCTTCTCAAGGAAATGTGCATATTCTAGTATGCACCGATTACCCGACAAAGTGGGTAGAGGTGCGTGCTTTCAAACATGATCATGAAGAGAAGGTCACTAATTTCTTGTATACTCAAATTTTTTAGAGATTTGGAGCTCCACAGTCTATCACCACGTACCAAGGACCCCAATTTGCATCCAAAGTCATAAAGGCATTTACAGAATTGTATGAAATCAAACATAGGAAATCATCACCTTACCACCCACAAGCAAATGGCCAGAGTTGAGGTAACAAACAGGGAACTAGAACGCATCTTGACAAAAATAGTAGCTTTTCATAGGAGAAATTGGCTAGATAAATTACCTGAAGCAGTTTGGGCCTACAATACTACTTGGAAGTCCACTACTGGATTCACACCTTATGAACTAGTCTTTGGTAAAAAGCCTCTCTTACCTATTGAATTTGAGCTACTAACATTGCGCACAACACTGGAAATTGGAATTGAATTGTCGCAGGCATAGACAGATAGGATTCTACAGCTGAATGCATTGGATGAACTTAGATTGGATGCTCTGCACCAAACTGAGGTAATTCAAGAGCAGAGGAAGCTGTGGCATGACAGTCACATTCAACAGAGGAAACTTCAACAAGGAGATTGGGCTTTACTGTTTGATTCTCGCTATGAGGACTTCCCTGGAAAACTGAGAACTAGATGGTTGGGACCTTACTGGATTGAGGAGGTATTTGACAATGGAGCAGCTCGTCTATCTCCTATTGATGGATCACAAAGGAAGTTGGTAGTAAATGGACATCGCCTCAGAGTGTACCATACACCTCTGACTAAAGATGAATTCTTGCAACAACTTGATAGTTTGGATACACAACAGGTGGAAGAGATTCCCTCTTCCACTTCAAAACAATCAACATGATCATGGATTTCAAGAAAAAGCAGAAAATACAAAAAAATAAAAAAAAAATAGAAAACAAAAAGATGAATAAATTCTGAGTATGAATTCCTTCATGGGCATGGTTTCAGGGGAAATCATGAAATTCCTTCATGGGCATAGTCAGGATCAAAAAAAAAAAAAAAGAGAGAGGAGAGGTAAAAAAAAAAAAGGGGAAAATCAAGAAAAAAAAAAGAGAGAAAAATGAATAACTCAGCAGTGAAAACCTTTTCTTAAGGCACTATTGGGTTGGTATGCATGAAAACCAGTTTTCTGGCATGCATAACCTTGAGAAATTTCTGAACCATCATTGTACAAATTCACCAAGTGCACTTGTTTTGAAATGTTGCAGAAAATCTCAATAGAACATCAACAAAGGCAGTCATTCTTCAAAACTGGCATTAACTATTTTTTTAGGTATATATTTCTTACATTTCTTCATTGTAAAATGATTGGTGTATAGTATATGACAATTAACCATTAGCATAAAAGGTATTCATAAGAGTTGGCATACTTAAGACATGTTTTGAAAATGAAAATATTGATTTCTGCCTAATCTTCGGAACAAGAATGCCAAAAATAGTGCCTGTTGTATTATCTTCGGATTGAAATTGTCTTCGGAATGACAACAAAATGAATGTTGCACTTTGTCTTCAGAAAGAAGCTTTGTCTTCGGAATGACAATTTGTCTTCGGAATGAAACTTGGTCTTCGGAATGACGACTTGTTGCATCATCTTCGGAATGAGGATCTGTCTTCGAAATGAAGATCTGTCTTCGAAATGAAGATCTGTCTTCGAATGACGATTTACCTTCGTAATACAGCCTGATCTTCGAAATGAGGATTGATCTTCGGAATGAGGAACTTAATGAAGATTTAATTCCAAGAAGACTTGTCTTCGGAATGAAGACTCGTCTTCGAAATGAAGTTATAATCTTCGGAATGAAGTTTTTTGCAATTAAATTATAATCTTCGAAAAGAGCATTTCCACGTGGCATCCAAGAAGACAAGGTACGACAAAATCAAATTCTTTTAGCTGCATATGATAAAAAGGAACACGTGTCAGCAAGGATATGGTTTATTTTGCACGTGAGAATCTACGGACTAAATAAAAAAATTAAAACCAAATGAGGTGGATCTGACGGCAAGGACGTCCACGCAATCATTGACGGACAGGTGTTCGATGCAATAGTAGAAATGTGTGCCACCTTTCTTTTTGAAGACGTGTTTGCGAAGTACAGTGCTCAGGTTACGGTTCATTCCGAAGAAGAAGACGAGAAATAGGGCAAGCAAAGATTTCAAACTAAACCCTGCAAATCTGCAACATAAAAAAACCAGAGATCCAACAGAGGAATAGCAGCAGTAGTGAACGATTTTTAAATAGAAAATATGGGGTGAAAGATCAGAACGGAACCTGCAGATACCACCTACCTCCGAGAAAATCCACAGTCATGCAGATTTTTGAAGATGGAGGGCTTATGCCATTTTTGGATAAGTTTAATGGGTCCTTTGAAGATTTGGTTGGCATGTTCGCCCATACATTCAGAAACAACCGAGCACATGTTAACGACATGACTATTGAGGTAACCCCTAAAATTTTAAGTCAGATTACTGAGCTGCCATTAGAAGGGATTTCAATTTCTAGATCTGGCAAGAATACATTGGCAAATGTAGTTAATCAATTTGTAGAAGAAAATGATAGAGAGCCAGAGTATTTAACCCATAACAACACATGCAAAGGGTTAAAAAGGGCCACCCTGCAAGAACCCTGGGATGAAGTAGCCACCTGGGTAATTAAATTCCTAACCTGTGAAGGGCAGTATGTGCTGTTGTCGGGGGCATCATCTGCGAATTTTAAACCATCTCGGACATGGTGAGCAGCAATCGAAAGTTAGGGTAAATCTTCCCTGTATCTGTATCAAGAATTAAAAAACATGGCAAAGAGATATCAAGAGGGTAAAGGAAGCCTTCGCCATCATGGCCTCATCAAACTAGTTTGCCAACACCATTTTAGAGGAAACCCTAGGAGTTTTGATAGGTTTTACTCTACCCTAAACGATGTCATTTTTAGGGATGAAGATGAGGAAGAAGAAGAACATCAAAAAAAAGACAAAATTTAGAAGATGAACCCATAAAAAAAGAAAAATAAGTAAAACAAGGAAAAAAGAAATAAAAAATAAAAAATCAAAACTACTGGGATCTATCTAGGGTAGATGACTCTATTAAGACAAACATGGTTCATTACCCTTCATGTGCCATCTCATTCTGAAGCATTGCCTTCTTATTCTGAAGATGCTTCAGAAATGGTAAAGAGCATAGCAAAAAATACTGGAGATGAGCCACCAACACAGGAACAGTCCCAAGCAATAAGAAAATGTTCAAGTAAGTACTCCTATTGAGGTCCCTGTATTTCAAACTGTTACACCTTCAGTTGAAATAGCAGATAAGGGGGTACAAGTAGAATTACTATCTGATGACAACCCAATAGAAATAGCAAATAAGGGGGTACAAGTAGAATTATTGATAGATGATCAACCAGTAGAAGTGGCAAAAAAAGGAGTTCAGGTAGATCTGCTACCTAGGATTCCACCGTAGTCAGACCACCTAATACTGTGTCTCTAGAGCAATACAATGCAGACATAGCCAATTGGATGATTAGATATGAGCAGCTTGCCACTAAAACTGAAAAGTTCAAATTGGAAGCAAAATAGCTAGAGGCAAAGGAAACAAAAATCCAAGCATTAAAAGAAAAGGTGTCTGACTTATGCCAAATTGCTAAATTTTTAGTCCAATTTAGATGACCAGCCAGATTTTACAGCCTTATTTTGAAGGAGAAATACCTCAGATGGCAGGTCATGAGGATTAGTTCAAACCTCCCATATAAATTGGACACAACTGTAGATTTCTTGGAGGCATATTTTGATAGCCCCATAGAGCAAAAAAATCTCCTATGTGAACTATTTTTGCACGCTTCTTCATTCCAGAGGAAGTAGAGTTTCATCCTCAAATCTACATTGGAGATGTTCAACTGAGAGCATTTATGTCTACTTTGTAGAATCAGCTTTATTGGGATCAAGAGAAAAAGTAGAATAAAGAGATTGAAACAAGGGCTGAATTGTTAGTCAGAGCAATCCAGCCAAACCATCCAATTATCACCAAACAACACTTCTCAATGATGAACAGGGATGATGTAAAGAGGATGTACTTGAAAAACTTAAGGGACTGTGTGGCCAGATTCAACAATTTTTGTGATCATAATTTTTTCCCAGCATTGTCAGTGTGCAAAAACAGATGGGCTGAACTTTCCATGTCTTTGCGGAAAAGAGAACCCATCTCCCCCATCAACTTAGAATGGTCTAGAAGAAGAGCAGAAGGTGTAATCCAGCTGATTGAAATCATGCAACATAATTGGATAGGTCTTAGGTTTAGGCCTCCAACCATCATTACTCCAGTTCCATTCTACTTTGAGGAAGATGCCCAACCTGATGAACAATTTGAAGACTGGCTCAGAAACATTCAAGAAAATAGGGGGTATTATATAGGCAAGAAATTATTCTACAGGTCATGGAATCTAAACATGGACATATGTGATTCCATAGCCCAATAGAATGCATGAGGGCATGCATTAATATAAGTTGGGGGAAAATGATGAGGCCTGGAAATGCCTCAATCATAACATGTTTTGAACACTAAAATTGCCTATAAACTCTTATGTTTTATCTGATATGTTAGTTAAGTTGATTCAATATGTTGTATATTAACCATTTTGCATGATCAATGTATTTGGAATATTATATGCTGATTTTTACAACTTTTTGCATAGTTTTGTGTTCTTTTTGCTATGACTTGCTAAAATGGGATATGCTTAGAATAATAGCAACATTTCACTAATCATGTTTTGATTTGTCTCAAGCATTTATTTCACCTAAATCTGGCAACAGTGCAAGCAAACTATTGTTGTGCAACAAAAACTGGTCTTTCCCATGTAAATTCCATCTAGTTGTCCATAAATAGCAAGGCATGGAATTCACATGTGGAAAGAGATGAAGACCATTGGAATTTGATCTTAGGAGATAACCCACCTGAGAGATGCAGAAGAAATCATTGGAAAAGCACACATTTGTTCATTCCAAAGTATCTTCGAAATGAACAGATATCTTCGAAATGAGAGAACACATCTTCGGAATGAGCGGATCTTCAGAATGAAGAATGCATTATCTTCGAAATGAGCGGATCTTCGGAATGAGAATTGCAGTATCTTCGGAATGAGAATTGCAGTATCTTCGAAATGAGCGATCTTCGGAATGAGAATTGCATTGTCTTCGAAATGAAGCCACTTATCTTCGAAATGAAAACAAAATGTGTTTTTTGACTTGTTGACCGATTTTTGAAGCTGGAAAAAGGGAAATAAAGGTTGAAAAAGGTAAAGGAAAAGATCTTCCATCTGTCTTTGCCGTCATTGCCGACCAAAGCCATCATTAAGGGAAAGATCAAGTTTTAATCTTCTTCAGAATAAACCCAGAATTTGTTGCAACATAGTAGGATTAGATCTTTTGAGATATTCTTAGTTTATAATTAGATCATAGGACATATATAAATATTGCTCCCATTCAGAGTTGAGCCTAGTAGTAGGAAGTAGAGTAAGAATGTAGAGAGAGTAAGGAAGCTAGGAGAAAGCAAAAAGTAGAGAAAATAAGTAGAATTTGACTCACATGTATCCTATAATGAGTTTTTAGTAGAATTATTGTAATCATGTTCTTTAATCAATAAAGTGCACCAGTTCTATTTCATATTGCTTGTAAATGAGTGTGATTAAGATCTAGAGAGAGAGAGACTCATACCTTCTTCTAGACAAGGAGGTTGGCCACTTCCAGACCTAGGAGGAGGACTAACAAGTAGGTTTTTATTCTGATTTTGCTACAGGAGAATGAGTTGTAGAACTTGTTATTTCAATTGCTTGTAAACAGTTGACAATATCTACAGTCTTAGTTTATTTATGCTTAGATTAATCTTGTGCTTAATGTTTTAGCTGTAATCTTTACTTTTAGCAAAGCTTCCATTTTATTTCAGACTGTTATTTCCAAAATTTGTTGTTTTCTAGCAATTTCTTGCATTTTGTGTTTTGTTGTCAACCCTTGCATAGAAGATTGACAACCTTCTGTTACAGAGCCTTGACAGGGTTTTATTTTCCATGCTATAATTAGATTTTCATTGCTGCAAAAGTAAATAGATTTCCTTTCTCGCAATTAGAATCAGACTTTCAATTTTGCAACTCGTTATTTACGCAACATAATTAGGTCTCATTCTGCAATTGTAAATCAGGACTTCATTTCTGTAGTTAATGATTAGTTTCCAATTTTTGCAACTTAGATTAAGGTTTAATTCATGCAATTTAGAAATAGGAATGTCCTAAAAACCCCCCACACAACCGGTTTCACCAATAAGACCCATTGCTCTAGATTGACCTAAGTTATAGCTATTTTGCCTCTTCTTCCATAGATAGCCTTGTACATAACCCTGGATTGACAAATTCATTGAGAATTAATGATGGTATAACGACTACGCATCACCTAGTTTCTTATTTTTTTTTTTTTTTGCTTCTCTTTTATTTTATTAGGTTATTTTAGTTCCCTAGCTCATTATTTTATTTCTTTTGTTTCCTCTATTGATTCCTGCCTTAATAGTCTTCTGGTCTAGAGGGGTCATTGTTATGTTCAATTTTTTTTTTTTTTTTTTTTGTTTAGTTTTTTAAGGTGTGTGTGTTCTTTTGTTTTTTTTGTTTTTGTGTTTTTTGTGTTGTTTTTTTGTTGTTATTGTGTTTTTGTTGTTTTATGTTTTTTTTACGTTTTTTGTTTTTGTTCTTGTGTTTTTGTTGTTATTGTTCTTGTGTTTTTGTTTGTTTGTGTCAATTCATGTTTTTATGTGTAAGTGTTTTATATGTTTTTTGTTTTTGTTTGTTGTATTTTGTTGGTTTTTTTTTTTTTTATTTATTTATTTTATTTTGTATTTTTTAGGGTTTGGTTGTGTTTATTTTTTAGGTTTTTTCTTTTGTTATGTCTTTGTAGTGTTTTGTTGTTTTTGTGTTTTGTTATGTTGTTCTTGTGTTTTGTTATGTGGTTCGTGTTGTGGTTTTTTTATCTTATTGTGTGTGTGTTTGGTTGTGCTTTTGTTTTTGACACACTCAAGGAGCATGTTTTTTATTTTATTTTATTATTTTTAGTGTTATTTATTTATTTTTATTTTTTAAATGGTTTTGTGTGTTTGTTTGCTCCTTGAGTATGTCAAATGTGGTAGGCCAGGTCCGAGTCCTAGGCATTTTTGGCGGAATGGATACCCCTGCCTCCTTGGGTCTTACCCAAGAGTGGCATCCCTTCTGGGATGTTTTCCAAAAATAAAAAATGATGTTTATGGTTGCTCCTACATCAACCAATACTTTTGGTAATTTAGTTGTACCAATGGAAACTACAATATCCAGGTTTTTAGGATATACTTAGGTGGAATAAGCTTCCCTGATAAGAGATCAGTGAATTTTCTATCCACTTGTATCATATTTGGGTAATATTTTCATCTTTTCCCAGGCTTCTTGATACACATCTCTTGGATAACCTTGTTAAAGACCATACATCCTTAGTTTCTTGGACTAACGGTATTGTTATATATAAGTATTTTAGTTCTATCAATAAATTAGATTCCTTTGAGCACTCTTTTTTAGGTTCTAATCATTTAGGATATGGTGCCTTATAGGCTCCTAAAGGCATAAGTTTTAGAATATGTTCTTCATCTTATTTCTTTAATGACTTGGGACTTAGTAAAGTTATTTGCATTTCTTCATTTAATTTTTACTATTACAAGATATTTTGGATCAAGCAATACTTTTCTTGAGCGAAGCTAAACATTGCAATAGCTGATAACACTAAGGTTAACTATGTCATTGTGTTTATTATTGTAGATATGGGATGCATGTTTATTATTATTTGGATTAGCTATAGGTTGAGCCATAAGTGGAGGCTAGTTTGGTGGTTGTGGTGGTATTCTATTGGTTGGGGAGCACCAGGACGTCCTGGTAGTAATGTTTTTTGTTAATTTTAGAATTGTCATTATCCCTTGTAAGATTGATTATGTTGGGAGGTCCCGACCATTGTTGGTTCTAGATTGTCACATAATTGATTAGGCATTGATTGCATGCATGGTTGGTCGAACCATCTTGGTTTAGTCCATTTAGTATATGGGTACTAGGGGTATTAGCCCCATTGTTGTTGTGGTGGGATCATATTCCATGGACCATTCCATATATTTTGTACCTACGATGCTCTTTGCCTATAGGATAAATTATTTTTTTGCCCTACATAATTCAATTTTTTTTTAGTAGAATTATTCCTTCCAAAGGGGGATTTGATTTTAGGCAAGAGGTCACACCTATATATAGAGTGAAATTTTTCACAAATGCTACATATGCTAGTCTTGTTGAAAGGACATTCCTATAAGGTGTGTTTCTACCTACAAATTGGAAAATATATGGTGAGTGGTTTAGTGGCCTTAATTTTAGCCTATAATTCATTCAATGTTGCATTTAAGTGTGGGGAATTTTAATTTTGAAATTAGAAAATTCCTCTATTAATTGGCTTTTATCATTTGCACTTATTCCTACTCAATGCTTATAACTTCTTCCTCGTGTACAAGAATAATTCCTACACAGTCCCAAAATATCAAGGTATAATTTATTCACATTGTCTTTCCCCATGAGGTTTAAGACATCTCTTGATTCATCTTGTAATCCTCATAAAAATAGTATTTTTATGGGTTCTTAGCCCATCCCTTCCCTGCATATTCTTTGGATGAAGATGAATCTATTTAAATAGTCTTCAATAGTTTCATCCTCATTTTGTTTCATCCTAAATAGTTCTTTTAGTCCTTAACATGATAATATTCCTAGTATTTTTCTAGGAAGGCCCTTTCCATATCATGCTATGAATGGATTCTAGAGCCAACCTCATAAACCATCACATAATTGAGTCTTTTAGTGTGGAGGGAAATAGTTTAAGTTTTTATTAATGGTTCCATAATTACAAGTTTAGCATATGATGTTAAATTCAAATAAAAACTTATCCTAGTCTTTTGATGTAATCCACGTCAAGATGGTCAAAACTAATGGAGAGATATTTTTATATGTGTTTGTGTGTAATTGAATAGGATATGTAAATATCCTAGTGGTGTTACTACCCTCTGTAGGATGGTAATCCTTTCTATGTCCATCCCCATCCTCTTGTCTCTCTGCAATCATATTTTCTCAATAAAAGTTGTAAATTCTATGAAACACTATGTGATTGAATAATCTAGTGTGGGAGGTGGTGAGTGATGCGTAGTCGTTATACCATCATTAATTCTCAATGAATTTGTCAATCCAGGGCTGTGTACAAGGCTATCTACGGAAGAAGAGGCAAAACAACTATAACTTAGGTCAATCTAGAGCAACAGGTCTTATTGGTGGAACCGGTTGTGTGGGGGGTTTTAGGACATTCCTATCTCTAAATTGCATGAATTAAACCTTAATCTAAGTTGCAGAATTGGAAACTAATCATTAACTACAGAAATGAAGTCCTAATTACAATTGCAGAATGAGACCTAATTATGTTGCAGAAATAATAGTTGCAGAATTGAAAGTCTGATTCTAATTGCAGAAAGGAAATCTAATTACTTTTGCAGCAATGAAAATCTAATTCTAACATGGAAATGAAAACTGTCAAGGCTCTGTAATAGAAGGTTGTCAATCTTCTATGCAGGGTTTGACAACAAAACATAAAATGCAGGAAATTACTGAAAACAACAAATTCTAGAAATAACAGTCTAAAATAAAATGGAAGCTTTGCTGAAAGTAAATATTACAGCTAAAACATTAAGCACAAGATTAATCTAAGCATAAATAAACTAAGACTACAGATATTGTCAATTGTTTACAAGCAATTGAAATAACAAGTTCTACAACTCATTCTGCTACAACAAAATCAGAATAAAAACCTGCTGTTAGTCCTCCTCCTAGGTCTGGAAGTGGCCAGCCTCCTTGTCCAGAAGAAGGTATGAGTCTCTCTCTCTCTCTAGATCTTAATCACACTCATTTACAAGCAATATGAAATAGAACTGGTGCACTTTATTGATTAAAGAACATGATTACAATAATTCTGCTGAAAACCTGTTACAGGACTGTAACAGTCAAATTCTACCTATTTTCTGCTTTTTCCTAGCTTCCTTACTCTCTCTACATATATTACTAGCTCAACCTGAATGGGAGCAATATTTATAGATGTCCTAAGGTCTAATTACAAACAAAGAATATCTCAAAAGATCTAATCCTACAATGTTGCAACAAATTCTGGTTTTATCCTAGAAGAAGATTAAAACTTGATCTTTCCCTTAATGATGGCTTTGGTCGGCAATGACGGCAAAGACAGATGGAAGATCTTTTCCTTTACCTTTTCCAACCTTTATTTCCCTTTTTTCGGCTTCAAAAATCGGTCAACAAGTCAAAAAGCACATTCTATTTTCATTTCGAAGATAAGTGGCTTCATTTCGAAGACAATGCAATTCTCATTTCGAAGATCGCTCATTCCGAAGATACTGCAATTCTCATTCTGAAGATACTACAATTCTCATTTTGAAGATCTGCTCATTTCGAAGATAATGCATTCTTCATTCCGAAGATCCGCTCATTTCGAAGACGTTGTGTTCTCTCATTTCGAAGATATCTGTTCATTCCGAAGATACTTTGAAATGAACAAATGTGTGCTTTTCCAGTGATTTCTTCTGCATCTCTCAGGTGGGTTATCTCCTAAGATCAAATTCCAATGGTCTTCATCTCTTTCCACATGTGAATTCCATGCCTTGCTATTTATGGACAATTGGCTGGAATTTACATGGGAAAGACCAGTTTTTGCTGCACAACAACAGTTTGCTTGCATTGTTGCCAGATTTAGGTGAAATAAATGCTTGAGACAAATCAAAACATGATTAGTGAAATGCTGCTATTATTCTAAGCATATCCCATTTTAGCAAGTCATAGCAAAAAGAACACAAAACTATGCAAAAAGCTGTAAAAATCAGCATATAATATTCCAAATACATTGATCATGCAAAATGGTTAATATACAACATATTGAATCAACTTAACTAACATATCAGATAAAACATAAGAGTTTATAGGCAATTTTAGTGTTCAAAACATGTTATGATTGAGGCATTTCCAGGCCTCATCATTTTCCCCCCAACTTATATTAATGCATGCCCTCATGCATTCTGTTGGGCTATGGAATCACATATGTCCATGTTTAGATTCCATGACCTGTAGAATAATTTCTTGCCTATATAATACCCCCTATTTTCCTGAATGTTTTTGAGCCAGTCTTCAAACTGTTCATCAGGTTGGGCATCTTCCTCAAAGTAGAATGGAACTGGAGTAATGATGGTTGGAGGCCTAAACCTAAGACCTATCCAGTTATGTTGCATGATTTCAATCAACTGGATTACACCTTCTGCTCTTCTTCTGGACCATTCTAAGTTGATGGGGGAGATGGGTTCTCTTTTTCACAAAGACATGGAAAGTTTAGCCCATCTGTCTCTGCACACTGACAATGCTGGGAAAAAATTATGATCACAAAAATTGTTGAATCTGGCCACACAGTCCCTTAAGTTGTTCAAGTACATCCTCTTTACATCATCCCTATTCATCATTGAGAAGTGTTGTCTAGTGATAACTGGGTGGTTTGGCTAGATTGCTCTGACTAACAACTCAGCCCTTGTTTCAATCTCTTTATTCTGCTTTTTCTCTTGATCCCAATAAAGCTGATTCTGCAAAGTAGACATAAATGCTCTCAATTGAACATCTCCAATGTAGATTTGAGGATGAAACTCTACTTCCTCTAGAATGAAGAAGCTGTGTAAAAATAGTTCACATAGGAGATTTTTTTGCTCAAAAGGGCTGTCAAAATATGCTTCCAAGAAATCTGTAGTTGTGTCCAATTTATATGGGAGGTTTGAACTAATCCTCATGACCTGCCATATGAGGTATTTCTCCTTCAAAATAAGGTTGTAAAATCTGGCTGGTCATCTAAATTGAACTAAAAATTCAGCAATTTGACATAAGTCAGACACCTTTTCTTTTAATGCTTAGTTTTCAGTTTCCTTGGCTTCTAGCTGTTTCCTTTCCAATTTGAATTTCTCAGTCTTAGTGGCAAGCTGCTCATATCTAATCATCCAATTAGCTATGTCTGCATTGTACTGCTCTAGAGACACAGTATTAGGTGGTCTGACTATAGGTGGAATCCTAGGTAGCAGATCAACTTGAACTCCTTTTTCTGCCACTTCTACTGGTTGATCATCTATCAATAATTCTACTTGTACCCCCTTATTTGCTATTTCTATTGGGTTGTCATCAGATAGTAATTCTACTTGTACCCCCTTATCTATTGTTTCTACTGAAAGTGTAACAGTTTGAAATACAGGGACCTCAATAGGAGTACTTACTTGAACATTTTCTTGCTATTAGGACTGTTCCTATGTTGGTGACTCATCTTCAACATCCTCTGCTATGCTCTTTACCATTTCTGAAGCATCTTCAGAACAAGAAGGCAATGCTTCAGAATGAGATGGTGCTGCTTCAGAATGAACAGGCACTTCTTCAGAATGAAGGGGTGCTACTTCAGAATGAACACCCATGTTTGTCTCAATAGAGTCATCTGCCCTTGATAGACCCAGAAGCAATTGAGCCAAATTGTCTTCATCAATGGATACAATTGGCTATTTTTTAGATTGTGACAACATTCTTCTTAATGCTGCCACTTCCTACTGTAACTCTACAATTTTTCTTTCCTGTATCTCAATGATGCTTTCTTTCTCCTCAATCCACTTGGTTTGTGTTTTGACAACACTCCTTGCTGCCCTCAGCTACTCTGTGATGTCTTCCACTTCTATTTCTACCTCAGAATCTGATGCAGACAGATCAACTATAGTTGGTTGTTCAACCATTATCTCTTCTTCTGCAACAATTTGCTCTTGTTCAACAGGTTCTATGAAACTGCTTATAATTGTATCCACCATATCTATAGCCTATTGAACTATAGCCTCTTCCAAATTATCCTGCCTAGTTTCTGCCTCAGCTATCTATTCAAGGAATTCTAGAAAATTTTTAGAGGCTGGTTGTATCTCTGTGACATCTGGACTACTTTGTCCATCTTCTTGTTCTATGACCTGGTCCGTTATTTCCCTTAAATGGAGTCTTGTAGACCTCCTAGTTCCAGATGCAAACTTCTTCTTTTTGCTCTATTTTTTGGTGACAACAGGGGTCATGGGGTCAGTTTTAGATGCCTCTATTTCCCTTGTTGTTTCTTCCCCTATTGGGCTAGGTGTTTCATTTCTCTATTTGACAAATCAGTTGCAACTTCAAAAAAATGAACCTTTTTTTGTCTTTCTGTTCTGCTTCCAGTTCTAGATCCTCTTCTCTTTTGTCTTTTGGCTTGTGAAGTTGAAGGTTCAGGAGCAAGGTTTTCTGTTGTTGTTGTTGGGTGTGGTTCTATTTTTGTAACAACTTCTGTAGCACCTTCTATAGTTTCCTCTATAACATCTTCTACAACATTTTCTATAGTAGTTGTTTCTTCTTCTACAGCAACATCAATAGTATCTGGTTCTTCTTCTTCCTCATCTTCATCCCTAAAAATGACATCATTTAGGGTAGAGTAAAACCTATCAAAACTCCTAGGGTTTCCTCTAAAATGGTGTTGGCAAACTAGTTTGATGAGGCCATGATGGCGAAGGCTTCCTTTACCCTCTTGATATCTCTTTGCCATGTTTTTTAATTCTTGATACAGATACAGGGGAAGATTTACCCTAACTTTCGGTTGTTGCTCACCATGTCTGAGATGGTTCAAAATTCATAGATGATGCCCTGACAACAGCACATACTGCCCTTCATAGGTTAGGAATTTAATTACCTAGGTGGCTACTTCATCCCAGGGTTCCTGTAGGCTGGCCCTTTTTAACCCTTTGCATGTGTTGTTATGGGTTAAATACTCTGGCTCTCTATCATTTTCTTCTACAAACTGATTAACTACATTTGCCAATGTATTCTTGCCAGATCTAGAAATTGAAATCCCTTCTAATGGCAGCTCAGTAATCTGACTTAAAATTTTAGGGGTTACCTCAATAGTCATGTCGTTAACATGTGCTCGGTTGTTTCTGAATGTATGGGCGAACATGCCAGCCAAATCTTTAGAAGACCCATTAAACTTATCCAAAAATGGCATAAACCCTCCATCTTCAAAAATCTGCAGGACTGCCAGATTTTCTCGGAGGTAGGTGGTATCTGCAGGTTCCGTTCTGATCTTTCGCCCCATATTTTCTATTTAAAAACCGTTCACTACTGCTGCTATTCCTCTACTGGATCTCTAGTTTTTTTATGTTGCAGATTTGTAGGGTTTAGTTCGAAATCTTCGCTTGCCCTATTTCTCGTCTTCTTCTTCGGAATGACCCGTAACCTGAGCACTGTACTTTGCAAACACATCTTCAAAAAGAAAGGTGGCACACATTTCTACTATTGCATCGAACACCTATCCATCAATGATTGCATGGATGTCCTTGCCATCAGATCCACCTCATTTGGTTTTAATTTTTCTATTCAGTCCGCAGATTCTCACGTGCAAAATAAACCATATCCTTGCTGACACGTGTTCCTTTTTATCGTATGCAGCTAAAAGAATTTGATTTTGTCATACCTTGTCTTTCTGGATGCCATGTGGAAATGCTCTTTTCGAAGATTATAATTTAATTGCCAAAAAAAACTTCATTCCGAAGATTATAATTTCATTCCGAAGAAATTCTAAGACACTTCATTCCGAAGACAAGTCTTCTTTGCAAATTTAAATCTTCATTTCGAAGATTAATCCTCATTTCGAAGATCAATCCTCATTCCAAAGATCAGGCTGTATTATGAAGGTAAATCGTCATTTCGAAGACAGATCTTCATTCCGAAGATAGATCTTCATTTCGAAGACAGATCCTCATTCGAAGAAGATCGTCATTCCGAAGACCAAGTTTCATTCCAAAGACAAATTGTCATTCCGAAGACAAAGTTTCTTTCTGAAGACAAAGTGCAACATTCATTCTGCTATCATTCCGAAGACAATTTCAATCCGAAGATAATACAGCAGGCACTGTTTTTGGCATTCTTGTTTCGAAGATTAGGCAGAAATCAATATTTTCATTTTCAAAACATGTCTTAAGTATGCCAACTCTTATGAATACCTTTTATGCTAATGGTTAATTGTCATATACTATACACCAATCATTTTACAATGAAGAAATGTAAGAAATATATACCGATAAAAATAGTTAATGCCAGTTTTGAAGAATGACTGCCTTTGTTGATGTTCTGCTGAGATTTTCCGCAACATTTCAAAACAAGTGCACTTGGTGAATTTGTACAATGATGGTTCAGAAATTTCTCAAGGTTATGCATGCCAAAAAACTGGTTTTCATGCATACCAACCCAATAGTGCCTTAAGAAAAGGTTTTCACTGCTGAGTTATTCATTTTTCTCTCTTTTTTTTTCTTGATTTTCCCTTTTTTTTTTTTTACCTCTCCTTTTCTCTCTTTTTTTTTTTCTTTTTTCTTGATCCTGACTATGCCCATGAAGGAATTTCATGATTTCCCCTGAAACCATGCCCATGAAGGAATTCATACTCAGAATTTATTCATCTTTTTGTTTTCTATTTTTTTATTTTTTTTTTGTATTTTTTGCTTTTTCTTGAAATCCATGATCATGTTGATTGTTTTGAAGTGGAAGAGGGAATCTCTTCCACCTGTTGTGTATCCAAACTATCAAGTTGCTGCAAGAATTCATCTTTAGTCAGAGGTGTATGGTACACTCTGAGGCGATGTCCATTTACTACCAACTTCCTTTGTGATCCATCAATAGGAGATAGACGAGTTGCTCCATTGTCAAATACCTCCTCAATCCTAGTAAGGTCCCAACCATCTAGTTCTCAGTTTTCCAGGGAAGTCCTCATAGCGAGAATCAAATAGTAAAGCCCAATCTCCTTGTTGAAGTTTCCTCTCGTTGAATGTGACTGTCATGCCACAACTTCCTCTGCTCCTGAATTACCTCGGTTTGGTGCAGAGCATCCAATCTAAGTTCATCCAATGCATTCAGCTACAGAATCCTATGTCCTGTCTCGTGCCTGCGACAATTCAATTCCAATTTCCAGTGTTGTGCGCAATGTTAGTAGCTCAAATTCAATAGGTAAGAGAGGCTTTTTACCAAAGACTAGTTCATAAGGTGTGAATCCAGTAGTGGACTTCCAAGTAGTATTGTAGGCCCAAACTACTTCAGGTAATTTATCTAGCCAATTTCTCCTATGAAAAGCTACTATTTTTGTCAAGATGCGTTCTAGTTCCCTGTTTGTTACCTCAACCTGGCCATTTGCTTGTGGGTGGTAAGGTGATGATTTCCTATGTTTGATTTCATACAATTCTGTAAATGCCTTTATGACTTTGGATGCAAATTGGGGTCCTTGGTCTAGGGTGATAGACCGTGGAGCTCCAAATCTCTAAAAAATCTGAGTATACAAGAAATCAAGCGACCTTCTCTTCACGAGCATGTTTGAAAGCACGCACCTCTACCCACTTTGTCGGGTAATCGGTGCATACTAGAATATGCACCTTTCCTTGAGAAGGTGGATCAATAGGTCCTACAAAATCAAGCCCCCACCTCTCAAATGGTTCTAAAACCATTTGAGGCTGCAGAGGCATCTCATTTGTATGAGTGGGTTTCCCCATTCTTTGGCATGCATCATAATGCCTGATATACTTTTTCACATCCTTGTGAAGAGATGGCCAATAATATCCTGTCCCTAAGATTTTCCTAACTGTGCTTTTTAAAGAATAGTGTCCACCCGAGGGTTCATCATGACAAGCTCTAAGGATATCATACACTTCATCCTTTCGGATGCACCTACGTAACACATGGTCAGGACTGCACTTAAAAAGCATACCCTTAATCCATTCAAAAGAAGAACTCTGTTTGATCAATTGTTTTTTCTGTTTTGAAGTGAAATGTGGAGGAACTTTCCTTGTGACCAAATAATTGGCTATATCTGCAAACCAAGGTGATTGGACTGATATAGCAAATAGTTTTTCATCAAGAAAAGTGTCATCAACTAATTCCCCTTCATCTGTGTTCTACAACCTGGACAAGAAATCTGCCATAACATTAGCTTTCCCTGGTTTGTTGATTATAGTGATATCAAATTCTTGCAGAAACAACAACCAACGAATAATTCTTGCACTTACCATAGGTTTATTCATCAAATACTTAATGGTTGTATGATCTGTGTGAATAAATATTTGATAACTCTGTGATGTAATGCCTGAATTTGTTGATGGCATAAATTACTGCTAGGAATTCCTTCTCAGTTGTTGTATAATTTTTCTCGGCTCCTGTCAAGTTCTTGCTAATGTTGTAGATGGTATAGTGTTCACCATTGTCAATTTGTCCTAATGCTGCTCCAATTGTTGTATTGGAGGCATCAGTCTGTATGTGAAATGGTAATGTCCAATTAGGTCCTCTGAGCACAGGTGGAGTTATTAATTTCTCTTTCAGAGCTTCAAATGATTCCTGACACCTTGCAGTCCAGGAGAATTCAGAATCTTTAGTCAATAGGGCAAACATGGGACTGGCTATTGTACTAAAGTTGGGAATAAACCTACGGTAAAAACCAATGTGTCCTAGGAAGCTTCTGACATTAGTCTGAGTTTTAGGAGGAAGGAGATTCTTGATAATTTCCACCTTCTTTGGATCAACTTGGATCCCTTCAGGAGAGATGTGATGACCAAGAACTATCCCTTCCTTCATCATCATGAAGCATTTTTCTGGATTCAAGGATAACTGGTATGTTTCACAGCGAGTTAAGACTTTGTCAAGATTTTCCAATGTAAAATCAAAAGTCTGTCCACATACTGTGAAATCATCCATGTATATTTCAACACTTTTGGTGGTCAGATCAGCAAAAATTGCTAGGACTGCTCGTTGAAAAGTTGTTGGGGCATTACACAAACCAAAAGGTAAAACCCTATAGGCAAATGTTCCCCATGGACATGTAAAAGTTGTTTTCTCTTGATCTTCGGGTGCAATCTGAATTTGATTATATCCACTAAATCCATCAAGAAAACAAAAGTATCTTTTTCCAAAAAGAGTATCTAACACCTGATCTATGAAAGGTAATGGAAAATGGTCTTTGTATGTCACCTTATTCAACTCTCTATAGTCTACACATACTCTCATTTTTCCATTTTTCTTAGGAACTATTACCAATGGAGAAACCCATTGGCTATCAAAAATTGGGTAAATGAATCCTACTTCCAGAAGTTTTTCAATTTCTTCTTTCACAATATCTCTTAAGGCAGGATTCAATCTTCTCTGGGGTTGTCTAACTGGCTTGACTTCTTCAATATAGATTCTGTGGGTACATATATCAGGATGAACTCCTGACATATCTTTGTAGTTCCAAGCAAAAGCATGAACATGCTTCTGCAAGACAACTATCAATTTTTCTTCCTCTTCCCTAGTAAGTCTGGCTGTAAATGTTCAAAAATTTGCTTGGCTGGACTTCTATTTGTTTTGTATTTAGAAGGACTGAATTCACTCCTTCATACCTGGTGATTAGGGGATTAAGAGGACATTGCTGAGATGGGAGAAGAGAAGCAGTTTCTGTTTTATTACTGCTTGAGGGAAGCATATCTTGTATGGAACAGGTGAGAAGGAAAAATCAGATGATGGTGCCATCCATGTGGTAGTGAAACAGAGTTTCCCTGTGATAGTACAGATGGTTCATCTTCAGATTTTTGATTCTCCTCATTACTTAACAACTGTTGGATATTTGTTGCTTCCCCTTCTAAACCTTGTTCATGCAGAACATTCATCGGGATTGTTTCATTTTCTAAATTTTCTGTGTCACTGAGGTCTTCTGTGTGTTCTCTTACTACTAAGGTAGCTAGTGTAGAAATGACCTCTTCTAGTTCTTCATCTGAGTCAGAAAACCATAACTGACCTAAAAATTTGCTAGATGGTTTTGCAGGAGGATATAAAGAAATCTGTTTCAGATCAATACCATTTGAAATAGTCATATTTCCAGATCTACAGTCTATGAAGGCTGCTGCAGTTGCAAGCCAAGGTCTTCCCAAAATAATGGGATATCCATGTGCTAAATTTCTTGGCTGTAAAACCAAAAAATCTGCAGGGAATTCCCAAGAAGAAACTTCTATAGGGACATCTTCAATGATACCTTCAGGTTTTGCAACTGACCTATCAGCCATTTCTAAAACTGTAAATGTGGGGCTGAGATGTTTGAGCTGTAATTGTTTCATTGTATCCTTGGTCATGACGTTTATTGCAGCTCCTAGATCTACTAAAACATTTGATATTGGTACTTGAACCTATGGTAACTATGATAACTGGACTTCCTGGGTCACTATACTTTGGAGGTACTAGTTTTCCAGATAAGAGATCAGCTATCTTTCCTTCAACCTGCATAGTCTTGGGAAATGCTTTCTTCTTTCTTCCTATTCTTTTAATGCACAAATTTTGGATAGTACTATTAATCTCTAGTATTTCCTTAATGGCTTGCAATAAGGGCAATGATATAGTTAAATTTTTGAGTTCTTTGACCAATTTTGACTCAGAATTTTCTGGTATTGCATTGAATCTTTCAGGATATGGAATTATCCTTGGTAATTGTTCTGCTTGTGGTTCTATTTTTGTCTCTTTCTCTATTGTTGGTTGGATTTTCTCTGGTTCCAATTTTTCTTCTATCCCCACTTTTGGGGGGGTTCCCCCCCGGTCCATGATTCTTGCTCTTCATTTTCTTTGATTTCATTTGAAATCGGTTTAGGTACAACTTTTCTGAACGAAGTTGGATGTTACTACAATCAAGAACATTAATTTCAACATTTTCTTCAGCTTCAACCACATAGACAGGAGGTGTCTGTCTCATGCTATTTGGATTAGTGACTGGTTGAGCTGGCAATTGAGGTTGTTTCACTTGCTATGTTTGTTGCTATTTTTCTTGAAAATTTTGATTAGGTGCAGGCAACAAATGCTGAGTTTGACCTTGATTCCTTTGCTGCCTTGGATAGGACTGGTATTGCTGACTCCACTATGGTTGGTTTTGCATCCAATGTGGATTAGTCTAATTTTGATTCCAGGATGGATTGTTTTGATTCCAAGATGGGTTGTTTTGATTCCATGAGGGGTTGTTTTGATTCTGATTCTAGGTCGGGTTACTCCAATTTGCTTGTGGCCATTCTTGGGAATTTGTCCATTGAGGATAATTCCAAGGACGTTGGGGTGGTTCTGATTGTCCCCAAGGCATAGTACCAGGATTATGCCCCCAATTTGTAGGAAAATGAGGGGGATTTTGGTATTGAGAGAAATTTCCCCCTTGTTTTGGTCCAATATAGTTGAGTTCCTCGGTCTGATTTTCTAACACAGTTTTGAGTTGTGGTAGCAGGTGGCATTGATCAGTTGAATGCCTTTTTGAACAGATACTACAAATGGCTGAGATAGATGTTTTATTCAAAGGACATTCCTACAAAGCATGTTTATTTCTACATCTTGGGCAATAAATTGCCAAAGGTTCTATGTTTTTTGCTTTTGTAGACATTTCCCCCAAAGTAGTGTTTAGGTGCACTAGAATATCAGTTTTGAAATTTGCAAGTTCCTCTATCAGGTCCTTCACATCAGTGCCATTTGTGTGGCTTTTTCTTCTTCTCTGCTTAGTGCGAGAGTAATTCCTGTAGAGATCCACAATTTCATCATTACTGAGAGTGGTTACATCCCCTTTTCCCATCAAATCCAGAACTTCTCTGGATTCATCTTGCAATCCTCTCAAAAATATGGTTTTACATAATTTTGGTTCTACAAGTCCACATCTCCTTTGAACAAAGGAGAACCTATCAAGATAATCTTCCAATGTCTCATCATCTTCTTGCTTAATTCTGAATAACTCATCTTTTCTATTCCTTACACGGCAATATTCTTGATATTTGTCTAAAAAGACAGTTTCCATTTGATCCCAGGTTCTTATGGAATTTGGCTCTAAGCTCATGAACCAGCGTAATGCTGAATCCTTGAGTGTTGAGGGAAAAACCTTAAGTTTTTTATTGTCATTTATATAATCATAGGTCTGACACACTACCTTGAATTCAAACAAAAACTGATCAGGATCTTCAGATACAACACCTCGAAAGGTTGGAAGTATCGAAGGTGAAATGGTCTTCATGGGAGAGTTTTGTGTTGGATTCAGACGAATAGGATATTCAAATGTTCTGGAAGGTTGGAGCATATCCTGATCATCTCCTTCATTATGGACATAGCCATGTTGGCCATCTATATTGCCTCCTTCCGCCATAGTTTCCTGTTTGCTGGGAGAAGTTAAAGCTTCCCAAATTGTTCTCTCAAGAGGTCCAAGCCTCTCTGTTGATGATGAGTCTGATGAATTGTCTTTCTTAGGATATTCTGATGATGATAAAATTGGTGATTTTCCTTTCTCAAAATGTTCTAATGATGGTGAGACTGGTGATTTTTCTATCAATATTTCTGGTAGTTCAAACACAGGTGATTCACCCCTTAGGCGTGAAGATCTCCTTAATGGAACAAGCCAGGGATCCTTTGGGGTAGTTCTACCTTTTTCATCCCTAGACTTACTCATTCATGTTTACTCTTAAATGACATAAATTAAGTCAATAGTTGTTATCTTCCTCAGCTGTTGTATTCAGATTTTAACCTGAATTTTCATAGCTTAGTCTGATTATGGCTATTGGACTGTTTGTTTTCTTCTGGAAACACTATTCCCTGACAACGATGCCAAAATGATGCGTAGTCATTATACCATCATTAATTCTCAATGAATTTGTCAATCCAGGGCTGTGTACAAGGCTATCTGTGAAAGAAGAGGCAAAACAGCTATAACTTAGGTCAATCTAGAGCAACAGGTCTTATTGGTGGAACTGGTTGTGTGGGGGGTTTTAGGACATTCCTATCTCTAAATTGCATGAATTAAACCTTAATCTAAGTTGCAGAATTGGAAACTAATCATTAACTATAGAAATGAAGTCCTAATTACAATTGCAGAATGAGACCTAATTATGTTGCAGAAATAACAGTTGTAGAATTGAAAGTCTGATTCTAATTGCAAAAAGGAAATCTAATTACTTTTGTAGCAATGAAAATCTAATTCTAACATGGAAATGAAAACTGTCAAGGCTCTATAACAGAAGGTTGTCAATCTTCTATGTAGGGTTTGACAGCAAAACATAAAATGCAAGAAATTGTTGAAAACAACAAATTCTGGAAATAACGTATGAAATAAAATGGAAGCTTTGCTGAAAGTAAATATTACAGCTAAAACATTAAGCACAAGATTAATCTAAGCATAAATAAACTAAGACTGCAGATATTGTCAGTTGTTTACAAGCAATTGAAATAACAAGTTCTACAACTCATTCTGCTACAGCAAAATCAGAATAAAACCTATTGTTAGTCCTCCTCCTAGGTCTGGAAGTGGCCAACCTCCTTGTCCAGAAGAAGGTATGAGTCTCTCTCTCTCTAGATCTTAATCACACTCATTTACAAGCAATATGAAATAGAACTGGTGCACTTTATTGATTAAAGAACATGATTACAATAATTCCATTGAAAACTCGTTACTAGGATTGTAATAGTCAAATTCTACCTATTTTTTGCTTTTTCCTAGCTTCCTTACTCTCTCTACATATATTACTAGCTCAACCTGAATGGGAGCAATATTTATAGATGTCCTAAGGTCTAATTACAAACAAAGAATATCTCAAAAGATCTAATCCTACAATGCTGCAACAAATTCTGGTTTTATCCTAGAAGAAGATTAAAACTTGATCTTTCCCTTAATGATGGCTTTGGTCGGCAATGACGGCAAAGACAGATGGAAGATCTTTTCCTTTACCTTTTCCAACCTTTATTTCCCTTTTTTTGGCTTCAAAAATCGGTCAACAAGTCAAAAAGCACATTCTATTTTCATTCCGAAGATAAGTGGCTTCATTTCGAAGACAATGCAATTCTCATTCTGAAGATCGCTCATTTCGAAGATACTGCAATTCTCATTCTGAAGATACTGCAATTCTCATTCCGAAGATCCGCTCATTTCGAAGATAATGCATTCTTCATTTCGAAGATCCGCTCATTTCGAAGACGTTGTGTTCTCTCATTTCGAAGATATCTGTTCATTCCGAAGATACTTCGGAATGAAAAAATGTGTGCTTTTCCAGTGATTTCTTCTGCATCTCTCAGGTGGGTTATCTCCTAAGATCAAATTCCAATGGTCTTCATCTCTTTCCACATGTGAATTCCATGCCTTGCTATTTATGGACAGCTGGCTAGAATTTACATGGGAAAGACCAGTTTTTGCTGCACAGCAACAGTTTGCTTGCACTGTTGCCAGATTTAGGTGAAATAAATGCTTGAGACAAATCAAAACATGATTAGTGAAATGCTGCTATTATTCTAAGCATATCCCATTTTAGCAAGTCATAGCAAAAAGAACACAAAACTATGCAAAAAGCTGTAAAAATCAGCATATAATATTCCAAATACATTGATCATGCAAAATGGTTAATATACAACATATTGAATCAACTTAACTAACATATCAGATAAAACATAAGAGTTTATAGGCAATTTTAGTGTTCAAAACATGTTATGATTGAGGCATTTCCAGGCCTCATCGCTGAGCTTCCTATGCTTCCTTTCCCTTCACTTATATGGGATAAATCTCCTAATATTACAAAACCATTCAATATAACCTCTATACATGATTTTTGCATACATGCGACTTATTGAGGGTTATTTTAACAATCTACACATCTTATCCCTAGGATTGTTCATACATCCTAACTTATCAAACAATTTTTTTCTAACATCTCTACATTTCCTTCTCAACACCATTAGTTTCTACTTATTTTTAACTAATTAATCCCTTATTGGCATAAGGTACAAGTAAGGGTATTATATATCTAGGTTAAAGGAATCAACCATGACATGTCATAATGAACACATATGTCAAGAATGGCCAATTATGGAGATATACTTCAAACTCTATGACTAATTAGTTTTCTAATCAAGTAAAAAGGTTGTAATGTTGGATATTCAGTAGGTTCTTAGAATGATCATGAAAACACTGTGCTCACTAGAAATGGCACCAAAAAGTGATGGATTTTATATACCTCACCTTGATTCATTATCAAATCCAAGGTGGTGTTCGAATGTTGTATGTGCTAGGAATGGTGTATTTGATGTTAAGTCTAGATATTCTAATCTAAAACATTGAAAAGACAAGTAACACACTCTGGAAAAAAGATAAATGACTATGCTAAGAAATATCAAATGCTAGAAAAAAAAGTGTTTATATTAGAAAGAAAGAAATTGTAGTATTAAAAGTTGAATATAAAATAATACTATCTTTAACAATACTCTATAAAAGTAATAACGTTTTTCCTTATTCAAGTTAATTTATTATCTATTCCTTCCAAGAGATGAATTTAAATAATTATTTAAATTATTATAAAATGCAGAATATAAGAGCAATATAATTTATACTACAACTACAATAAACATAAAATACATGTAAAATAAGTACTTTCCACCTTGTCTAGAGTGGGCCCTTACTCTATAGCAATATGAAAAGGAAAAATCTAACTCAGCTCACACCAATGAAATATTCTAACAACTACAAATCAAAACTTTATTGTAGTCCTAATTTTTTTATTAGGAGATCAATAAAAAGTTATCTATAGGAAGTGTGGAAGGAGCTCTAGATAAAATCCTCACTTCGAGGCAATCAACACTTGTTGGAACAGAATATGGAGGATAAATATAGTAAGGTCGGTGTTTTCACATTTTGGGTAAAATTCAAGAATTTTGGGTGATTATGGATAGATCCATGATGTGTGTCTTAGAAAGAGTTTTCCACCACTTTTTGAATCACTCAAAATGGACAACCGAGGCCAAAGTTATGGTCAAATTACTAAAGCACAAAGTCCTAGAATGTATGGGATGACGTGTTTGAAACTGAGTGGGTTTTAAATACTGTAACTTCCATCATTCAATGAGTGGTTAGCATCCATTTAATAAAATGGTTTGGTATTAAATAATCAACACTCATTTAATAAAATGGGTTGGTATTAAATAACCAACATTCATTTAACAAAATAGGTTGGCATTAAATAACCAACACCCATTTAATTAAATGGGTTGGTTTTAAATAACCAAAACCCATTTAATAAAATTAGTGGATTTAATTACCAACACTTTTTAATAAAAGGAGGCTCTAAGCATTTAATAAAAACAACTTTATTTTGCACAAAACTTGGTGGTAAATTGTTGCTCAATACCTGGTGGCAGTTTTGCACAACACTTGGTGGCAGTTTTGTGCAACATTTGGTGGTAGTTTTGCACAATACTTGGTGGAAATTTTGCACAACACTTGGTGGTAAATTATTATAAAATAATTGGTGGCAGTTTTGCATAACACTTGGTGGTAAATTGTTGCACAATAATTAGTGGCAATTTTGCACAACACTTGGTGGTAGTTTTGCACAACACTTGGTGGTAAATTATTGTAAAATAATTGGTGGCAGTTTTGCATAACACTTGGTGGTAAATTGTTGCACAATAATTAGTGGCAGTTTTGCACAACACTTGGTGGTAGTTTTGCACAACACTTGGTGGTAAATTATTGCACAAAACTTGGTGGCAGATTTTTGCATAGCACATTGTGAGAGAATTTTAGACAACACATTGTGAGGGCCTAATTGCTAGATCCACAGTGGGAGAACTAGGAGGTAGAGAAGGAAGTGACAATGGCATATATTGGGGAGAACAAGCTGAAGAAAATAGCCCTATACAACCCAAATATTGGGAGAAGAAGGATCAAATCTATAAAAATGGTAGATCAATTAGAACCTAACTCTCCAAAAATGTCAAACAAGGAGTTCTAGAGAACATTTCTTGAAATGGAAAACACTCCCAAAGCTTGATGGAGATGGTGTTGTCTCAAGAAGAAAGGAAATCAAAAAAGAAAAAGAAGAAATTAGATTCGAAATCTAAGATTGAATATAGTGCTTACAATGGTGAGAAAATGGAGGTTGAAGGATCCCACTCCAATATCCTTAGAATAGCTCATCACAACCCTTGATTGCATATCCATTCAAAATGGAGGTCAAAATTGATATTCCAGCCTATGAAGGGGAGTTAGATCCTAAAACATTATATGTGTGGCCAAATAAATTGGAGGTTTACTTCAATACTAAGTCTTATACCGAGGTACAATAGATCGACTTTGCTATATTGAAATTGGATGGCCATTCTCTCACATGGTGGGAGGCATTTTCAGTTGGATTGGCAAGAAATCAATAGCTAGTTGTGGAAACATGGGCAAAATTTGTGAAGGCTATAAGAGCTCACTTTTATCCTATTTTTTATTAAGATAATATGGAGAAGAGATGGTTATTTATAAGATAGAGGTAGGGCCAAAGAGTCCAATAATACACCATAAAATTCAGAAAAAAAAGCTTTGTTAATGGGTGTTAATCTTCACGATCCTCAAATATTTAAGAAATATAAGTGTGGTTTATCTTATGAAATAAAGATAGAAATGAAGTTATTTGATGCAAAGGACATTTATGAGGTATGCATTAAAGTCACATAATTGGAAATGAGGGTCAAAAAGTCAATAAAAAATATTAAAGCATTAACTTCATCTAAACCCTCTAAGCCTGTAGAGAAAACCAAGAGTTCCAGCAATAAAGGCAAGAAGAAATCAGGAGCTACAACCACCAAATCATAAAAGGATGAAAAATATTGCAAGGAGTGTAATTTTGACACTCATTCAAGTGAGGATTGTTGGAAGCTACACCCTGAAAAGAGACCAAAATGGTGGAACAAGAGCAAAAAAAAATATGCAAATTCAGCTAAAAAGGTTGAGTAGGAGGAATAAGGATGTTTTGAGGAAGAGGATGAAGGAAAGGTAGTGTGTGCTACCAAAATTAAGCCTTTAAGGCAGGATAATACCTCTAAGGAGGAACAAGCTTCAGAGGCCAAGAAACAAAAATTACTTTGGATCTACATACAAGTGTAAAGGATGAAAGTTACAACATTGTTTGGCAACGGATCCCAATGGAATTAAATTTATGAGGATCTAGTGAAGTATTTGGGATTCATGATTGTGGATCATCCACAACCATATCCTTTGGGATGGGTGTATAAG
The DNA here is from genome assembly GCA_028583015.1 of Wollemia nobilis. Taxonomy (NCBI): domain Eukaryota; kingdom Viridiplantae; phylum Streptophyta; class Pinopsida; order Araucariales; family Araucariaceae; genus Wollemia; species Wollemia nobilis. The sequence continues at coordinate 46,004 of JAQPPZ010015435.1, forward strand.
GACGTGGAACTACAAGTAACCAAACAATATATTTTATAATTTTCTATCAAAAATAAATTCCATGATGTAATTACTTGTGATGTAGTACCTCTTGATATTTGCCAAGTAATTTTTGATAGTCCATATTTATGGGAAAGAGATACTTTGTTTAAGTGAAGGTGCAATATTTAGGAGTTGTAAAAAGGTGGAATAACATATGTGATTAATACCAGTAGGTTGGAAAATAAATTTAAGCTTGTGATAGTGCAACAGACCAAGAATTTGGTAAATGTAAGTAAGAGATTCATGTTATTTATCATAAGAGATGCAAATATTAATGTGCAATTTAGTAAGAAGTTGGAAGCAACCAACTGTACTCCCAAAAAAAGAAGGAATTTAAGCCTTTTTCTTTCAAATAGTATAAGGGGTAGTATGAAGAAGATGTTGAACTTGGGAAGAAGTACAAGGAGTTGAAAAATGGAGTGCAGGGCAAATCCAATGAGGTTTTTCATTTATAAAATGACTTGTTGTTCAAAGAGAGAAAACTCTATGTGTCAAAGAGAGACAAACGCTTACATATGATAAGGTAAGCTCACACATTACTAGTTGTTGGTCATTTAGTGTGTATAAAATAGTAGCTAACCTTCAATGATATGTCTATTGGCCCAATATGCAAAATTTTCTATCTAATTTTATCAATGGACGTGAAAATTATAGATCAAGAAAACCCAACAACTGCAAAGGTAAAATTCTAAGCAAGGTAAAATGGATCTCCAAGAAACAAGCAAAGAAACAATATTTCCATCTAAATAAAGATGATTTTGAGGGATAACAATTTTCCAATGGGGGAGGTCTTGATCAAGAGTTCAATTAAAAGTCATCTAAGGTAATTTTAGAAGGAGCTCCAAATAAAATCCTCACTTTGGAGCAATCAACACTTGCTAGAACAAAATATGGAGGACAAATACAATAAGGTTGGTATTTTCAAATTTTAGGTAAAATTCAAGAAATTTGGGTGAATATGGATAGCTCCATGATGTGTGTCTTGGAAAAAAATTTTCACTACTTTTTTATTTTCTCAAAATGGATAATCGAAGCCAAAGTTATGGTCAAATTATTGAACCACAAAGTCCTAAAATGTATGGGATGACGTGTTCGAAATTGAGTGGGTATTGTAACTTCCATCATTCAATGAGTGGTTAACACCCATTTAATAAAATGAGTTGGTATTAAATAACCAACACTCATTTAATAAAATGAGTTGGTATTAAATAACCAACATTCATTTAATAAAATGAGTTGGTATTAAATAACCAACACCCATTTAATAAAATGGGTTGGTTTTAAATAACCAACACCCATTTAATAAAATGGGTGGATTTAATTACCAACACCTATTTAAGAAAATGAGGCTCTAAGCATTTAATAAAAATGGCTTTCTTTCACACAACACTTGGTGGTAAATTGTTGCATAACACTTGGTGGCAGTTTTACACAACACTTGGTGGTAAATTGTTGCACAATACTTGGTGGAAATTTTGCACAACACTTGGTGGCAGTTTTGCACAACATTTGGTGGTAAATTGTTGCACAACACTTGGTGGTAAATTTTTGCATAGCACATTGTGAGAGAATTTTAGACAACACATTGTGAGGGCCTGATTGCTAGATTTACAGTGGTAGAACTTGAAGGCATAGAAGGAAGTGACAATGGAAGAGATTGGGGAGAAAAAGCTGAAGAAAATAGTCAGCCAATGACCAGTAAGGATCTGTAATAGCGTTGAATCCTAATAACAATCTGTCCAATTTATTTGGGTCATGGTTTTCCCATTTTGGGTTCAATGTAAAAAATTCTTGTGTTCTCTTGAAATTTATAATGGTGTGTGTGTGATTTATTTTCTATAATATCTACATTTAAATATTTGATAAGTAGATCAAATATCTAAGTATAAAGTCTAAGAAAATAATATATTTAACGAATATATGCTACATTATTAAGCACAATCCATGATATTTTTGAGGAAAGAGTCAAGTTTTGTCTCTTTATGGATCATTAGTAGAAGATTCTCTTTACAAAATATAATTAATAATCATAATCATAATAGTATCATATTGATAGGTAACCTGGTACATAAGACTACATCTCCACTTATAAGTTAGGAGGACATGACCCTCCTCTTACCTTTGTTACCAGGCTATTACAATATCAATACTCTTGATAGAATATTCAACAAGTATGAACAAAATAAGGTATAACAAATTTCCATTCAGCATACCCATCTTCATTGAATCTCAACTACTATGATTATAGGGCTAAAAATAGGAGATTACAATTACAATACAATTTTACCATGATTATACATGAAAAATGGATTTGTCTTTATCCAAATATAGTTGCCAATTATGTTGATTCAATAGGCAATTGATCGTATATTGACATCATCATCAAGCGGCTAGTAAAACCATAAATTGCTGGCTGAAATGGTAAGGATATGAACTATAGGTTATTCGTTGTGAATGGTATTTATGTGGTACTTATTACAATATTCATTTCCAATGCTAGAAAGAAAATTTTCTCTAGTGTCATATTCCATGCTATCCTTGGTGCTCCATCCATTAAGTTCCAAACCTAATAACTCTATTTTATTTTTGAAAGCTTGACATTAATCAACAAAATATCCCTTTTATTTCTCTTTAACACAATATCATACTTCCTATCTTCATACTACATTAATCATAATTATCATATTTAATCAAGCACTAATGCAAATTATAAACAAAATCATGGTCAAATAGTGTAATAAGAAGACAAAAATGTTGTACAAAATGATGTATTTTTAAGCCTCATCATAGGGGACTAGTGGGTGCAATGTGATGATTTGGATGGTTGGAGATAGAAAGGATATATTGGGGTGGTCCCTAGAATGACAATGACTATTAGGGGTGGTGTTCCCCTTGGAGAACCATATGTTAAACTAGTGGGAATGAAATATGTGTAGCAAAAGAATGGGAAGGGAGAGAAGTGAAATGATATAGAGAGGAGGAGTATTGGATGGTGTGAGAGAGGTGGAAATGGATAGTAGCCACTTGAATAGCCAATCTCAACTATGGAGGGGAGCCTCCTTGAGATATTTTCCCCCTCCTTGAGCTAAGTTGTCTACTATTTCTACATCTTCAAACATTAACCTATAGCTTAAAAATCCTTTTGCTCTTAGTGATCATCTATCTAACCACTAAACTCACTAGTAATAGGGTCATTGGTCTAGCAAAAATGATGATCTCCAACATTATTCTCTTCTTGGGTTTAAATCTTAAAGGCATCAAGATGTTTGCTTCCACTTCACTAGTCACTTTGGACCTATTTAGACTCTTGAGGTGCCTTCTATCATAGAAAATAGAGAATTTAGCATCAAACAAGTAATCTCTAGTAGATTTAGTGATCATATCCATCTCATACCTCATCCTCTACCATACACGATATTTTTAATCTATGTATTTCATTTTATTAAGTGCTCCAAAACTATGATGATTTCGCTTGATATTGAGGTCAAATACATCTTTCACCTTCATGTAGATGTGCCACTTTAGTGGGTTGGCATAGCAACTCTAAATTTTGCTTCCTATCCATGATCACTTCATAGCATGAAAAGGGTCATTTCTTCATCTATATTGACCTATTGCTATGCATTGTACGTATTCTCATGGGTGAAGAAGGTATCTAGATTCTTCTCATAGTGTCTACTTTAAGGATCCCTTTGTGTCATAGGATCAATGATCTTTTAGTTTTTCCAGGTCCATCTCTCTTAACTATACCTCAACTAGTGAGTGGAATCCATATAGCTTTGAGGTAATGTTCATTATTAGCTACTTGAATGGGTAGAAGGTGGTATTATTCTACCCTGTTGAGTGGTGTTTTAACCCGATTGTGAAAACACACTCTCCTGTAGGATCCGAGTCCTAAATCCTCTGCTTGCAAAGAAATACGATTTCTCCAAGGTTCTTATTATGCTGATTATTAATTATCAAGAATGCTGCTTAAAATGAAATGCTAAGAACACCTTAGGGTTTGCAAGTGGATGTTAACAAGGGGCACTATGGTTTATTAACCTTGAATTTTCAATGGACTCAAAATGAATAAAATCTGTTTTCACCTTTAGTTCCGATGGATTTTCGGTGATTTATTCAAACACGATAATTAAACTCGCTGAAAAATAAAATATGGGTTTGAAAAGCAAAGACAAAAATAAACAAAAGTAACAATAAAAAATAGATTACGAGTAGAAAAGCTGTAATTAATCAGATGAAACCGAAGATAATGAGGCTTTCTACATGCAACCTAACCTAATGAACCTGCACATCCACACAATCCAAATAGGCCAGGTGCGAGTCTCGAGGGTTTATGTGGTAATTCCAAAAAATAGGCATTCGCATGAAGCAACCAAGAGATCTTGCATTAACTTCACCTAAAAACCTAAGAAATCTGGAAGGGAAATGTAAACATTAAATCATGCATGCAAAAGTTACTCCTTCTTTCTCATCCAATAAGATGCCAACTCTCTCGCATTTGTATTTAAATGATATCTCGATTACATTCAAAAATGTTCTAGGTGTGAAAGAAAATCCCAGAATAAAAAGAAGGAAATTGCCCAAGTACGGGCCCAGAATAGCACAAAGCCTTCGTCTCTGCAACTCCGTATTCGGCAATTTCCAACCCTTTCTTCGATTTGCAATTTTGGCTTTATAGCAATGTTATGGCTCTTCGATTTCCTCTGTCGCTTCATTTCCTCTTCCTGTGGGCGACCCTTCAAATTCTTGTTTTTTCCCGCTTTGATTCACGCTCAAATTTGGAAACGTCCCAAAATTCACTCTGCATGTAACGCCCCTGCAAGTTTGACACATGTGCGCCACGTGTCGTGCTTTTCCTGTGCCTGCCGTATCGCTTTTCTACGATAGAACCCGACAAAATTGCAAGTCTGCCCGTTCATCTTCCCGGTCGCGAAATCGTGACATGTCACGAAATCGTGACGTCTTTCTCTGCCGTACGCGTCCAACGGCTTTACGTCGCGATATCGTGACCATTATCATCCTCTTGCCTTCCTTCGACAAACCGTCGCGATATCGCTACCATTTTTATCTTCCGTACGCCTTGGCAAAACTCGTCGCGATATCGCGACCATTTTTCCTTTCGGACCTTCATGCAGCTTTCTGTCGTGAAATCGCGACCATTTTCTCCGTCCGTACTGTTTGCCAAAACACGTCGCGAAATCGCGACACTTCCCTGCTTTGAGCCTGATTTTCATTTCCGTCGCGATTTCGCGACATCTTCCTTGACCGTACAGCTTTGCCAAAATGCGTCGCGAAATCGCGACACCTTTCATCATCCGTACGCTTCCGCAAAACTCGTCGCGAAATCGCGACGCTTTTCCCTTTCGGACCTTCATGCAGCTTCCTGTCGCGATTTCGCGACCATTTTTCTGTTCCGTACGATTCGGCAAAACACGTCGCGAAATCGCGACCATTTTTCTGTTCCGTACAGTCTGTCAAAACCCGTCGCGAAATCGTGACCATTTTTCCGTCCGTACACCTTTGCTGCAATCGGTCGCGAAATCGCGACGTCTTTCCTCATCGAGTCCTTTAGCTGCTTCCTGTCGCGATATCGCGACGTTTTTTCGCTTTCGTACACCTTTCCAAAACACGTCGCGAAATCGTGACACTTTTCATCATCCGTACGCTTCGGCAAAACACGTCGCGATTTCGCGACACCTTTTCTTTTCTCCTCACCGACACGTCGCGATTTCGCGACACCTTTTTCCTCCTGGTCACCGACACGTCGCGATTTCGTGACACCTTTTTCTTCCTTGTCACCGACACGTCGCGATTTCGCGACAGCTTTTTCTTCCTTGTCACCGACACGTCGCGATTTCGCGACAGCTTTTTCTTCCTTGTCACCGACACGTCGCGATTTCGCGACAGCTTTTTCTTCCTTGTCACCGACACGTCGCGATTTCGCGACAGCTTTTTCTTCCTTGTCACCGACACGTCGCGATTTCGTGACAGCTTTTCTGTTTTGTTGCCGCTGACCGCGCTGACCGCGATTTTCCGACATGTCGCGATTTCGCGACAATTTTCCGGTTTCGGTCGCGATTTCGCGACATGTCGCGATTTCGCGACATGTCGCGATTTCGCTACCTGTCGCGATTTCGTGACCCCTTTCTACACTTGTGCATTTTCTTTTTTTTTTCAATTCTGGCATCTGGGTCACTGAGATCCTTCCCTGTGAGCCTGCAAAAAGGTGGGTCCCCAATTTTGGGGTGTGTTGTGGATCAACCACAACAAATGGCGACTCTGCTGTCAAATGCTCTTGAGCATTTTAGTAAGAACCCAACCTGAAACATATCACAAACTCGTAAATACATGTTAGCACATGAGCAAAATAACAAATGCCCAAAGATCAAAAGTACATGAATCATCAGAATCATCAAGTATTAGCTCAGTGTGTGCAATGTGTTTTCATTCCCTATCGTTTGAAATTGATCAACATTCCATTATCGGTTTTGCATGAATGCATATATGAGATGGTGAATGATTTTTGGTCCTAAATGAATGAGCTAGAAGATTTTGCTTTTCCTAATAAGCATGATCATTCTCCTACTATTATGTACAAGCATTCAAGATTGCCAAACCCTCTTAGGACCCACAAGTTCATTTCCTTATTGTATCCCAAAGTTGGTTATGAGTCCCTACTATCTAAAACCCATGTGCAAGTGAATGTGAAATCAGAACTTTGGGGAATCAGACTCCCAACCAACCGAGATGAGAGTTTAACCCTATCCTTACTATTCTGATTTGGAGTTTATTACCTCACTTTAAGCAAAATAATTAAACCAATTATGGAAGAAATGGTCATGCTAGTCTAACCCTCTAGACAATCAGTGGTCTTGTTTTTAGGCAAGACATGATGCCATGCATGGGCATATCTAACCCCACAATCCAGAACATATCTTCATTTCCTTGGACCTTGGGGATGACTACCCATCCCTTGCAGAGGACAAGTAGTACGATCCTTACAATCCAAAATAAAGATGAGATGGGAAAAATTTATTTATCTTTTATTTCTTGGACCTTGGGGATGACTACCCATCCTGGTTAGGGACAAGTAGTACGATCCTTACAATCCAAACCTTAGATATAAATCATTAATTCTATTGCTTAAACCTTGGGGATGACTACCCATCCTTTGTAGAGGACAAATAGTACGATCCTTACAATCCAAGACTTACTATGAAATGAGACATAAGAGCTTTGGGGAATCAGATTCTCAACCAACCAAGATGAGAATTTATGCCCTATCCTTACTACTCCATGTGGGTCAAATCAAAGCTTTGGGGAATTGGATCCTCAACCTAAGTTTGATGAGGATTTAACCCTATCCTTACTACTCTGATTTTAAGCTTTAAGCTTTATGGAAGTGGTAAAAACCATTGTTTTAAGGATCATGTTGCATAATAGGATAGACATGAAAACCACTTTCGCTCAACCTTTCCTTCCAAGTTAGGTTTTGATCATTTTACTCAAGATATTTTTTAATTTATGAGACGTGCTTGGTTCTAGATATCTCAAGACTCAGTTTCCAACCTTAGGAGCTACTTACATATATGTTATAACACAACCCTAAGAGGATTTGACATACTTTCATGGCTTGTACATAAGATGCATATGCAACTAAAATGAAATGTATGTGAGGTGAGATGGAATATGAATGCATTACTTCTTGAATTGTGAATGAAATGATTTATCATGCAAAACTGATTCTTTCATATATCACAAAGTCAAACAATATAACTTAAAAAGTTTTGTGCAACTTGTGGAGCTTTTACAAGACAATTCCAATATTTCATATTCTCCTAATCCTAAGCATAAGTTGACATCTCAATTTTCTATTATTATTATTATTATTATTATTATTTTAAATTAACACACATGTCAATTGAAATCAAATCCATAATCAAAATCCTAACTAAACTAACAATCCTAAACAATAAAAACAAAATCTGAAAATCCTTCACCAACACCAACAGAATAATATCAAAGTCTCACAACCTAAGGGCTAAAATAATGCTTTAGAATCTGCCCATTAACTGGCAGCATGAAATCTTTCCCTTCTAAGGTTTTTAGCCTGAAGGTGTTCTTCCCAAGAATTTCTGAAATCTGATATGGGCCTAACCAGAGACAATCAAACTTTTGATGGTTTCCTTTTTCCTCATGTCTTTTGTCCCATAGTAACACCAAATCTGAAATTCTGAATGATTTAACTTTGGCCCTTCTATCAAACCATCTCTTGATGACTTCCTGGTGTTTGTTCATGTGATTCATGGCTTCTTCTCTCTTTTCATCCAGGTGCAATAACCGGCTCAATCTAGCTTCAACTTGATCATCTGTCCCCATGTACTCTTGTATGAAATGTAAGGTCTGCAGCTCCAAATTTGTTGGAAATATCGGGTCTTGCCCATAGACCAAATGATAGGGAGTATTCCCTATAGCTTCTTTCACTCTGGTCCTATCTGCCCACAGGGCAAACTTTAATTGACTATGCCAGTCCAGAGGATTCTTTTCCAGCAACTTCTTAATAGTATTCAACAAATTCTTATTTGAAGATTCGGCCAACCCATTTCCTTGAGGATAGTAATTGGATGCAAACTTTAAGCTCACTTTATTATCATATGCCCATTCTGCAAATTGTGTGGAAATGAAAGCTTTACCATTGTCACTGACAATAGAATCGGGCATTCCATATCTTGTGATAATTTGATCCTCAAGGAATTTAATCACAACGTCTGTGGTGGCGTGTTTAGTGGGAATCGCTTCGTCCACCTTGTACAGTAGTCTGTAGCTGTCAAAATAAATTTGTGAGAATCAGAAGAATTTGGGTTAATAACCCCGATAAAATCCAGTCCCCACTGTGCAAACGGTCTCATTTCAACTATAGGCTGCAACGGCATGGCTGCATTTCTTTCTCTATTTGCAGCCACTTGACAGATGTGACAAGATCGCACATGAGCATGCGCATCTTTGAATATATGAGGCCAGTAATATCCTGCTCGCAGGATTTGGTGTCTTTGTAGGATTGGCTGCACCATGACCAGTTCCGTGCTTGCCATGAAATTCTTGCAACACCCTGGCGGCTTCGTCTTTGCTCAAGCATCTCAGGTAGATACCTTCGTGATTTTTCCTGTAAAGTACACCAGACTTTATCAGATAGTTAATAGATTTAAGCCTTAGAGCTCTCCTTTGTGTTGAATTCAAACTAGACGGGCACTTACCAGTCAATAAAAATTGCACAATATCAACATACCAGTCCTCCTTAGCCATGTATTCTGTATTTGAGCATTGACCTGTTATTTGCGGATCATTTTCTGCGATCGCCTTTGCCAGTCCTTGTCCTCGAACTAGTTTCATTGGTTGGATTTCGAGATCAAATTCTTGGATGGTTGCAATCCACTTTCCTCTCTTTTCACCTAGTTCATTCTGTAAAAACATGGTCTTGACAATAGAATCGGGTACAATGGCAATAATTCTGCTGTGTACGATGTAATGCCTAAATTTTTTCACAGTTTTGAAAAGTGCGTACATTTGCTTATCAAGGATTGAATACCTTAATTGGGCATCTTTTAAGGGGGCACTTAAAAATGCAATGGGCTTTTCGGCATTATCTTCGCCTTTTTGGGTTAATACACTCGCCAAGGAGTGCTCCGATGCAAAAGCATAAATGTAAAAAGGCTTGGAATAGTCGCGGGCTTATCAAGACCGGGGCTTTGGAAATGGCGTCTTTGATATTACGGAAAGCCACTCTACTTTCCTCGTTCCATCTTACGTCCACATCTTTCTTGAGCATCCGGGTTTAGAGGTTTAGCTATCTCAGCAAAGCTAGAAATGAACTTCCTCACAAAATTGACTTGCCCAAAGAAAGACCTCAATTCTTTTTACTGCTCGGGAGAGGTAGGTCTTGGATAGCTTGTATCCTTTTTGGGTCAATGGATATTCCCTCCTTTGAAATAATGTGACCTAGCAGTTTCCCTTCTGTCACTCCAAAAATGCATTTCTTGGGATTTAATGAAATTCCATGTTCCCTGCACCTTTGAAGCACCTTCTTTAAGTCTTTAACATGATCCTCTCTCTTCTTCGAGAAAAGCTGGGATATCATCCACATACACGATGATGCATTTGCCTATTAGTCCTTTGAATGCGTAATCCATGGCGCGTTGAAAAGTTGCACCAGCATTTAATAGTCCGAATGGCATTCTCTTATATGCAAATGTCCCCCACTTGGTAGTGAAGGCTGTTTTCATCCTGTCATCTGGATGTATAAGAACTTGGTTGTACCAGAATATCCATCGAGAAAGGACATCATTTCTGATCCATTTACCATTTGCAAGATTTCATCGATTGATGGCAATGGATAATTATCTTTCTGGGAGGCCTTATTAAGATTTCGAAAGTCTATGCACAGCCTGATCTCTCCACTCTTTTTCTAATCGGAACGAGGTTAGCCACCCAGGTTGAGTGCCTAACGGGAAAAATGATTTTCGCCTCTAACAGTCTTTTAACCTCCTTTTCGATCAAAGGCTCCAATAGCGGGTTAACAACTCGTTGTCTTTGCCTAAAAGGCTTGGAGTCTGGCTTCAAAGGTATGGTATGCGTGATAATGTTATGATTGTAAGTCTTTAGCTCATTGTAGTTCCAAGCAATACAATCTATGTAATGCTTCAAAGTCTCGTATTATATTGCTCCTTTCTTCCTCTCTACATGCCTTTGCTATGTACACCTCCTTTGGATTATCTGCACTCCCAGTTAATTGAATCGCATGCATCTTTGGGGAGCGGGACTCTTTTTCTTTTCTTGTTCTTGCATTCCATGTCGAACATTTTTTCTAATGAAACCACGTCTTTAGGGATTTTGTTGGATTGATACGCAGTTTCACTTTCTTCTGTTTCATCCTGCCACCTTTGTTCCTCATCGATCACTTGATTTTCAAAAATACCCGAGTTTGTGACAAACTTGAAGATGTGCCTGTCACACTCAAAAACCTGGAAATTCTTCACATTATCAGGTATTGATGGACAAGGAACCAGCTCAATGGAAAACTTTTTACATCTTTTTATATCCACCGGGTTTAACATGCCCGCGGCGATCGCAAGAGAGTCTCGCTATTCGATTCCCTCTCCTAGAAATAAGGGCTATGTTGAATGCATCAAACTCCTCCATGAGATCCATAACCCTAGTCCTATAAAGGCTCGGTCTTTTGTCGCGGCATGTATCTCGTCCTTTGATTTGCTTGACAACCAACTCAGAATCACCCAAAACCTTCAAGCACTTAACCTGTTTGCTCAATGCTAGACGTAAACCGTAAATCAATGCTTCGTATTCTGCCACATTGTTTGTGCAAGGAAATTGCAATCTGTAGGCAGCCAATAATGGTTTACCTCCTGGACCAGTGAGCTCGACTCCAGCTCTCTGCTCCCTATCTATATTTTGATCCATCAAACTTGAGCAACCACGTGTGATCTTTTTCCTCAGAAGAACCACCATGACACACTTCTTCTTTAAGTTCATCAACAGCTTTCTCAACATCAAGAGAATAGACCCCTAGGTGCGGCTCGAAAAACCGAACCTCATTCGGCTTGTTAAAATCTGTTATAATCTCCTTAAGCCTCGGTTCGTTTTCCACTCGATTTGGTTAGCAATGCCCTTCCATGGCAGCCACATATGCGAGCAGTCTGTTGCAAAATAGCCATTCAGCGTTTTCATCCAATCTCTCGCAAGTAACATTCCATACCTACTCGGGATGTTAACCACCAAAATATCTACAACTTGCTGGACCCTGGGTTCAGAATTTAATTGAATCTTGACATCATATAAGGTCCCTACTACATTTACCTCTGAACGGTCCAATTGCAAGACTGTGCACTTGGATGAAACCGGTTGTAGACCCAGCATTTGACATATCTCCGTAGGCATGAGGTTGCTAGTGGCTCCTGTGTCTACCAAATAGTTATGCAAGTTCTTACCCGCAATTCTCAGAGTTAATAAGAATGGCGGGACATCCCTTCTTTCCTTTCGCAAAATCAGGTGGGATTCAGCTCTTTTTTCCTTCCACATCGGATCGGGTGAGTTCAAAGCTCTTATCAACGCCTCCTTTTGACCAGGCAATTTAGTCGGCGTCCGGGGAATGAAAGACTAGATTTGGACTTCTTCATATCCTCCACTACGTCATAATTTGGTTTTTCGAATTTGACTGTCTTCTGGACGTCATTAGACATTTCTCTTATGAGTGGAGGGGAGGGTTGTTACTTGCCTTTGTATATGGAGGAAGAATAGAACTGTTTGGAGGTGTTGATGAGGTTTTAGGGGTTTTAGACTTACTCCTCAAATGGTACCCATGAGTCCCCTTTCTGAAATCTCGAAAAGCTTGCACCTCCTGCTCCAATACTTCATCTTCTTCCTCCTCGCTCTCACCCTCTTGGTGATATACTATTTCCATCACCATAATATTTTCATCTTGCTGATACGATGGATCCTCATTTGATACCAGTTCCAAATCGTCAACTTGTGCCTGAAGACAATGAGTGTATCTAGCTATCTCAGGGCAATTCCTTTCATTGTGTTCTTTTGTGTTATGTAACCTGCACCCTCTTTCCCATGCCAAATCTGAAAGATTCAAAAGAGAATTGGATTGGTTAGGGCCTGCAGAAGCATCTAATTGATTAGCAATGGGAGCAGGAACTCCCCCATTGTTTGGCTTAGTGTTCCAGTGCCTCCCTCTATTGTTAAAATTCTGACTTGGGTGAGGGGCACGGGACTCATGCTTCTGTTGTTGAACTCTGTCATTACTTAGTTTATGCACTAGTTTCTTGAGCTCTTCGACTTCCGAAAAGACATCCTTCGGTGGAACCACATTGTTATTAACCCCCATTGGATTTGCATAATTGATGGGGTCTTGATTCCACATTTGGGTGGGGTTATGAGGAATTGGATTCCCAAATGGATTGATACCTTGAATTGGGATTGGATTCGAAGCAGGGAACTATGGCTTGAGGATTGACTTGACTAGTTTCTGCGTAGTTGATTGAGCTGTTCTGCAAAAATGCAGGAACAGGTGGAATGGCTGCGATTGGTTGGATTGGAATGGGTGCATATGCGGGTCCTGATGGATACGGCTGCGGATATGGGAATGCGTTCATATTTGGCATTTGTGGTGCCATGAGCTGATTTGCCTGGGGAATTTGACCATATGGAGCACCCTGTCCCAACATGGGCATCTGGGTAAACCCGTAGCCTTGCGGTGTCAACTGCTGCTCAATAGTCATGGCTTCATTATAGGCCAAAGCAAGCGTGGTGACCTGAGGATTACGCCTTGCAAACATGGCTGTCATGGGGTCCAATGCCCCAAAATATATCTGCAAAGCTACTGCAAGGTCGATGGCAAAATGTCTAATTGCTCTGTTATAGTTCTTTTGGAATCTATGATTAAACATTCGGATTGGTTCCCCTTGGCCCCGTTTGCATGTAATAAGCTGATTGTAAATAGTTGCGGGATCTAAGGGAGACCTAAATTGATTGACAAATGCATTTTCCATTTGTGTCCAAGAGGTGATTGAACCAGTTGGCAAGCATATATACCATTCATATGCTATTGGATCCAAGCTCATGGGGAAAAGTCTGTAGGCTACATCTTCATGCTGAACTTGCAGTCTAATTAAAACATCCCTATAGGCTTGGATATGTTCTTCTACTGTTCTTAGGCCATCTGGCTTGTACTTAGGCAGAAATATTTCAATGTTCTTGGGGATTTCATGGATATCCCCAGCAATATTCAAAGGAGTATTGTTAGCTCCATACCAAGGAGCTACTGGAGCTTGAGCCATTTGACTCAGAATTGATGTAGACAGACCTACAATAGCAGAAGAAATGTTACAGACTATAGGCGCACTAGGGGCAACAGATACTACTGGCGTAGGTCCACTCGACGTTCCTGGAGAAAACAGGCCTTTTGCTACTGGAGTGCTTACGACTTGCTTGATTTTGCCCTTGGGAGTACCAGTAAGGTCGTGAAAAATAGTTTCTCCGGTTGTTTGAGACCTGGTCGCAATACGGCGTGGTGGGTCCAGCCTGCCTGAGGAAACCCTCGGCTAGTTCGAAGAAAACCTGCAACAAACAAAAAAAAAATAGTGTTGCAGTTTAGCCGTAAATTATTTCAGAATTAAATTAAAACAAAATATTCAGATATAAAAAATTAAAATAAATAAACCGATCGCCCTCCTTCTAGCGCCAATCTGTTGAGTGGTGTTTTAACCCGATTGTGAAAACACACTCTCCTGTAGGATCCGAGTCCTAAATCCTCTGCTTGCAAAGAAATACGATTTCTCCAAGGTTCTTATTATGCTGATTATTAATTATCAAGAATGCTGCTTAAAATGAAATGCTAAGAACACCTTAGGGTTTGCAAGTGGATGTTAACAAGGGGCACTCGTGGTTTATTAATTTTGAATTTTCAATGGACTCAAAATGAATAAAATACTGCTTTAACCTTTAATTCGATGGATTTTTGGTGATTTATTCAAACACGAGTAATTAAACCGCTGAAAAATAAAATATGGGTTTGAAAAGCAAAGACAAAAATAAACAAAAGTAACAATAAAAAATAGATTACATCCAGAAAGCTGTAATTAATCAGATGAAACCGAAGATAATGAGGCTTTCTACATGCAACCTAACCTAATGAACCTGCACATCCACACAATCCAAATAGGCCAGGTGCGAGTCTCGAGGGTTTCTGTGGTAATTCCAGAAAATAGGCATTCGCATGAAGCAACCAAGAGATCTTGCATTAACTTCACCTAAAAACCTAAGAAATCTGGAAGGGAAATGTAAACATTAAATCATGCATGCAAAAGTTACTCCTTCTTTCTCATCCAATAAGATGCCAACTCTCTGCATTTGTATTTAAATGATATCTCGATTACATTCAAAAATGTTCCAGGTGTGAAAGAAAATCCCAGAATAAAAAGAAGGAAATTGCCCAAGTACGGGCCCAGAATAGCACAAAGCCTTCGTCTCTCGCAACTCCGTATTCGGCAATTTCCAACCCTTTCTTCGATTTGCAATTTTGGCTTTATAGCAATGTTATGGCTCTTCGATTTCCTCCGTCGCTTCATTTCCTCTTCCTGTGGGCGACCCTTCAAATTCTTGCTTTTT
Organism: Wollemia nobilis; assembly: GCA_028583015.1. Classification (NCBI taxonomy): domain Eukaryota; kingdom Viridiplantae; phylum Streptophyta; class Pinopsida; order Araucariales; family Araucariaceae; genus Wollemia; species Wollemia nobilis. The sequence goes on from JAQPPZ010015435.1 coordinate 61,235, forward strand.
CCCGCTTTGATTCACGCTCAAATTTGGAAACGTCCCGAAATTCACTCTGCATGTAACGCCCCTGCAAGTTTGACACATGTGCGCCACGTGTCATGCTTTTCCTGTGCCTGCTGTACCGCTTTTCTGCGATAGAACCCGACAAAACTGCAAGTCTGCCCGTTCATCTTCCGTCGCGAAATCGCGACATGTCGTGAAATCGTGACATGTCACGAAATCGCGACGTCTTTCTCTGCCGTACGCGTCCAACGGCTTTACGTCGCGATATCGCGACCATTATCATCCTCTTGCCTTCCTTCGACAAACCGTCGCGATATCGCTACCGTTTTTATCTTCCGTACGCCTTGGCAAAACTCGTCGCGATATCGCGACCATTTTTCCTTTCGGACCTTCATGCAGCTTTCTATCGCGAAATCGCGACCATTTTCTCCGTCCGTACTGTTTGCCAAAACACGTCGCGAAATCGTGACACTTCCCTGCTTTGAGCCTGATTTTCATTTTCGTCGCGATTTCGCGACATCTTCCTTGACCGTACAGCTTTGCCAAAATGCGTCGCGAAATCGTGACACCTTTCATCATCCATACGCTTCCGCAAAACTCGTCGTGAAATCGCGACGCTTTTCCCTTTCGGACCTTCATGCAGCTTCCTGTCGCGATTTCGCGACCATTTTTCTGTTCCGTACGATTCGGCAAAACACGTCGCGAAATCGCGACCATTTTTCTGTTCCGTACAGTCTGTCAAAACCCGTCGCGAAATCGCGACCATTTTTCCGTCCGTACACCTTTGCTGCAATCGGTCGCGAAATCGCGACGTCTTTCCTCATCGAGTCCTTTAGCTGCTTCCTGTCGCGATATCGCGACGTTTTTCCGCTTCCGTACACCTTTCCAAAACACGTCGCGAAATCGTGACACTTTTCATCATCCGTACGCTTCGGCAAAACACGTCGCGATTTCGCGACACCTTTTCTTTTCTCCTCACCGACACGTCGCGATTTCGTGACACCTTTTTCCTCCCTGTCACCGACACGTCGCGATTTCGCGACACCTTTTTCTTCCTTGTCACCAACACGTCGCGATTTCGCGACAGCTTTTTCTTCCTTGTCACCGACACGTCGCGATTTCGCGACAGCTTTTTCTTCCTTGTCACCGACACGTCGCGATTTCGCGACAGCTTTTTCTTCCTTGTCACCGACACGTCGCGATTTCGCGACAACTTTTTCTTCCTTGTCACCGACACGTCACGATTTCGCGACAGCTTTTCTGTTTTGTTGCCGCTGACCGTGCTGACCGCGATTTTCCGACATGTCGCGATTTCGTGACAATTTTTCGGTTTCGGTCGCGATTTCGCGACATGTCGCGATTTCGCTACCTGTCGCGATTTCGCGACCCCTTTCTACACTTGTGCATTTTCTTTTTTTTTTTCAATTCTGGCATCTGGGTCACTGAGATCCTTCCCTGTGAGCCTGCAAAAAGGTGGGTCCCCAATTTTGGGGTGTGTTGTGGATCAACCACAACATACCCTTTGAAGTACTTCAAGTCCACATAGTTGAGTTGTCACATATTAAAAATTGAACATGTGGTTGTCCATGCATGCAAGAAATTCAAAGGGCATGGTTAAAAAGCCATAGAAGCAGATGAATGATTTGGTCATCCCCAAACAAAAAATATTCATTTGACCATTTCTTGTCAATAAATAGTTTGCATGCCTCATATGATAATCTAGGTGTCCTAAAGTTTTTGAAAATGACCTTGTACACATCATTATATAAATGGTAGGAGGTCATTGTGACTTCTCGAATGTTCATATACTCTATAATTGATAGAGATTATCAACTAGTTCCTACCTTGTCTAGCTAGAGGGTGGGAAGCTGGTTTTTCTTCTAGTATAATATTAGCCAAACCAATTAGATGTAGTTGAACTTCCTCTCCTCCTTGATATCCTTTAGTTTACTATCCATCTTATCAGAGATTTATTGACATAATCATTTATTTGAGAGTGTCTTAAATAGGTCTATATGGCATGTAGAAGTGCTATGTGCTCTTTGTACATATTTGATCACTCATTTCCCCTAGGGCTATGGATGTCCCTAATAAAACAATATAAACATCCTTTTTGTATTAGCTCAACTCTAGTGATATATCAAATTTGGATGGTAATTCTGGGTTCTTTAGCTAGGGGAGGATCTGGGTTACCCTCAAGGAGCATGGAGGACTTCAATGAATTCATTAACACAAATGAATTGATGGATGTAAGTCTAAAAGGAGCCAAATTTACATGGAGTAACAAGAGGATAGGAAGTCAGCTGATTCAAGAAAAGTTGGATAGGTTTTTTTATCCAAGGAAGCTACAACAATGTTTGGTGATTCAACGTTACAAGCCCTTCCTAAATGCGCTTCAGACCATAATCTTATTCTATGGGAGGCATTTTAGGCTAACTCCTTTAAAAATCCATTCATATTTCTGTCAATGTGGGTTAAACATCTAGACTTCAAGAAACGAATAGAGGAATGGTGGCAGCAGCCTATCCAGGGAAGTGCTTCCTTCAAACTATCTCAAAAACTTAAGATGGTGAAAAACAACCTTAGAATATGGAATAAAGAAGTCTTTGGAAATATTTTTGGAAATAAGAGAGCAGTGGGGGAAAAACTAAGAATAATAGAAAGCAAAATCCAAAATTGAACCTATGATGAGGCGACAAGGACTGAAGAGAAGGAAACCCTTTGTGAGTTTTATAATATTTTAGCTTGTGAAGAGATGTATTGGAGGCAGAAATCAAGGGCATTATGGCTAAAGGAAGGGGATTCTAATTCAAAAAATTTCCATGTAACCACATTAAGCAATAGAAGCAACAATAATATTAGAAATTTAACTAAGGTGGATGGATCCTCAACTCAAAACATTTAGGATATCAGAGACGAGGCTATTAATTTTTTAGTTCATTACTGGGTGAAGAAAGGGCCTGTAATGCCCAAGCAAAGGACTCTCTCCTTCAATTCATTCCACAACTCATTGATGAAATGATTAATGAGTCTCTTACAGTAGTTTTTTTAGACAAAGAGATCAAGGAGGCTTTGTTTAACATGGATCCTGACAAATCTCCTGGGTCGGATGGGTTTTCACCGTGGTTTTTTCAAGTTTGTTGGGATATTGTTGGAGCAGAAGTTATTGCTGCAATCAAGGAGTTCCAAAGTTCAAATAATATTCCAAGGGGTTTCAATTCAAATTTCGTTGCTTTGATCCCTAAATGCCCCAACCCCAAGACTATGGCTGACTTTAGGCCAGTTAGCCTGTGTAATATATCCTATAAAATTCTGTCCAAAGTTTTAGCCAACCGTTTGAAGAAAGTTCTACCGGTTATCATTGATCCAAGTCAAGGAAGTTCTGTACAAGGAAGATCAATCTTAGACAGAGTTATTACTATTTATGAGGCTCTTCATATATCCACTCAGACCAAAAAAGTAGTCATGGCTTTAAAGTTAGACATGAACAAAGCTTATGACAAGATAAATTGGGAATTCCTAGAGGCAGTTTTATTAAAATTTGGCTTCAACATGAAATGGGTCAAGTTAATAAGAGAGTGTATTTCTAAGCCTTGTTTTTCGGTTTTGGTTAATGGGTCTACTGCAGGTTTTTTTCAAAGTAAATGTGGTCTAAGACAAGGAGATCCCATAAGTCCTATGTTGTTCATCATTGTAGCTGAGGCCTTGGGAAGAACCCTTAAGGTAGAAACAGTAGCTGGACTCACATCAGGTATCAAGGCCACGTCGCTAACTACCTCGATGACACATCAACAATTTGTTGATGATACATTGCTACTGAATTTGGCTTCTATGGTTGAGGCAAGAAGGATTAAAAATATTCTCATAATGTATGAAGAAGTGACTGGACAGAAAGTGAAATTTGATAAGAGCAAACTTTATTTCATCAATACCCCCATTCCTAGGAAAAACAACATAGCAAGGATCATGGAATGTCAGATTGCATCCCTTCCCACCTCCTATTTAGGTCTTCCCCTTTTTATGGGGAAACCTGAAGGATCAATGTGGAACATAGTTCGGAGAGGATCCAAAAAATCTAGCGAGGTTGGAAAGGGCATCTCGTTATCTCAAGCGGGAAAAGTAGTTTTAACTATGGCTTCACTTCAAAGTATATCGGCTTACTTCCTATCGGTCTTCGAGCTCCCAGAAGGTGTGTCATAAAATTGAGCAGGCTTCAAAAAAAAATTTCTCTCGGGTCAAGGACTCGAGGATAAGAAAAGGATCCATTTAGTAGGTTGGAACAAGGTTTGCAAACCTAAAGTTGATGGGGGGTTAGGATTGAGGAGAGTTGCTCATATCAATACAGCTCTGTTAGCCAAATAAGCATGGCGGTTATTGACTAAGGTCGATAATGAATGGACTGCCATAGTTAGGAGGAAATGTTGACAATTTTGTCACATTCCACCAAGGGGCAAAAAAATCCAAACCTTGTGTGATATTTATTTTGTTGAAAGTTTTCTTTTGTTTGTAAGTTATGGCAATTTTGGCTTTCCCTATAACCCCCTTATAGATAAAATGAAAAATAAAAGAGCTTCGTTGACCGAATGGATCAAAGGACATAGCTTCATCGAAGGAAAGAAGAGAATGTGAAAAGAGCTTCTAGCCCGAAGCGCTTCAAACCACCACTTCAAGAGAAAACTTTGCCAAAGAAAGTACAAAGGAAATGCTTCGTACCCGAAGCATTCCCAGAAGCTACTTTAGGTGAAAGCTTTGCGAAGCGGCATCCAAAAAACTTTGCAAAAGAGAAAAAGATAGCCCAAATCAGCTAAGGCAGAGAAATTACTTCGGGCCCAAAGTATTTCTAAAATCCACTTTGGCCAGTTTTCACCCGAAGTAGTAGAAAGTGTTTCGAAGGCATAAAAGTGTTTCGGTTGAAACTCCCCTGAGTTGCCATTTCAAAAGAAGATTGGCCCAAAACATTTTTCTCGGCCCACTAGCGAGGCAGTTTTTCCAGCAAAGCAGCAAAGAATAGAGGGAGATCGGCTTCGACACTCCATGCCCCCGAAGTAGTTTTGCGAAGCGAGATCAGCGAGGCACTTCCCAGGCATGCTTCCCAAGTTGGGCATTTTCTTAAGGCGATCAGAGGGCCTCATAAATGCATATTTTCTTGCCTGGTAAGCCCGCTGCTCATTTGTGGTAATTGGAAGAAAAGTAGCAGTCCGTGAAGGAGAGCCCAGCAAGCATGACTGCCGCTCGAACACCACACCCATGATCCAAGGACACTCAGGCGGCTCATTTAATGTGTCTTTCCCTGGTTAATTCAGTCGCCATTACCAATTTTGGAAGGCGATTTGAGAGATCATTTGCAGCAACCGCGAGGAGTCGATTTCTTGAAGCTCAAAGGTGTACTTCATCGATTTTGTAATCATGATTCAGAGGGTCGGGTCCTCTATAAAAACCCAGGCATTGTAATGTAAAAAGGGGGGAACTTTCTGCTAGAAAGCTACTGTAACTTGATGTCCTACATTTAATACTAAAGATTTTTGTGCTTCATTTCTCTCTTTTATGCTGCCTTCTGTGCTTAATTCTTTTGTATTTTCTCGTTTGCATACTGAGACTCTGAATCTTGAATCCGATGTGCGATCGGGGATTGAACCCCTAAAATTCACCCTGAAGGATACATAGGAGAGGAAAAATTCCCTGTTACTTTCTTTTATGCTGCCTGGTGGATCAATGTTTATGTTATTCCCTTGTCTCAATCGTTGTTACTCTGAACCCTGAATTCCAACGAGAAAGAAAGGAGAACCCTATGAACCCATCCAGAGGATACATAGGAAGGTTGACATTGCATTGCTTTCATGTTATTCTTGGTATTCCTTGCTACTATTCAAGTTATTAGCGAGTGATCATGCTTCCTGTTCTCTCCCACCTTGAATCATCATCCTCTAACCCTTACCCTTTTATTTCTTTCTCTAACCCTTACCCCTTTTATTTCTTTTTCTAACCCTTACTCTATTTATCTCTTTCCTGCACTCTTATCTCAAACTTTAAAAGTAGATTAGTATAGGAGCTGGCCTTTCTCCAGAGATTGGTACGAGGGGCATCTCTTCCCTTCGGCCTTTCAATGTTGGTCACGGGTCCAGGGTGCGCAAACCCACAAAAAGTCCTTTCCTGTGCGGATTTGATGACCAATAGTTTCTAGCATGCCCGATGGGACCGAAGGTCCCATATTTGAAAAAACTTAAGCCCATCTCCACCGAAGCCAAGTTCTAACAAGTTCTCAATGAGATCCGATCAGTCTCATCTTCTAAGTAGTAGTGAGAACCGATGCTCTCATTATCGAAAGACTCTCAACATCTGGCGACTCTGTTTTACCCGAGAATCTTTAAGTCATAAAGACTAGTACTAAAGCCTGTGCCTTCATGCAAACAAGATGGAGAGTGAGGAATAGAGGAGAGGAAACCGAGTTCTTTGAGCTTGATATTGACGCTTTTGGGGAAAACTCTAGGTTAGTCAACCTTGAATATCTCTTACGTGGGACATCCTCGCAAGAGGCTTCTATTGACGAGCAAGGCCTAACTTTCGATAGTACAGCAGCTAGTTTTCCTTGAATCCTCCCAACTCACCAAAGCATCCTAGTGCCTACATTCCTACTAGTGCCTCCGTTCCTACAAGTCTTTCGATGAACAATCCAAGAGGGGCTTCAGGAATCTCTGTTCCACAGAACCCAAACACAAATATGGCATAGCCACAACAACAAAAATAGCAAATGCAGCAGCAACCACTGCCCAGATTATTCTCAGTGTGGAATTCTTCATCATCGTTAAATCTAGTGGGACAAGGGCAAGTTCCACCCGCTGTAATTAAAAATCTCCCGACGTTGGTGTAGACACCAAAACAGCACCAATCCGATTATGTGATTACAAGCACTGATCGCACCAACACACACAGCCCCTAGGGCAGCCCTCAGAGGTTAAACAGTGGTTCTAACCACTCACACAGCAATTTTGCAAGTCAGAAACCAATTTGGCACCTTTTAGACACTTTATTGCTTATTCGTCCCACCCAGGGACGAGTGCAAATTTTACTCGTCCTACCCAGGAACGAGTGCTGACTGATACTCGTCTCACCCAGGGACGATTATAAGCGCTCGCTTCGGGGTGGGACGATTGTCAGGTTTGACCGGGAAAAAGTCAAATCTTGGCATATAAACAACTCGGAAGCGCCACTTAGCTCTTCTGCATGACATAGGAGTGCGAGTGAGTTCTTTTGACAACTCATATCTGCCAATTGACTTTCCCTTCATTGCATGGGAATGAGAGTAAGCTTTTTAAGACAACTCAGATTTGCCACTTAGTTATCCCTTCATTGCATGGGAGTGCAAGTGAGCTTTTCTAAAACACACAAAGACATGCACAGAGGCAGTTAAGAAGCCCTTGATCAAGAAGAAGTCTTCTCTTCACAAACAAAAGCATTCATGCAAAGAAACACTTTTGCATGTTAATTCAAAGAGACCCCTTGGGTCTATAAAATGGTGAGTTTCCTCACCCAAAGGAGATACCGAGCAGGAGCATTTTGAGCAACGAAGTGCTGTTAATTCACTTACTTGCGATTTGTGCCCAAACCCCAATATTTTGACCACAATATTCTATCAATTTGACGACAACACATCACATCAGGTTTCGGACCCATCTCAAGCGGATTGGTGTCGAAGCAAGGTTTTATCCGCGGGTGGTTTGCCTTCGGGCACCCCTCCCGCTTTACTTCATTTATAGTATTTTAGCTAGTTTCATGTTTATGCATTTATCAAGTTTTTAGTGCATTTAGATTCATTTCAGCTATAGTTAGATTTATCTTTTATTTTTCATACACGGGTGCTACTGATTCTTTGTTTGTTTCTTTGAACACAGATTTCCGGTCTATTGAAGGAGCGAGCGAGGAATCGACCTTTGTCAATGCAAGCGGCGACAACGTTTTGGTTCGCCCATTTTATATGTGGGCACGCGGAAGAAGGAATTCAGAGACAAGTTGTAGAGAACAATATCTAACGCTCCTATCCCCTAAAAAGGAAGGAGACGTATTGTAACACGAATTGAAAAGAATATCAATAAAAAAAGGGCTACATTTCATATTGTTCTTATATCTTGTGTTCATTCATTTGTGTTCCTTCCTTTTAATACGATTTCGTTTAGTCTTTCCTTTTTGTTTCCGGAATCTCGTGTTTTCAATGGCGATCACGGTGGGACCTCTGTCCTCTATTTTTTTTAGGTTAATTTACTGATCTAAAATTGCTTGTTTTTTTACAGGTACCTATTTTTTTAACCTCGGACTGTTATTCGTCTCTGCACGTGACGATTACAGAATTGGTACTCGTCTCACCCCGGGACGAATAAACTATTCGTTCCACCCTGGGACGATTACGGTCTGTTATTCGCTCCACCCAGGGACGATTATAATTTTGTGCAATTTTTAGAGCAAATCAGAGACATCCTGTTAGGCAGAGAAGAGGTAGGGGTTTTTACAGCTTCTGTCAAATTTCTGTTTTTCTGTTTTTTGGTTTTCAGTTTGTATGGCTTAGGGAAAGATTTCTTTTCGTTTGCCTGTTTCAATTTTGCACAATTAAAATGAACCCCACACATCACGAGGCATTTTAAACCAAGGCGTTGGTCGTAAAACCCCAACCCTTGAACAAGACCAAAGGTGGATTCCATTATCACTTTGGCTTGATATATTGCATCCATTACCTCGATCGTCACTGTTGCTAGACGTAAATCCTGACGAAAGCTGACCGAGTGTAGCTTGGGGTGATTCCCGGCACGCGAGGATAAGTCTTCTATGGTAGGTGTCATAAACAGAGCGATTCCCCTTCCGTACCGCCTATGTTCCACGTATCATCTGCTCTCACGTACCTATAGTCTCCCTCACGTAAGGGCGGGTATATAGAGAGGTTGGTATATCGGTCCGACAATGGTATATTGAAGGGGCGACCATATTGGGAGTCATAAGAGCCTTCATACTTGCATTTAAACGTTTCACAAAAATCTTCAAAAACAAAACAAACAACAAAAACACACTAAACCAGATTTAGGGCACACTATTAATCTTTAAAAGAGATAATCATTGCTTGTGAGTGTGTATGCTATTTTCTGTTTAGACCAAAAACATCATAAAAAGAAAATCACAAAAAGAACTTTTGCATTTTTTAGGTTAGCATTATCATGGTGAATACTCGTAGCCAAGCCCAATCACGGGCAGAAGCTGCAGAACATGCACCAAGAGAGACAACTCGTCTCCGATATAGCATTGAAGACTTAGCCATTCCGCCTCACCGGTGGGGTACAACAGTTAGTTCACATCATGCAGAACATGGCTCTAGAGCCCCATCATTGAGGGGTACTCCAACCCATACAGTCATAGAACAAGGTTCTAGAGGTGCCTCAAGGAGTGGCTCTCCAAATCAGGCCTTCAACAGACGAGACTTTAGAACCCCTTCTATAAGGGGAACTCCTAAGCAACAAGAATCTTTTCAAGACAATAACTTATATATACCACCTGGTCAAAGCACGAAGCCTCCTTTTGAAGCTCATTATGGATGGCCTAGTGATGAAGCACTGTATAATGCTATGGAACAACAAAGGGTTCAAAAGGAAGGACCACATGATTTTGTGGTTCCTAATTTACCCCCAATTAATGTCGGAAATAGTAGACCATATCCAGAACGACAAGTCCTCCCAACAGGACAAGACAATTCTGCCCGCACTTTTTATGCATATCACAGAGAGAGAGAGAGGAGGATCACTACATTCCTCCAAGTCAGTTTCCAGTGCCAAAACGATGCACGTCTGCACCTGCATTATATCCAGATCCCTTATTGAGACCAGAGTTTCAAGTCAATGCGGCCAACCTCGACGGAGGGAAGCAACATATAGGAGTCTCAGAGTATTATGATCAAAATAGATATGTAGGAGAAGCATCTAGGCCTATCAAACAAGAGACAACAGAACAAAGTAACTTGGCATTTACACAACTAGCCGCCCGCCAAGCACAAATCATGCGGCTTCAACAAGAACAACAGGAATTAGAACATTTGTGTCGCCTTGATCAAGAGCGCATTCAGCGTCAGACTGCTGAAAGGTTTTACAACTATGTGACTGAGAAAGCCCCAGTCCCTCGCGCACAACAATCTGAGATGTATGTGAGGCATAATCCCTTAGCGCGAGACAGGTCTCCGCGACGTCAACAAACATTGCCTCTTAGACCTCCTAGAACTGAGCGGGAGGCCATTCCTCGTGACCATGACGGGCATCCTCCGCGGGCACCCATCCATGTTTATAGGCCTAGGCCAAACACTCCTCAAGAAGATTATGAGGATTATTACCAAGAAGAAGAGCGGGCTGAAACGCCTTATCTAGGCAGAAGGGATGCTAACCATTTAGTCATTCAAAGGCCTCAAGTTCCCCGCAACCCACAGCAGGAACAAAATAAGGAGGAGGAAATTATATCCTCCGATGCCTACAAAGTGTTATTAGAACGCTTAGAGAATATGGAACTTAAGACTGGTGGGCCTCAAAAGCCTACCTTACGCCAACTTCGTAGTCATCCGATACATCCATCCGTGCCAGCACCTCCATACCCCGAACATTTCAAGCTGCCCCAGTTGGCACTCTTTAAAGGGGATGAAGATGCTCAAGAACATGTGACTCGATTTTTGAGTCAGTGCTTTGGTATACAAGACAATGATGCATTATTATTGAGAACATTCATAACCACATTCGCAGGATCTGCCTCGGATTGGTTTACCCATCTCCCGAAGCACAGCATCTACAACTTAGATCAACTAGTTGACACGTTCCTAGAACGTTTTGCTTTCAATACAAAGAAAAAGACGTCACTCAGTGATCTAGCTAGCCTCAAACAGTATGAGGAGGAGTCTATGGTCGCATATGGGAATCGGTGGAGGACAGTGCTTTCAAAGTTGTCTTACCTCCCTCCTATGTCCGATTTAACTCAAATGTTCGCAAAGAGCTGTTTGCGATCGATCTCTGTGCTATTGCAGCTGCAGCAATACACCACTTTGGAAGAAGCTCTGGCGCAAGCTAGACGTATCGAAGAAATCAAGATACAGGATGGCGAAATTGCCAAGCCTAAGAAAAAAGAGTGGAACAAGAATACCAAAATAGGGAATACGCAACAGAAACCCGTCGCGGTCAATCAAGTTGCTATTAATGCCCCTACGCCTGCCCAAGAAACACAGCCTTCAAAAGCTAACTATCAGGCGGTGCCTCACAATAATTATGAGAAAGATAACAAGAAGCAAGATCAAAATCAGCAGCGTCGCCCAAAGCGACAGTTTACACCATACACTGAGTCTAGAGATTCCTTGTTTGACCGTTTGTCAGCGGCAAACTTGATTAATCTGCCAGATATTCCAACAATTGATCCTAATGCGCCAAAGCCTAAGGGCTACAGAGAGGATCTTTTTTGTAGATTCCATAGAAGGAAAGGGCATGACCTTAATTTCTGTTGGGCGTTTAAAGGTTTAGTGCAAGATCTCATTGACAATCACACATTGGTAGTGGATAATCCCATCGCACCCAACAACCAACATATGGGTGTTTTCAAAGATCCTTTACCCACACATGATGCACAAACAAAACCTCTACATGTCAATGAAGTGCAACAGAGTTACCCCATGGAAGGGTATGTTGGAATGATAAGTATTGTGACAAGAAACAAAAGACACCCAGGAGTTGTCCCCGCGACAGCCACTAGGGAAGCCTCATCCACGTCACAACACCAACCAAATCCTACACAGTTGCCCCCACCTAGACCAGTGGTCACGATTCGATCTAGACTTACTCAAAGTCTAAGGACCACATCGGCTAGGCTCTCCATTTATGAGCTTATTCAACAATCAGCGCCCCATCGGGAAGCTCTTATGGAGATATTAAAGGCGATTGAATTGCAACCCCATGAAGCGGATTCGTTCAACAATTTTGTGGGGCATGTCAAACAGTGTACTGAACCAGTCATTACCTTCAGAGAAGATGAGCTAAAAATGGTGACTGGCGATGTAACAGATCCACCCCTGCACGTTATTGCGCGGGTCAACGGGACTCCATACAAACGGGTGTTGATAGACACTGGTTCGTCCAGTAACCTTATTACAACCGCTGCACTGAAACATTTGAAACTACCAGCCTCTCACATTGCACCTTCTACTTATACCCTTCGAGCATTTAATGATACGATATGCTCGACAGTTGGCACAATTGTCTTGCCCATACAAGTGGGACAAAAGACCATTCATACGTTGTGCCACATTTTAGAAGGTGAGATGGCTTATAATATCTTACTTGGGCGGCCTTGGATCCGAGATATGAAATGTGTCCCTTCAATTGCTCATCAATGTTTGAAATATACATTTGAAGGACAAGTGCACGTGGTCCCCGTAGATTTGGAACCTTTTAAGTATTGCAACTCAGTGCAAATCATGCCGCAGTCAACCCTTCCTTCAACGCACGTGGATTTCCAGTTAAATCCATCTAAACGGGGTTCGACTAAGCAAGAATCTTCATTGCCAACTCAATTACATTCCCAGGCGGGTTCATCTTCTTCATCCTGTCCTCCCACAACGACGCCACCTACGGTGGCCACACCAACGGACAAAGGAAAGAAGCCCCTAGAAGCAGAACCACCTCTCGTTTCCAACATCTCTACAGAAAAGACGCCTAATAGAATGGAAGCTGAGACACCTAGTTCACCCCACATGGAGTGGACTCAAGGAGAACTCCCATTTGACCCCTCTCAATCGCCAACGATTACTGTTGAGATGTCTAACACAGGCATGGGGGAGTATATAGTGCGCAATGTTGTTGCAACGCCCACACTTCAGTCTATGCAAGACATGGGAAGACCTCGACTCCCCATAGGCTCCGTGGTTCCTTTAGGCTACCCACCTAATCAGACAAACTTCATTTTTGGGGGCCTGGATCATGGCGTTGAACCTTCCCGACAAGAAGAGGAAGATGAAGATCCCTTTGTGGAAGATGTCAACTATCTGGCTAACCCAGACTTCGCATTAAGATATCTTAGCCAATGCAATTGGCATGGATACGGGTTAGGTCGGTATGAACAAGGAATGCGTGTTTTGTGTCAACCAAGATACCAAATGCCCTATGATAAGTCAGGAGTAGGGTTTAATCACCCTTTGCCCCTCGACATCTTGGTCGAAAACATGCAAGGCCTAGGGATAGGCAACAAGGATGGGTTGGCATCAGATCCATATGCTAATCCAAATACAACTTATACATTAGGGGATTATTTCCCATTGCAAACAAATAACCTTGTTGACCTCAACAACCCTTTCCCTACGGCTGAACAAGGAGAAACCTCATGGACTCACCCACAAGGGGAAGATGGACAAGACCAGGAAGGGTCTTCTGAAGATGAGTCGGAGGACGATCATTCGCATGACTATCAAATGAATGACGATCAGGAAAGCTTCCTGAGGATGTTCCCATTGAACGATCCTAGTGAGCATAGATTACAAGATCCTTTGGACATAGATGACAGGTTGGAACACTTACACATAGATCCGCGACCTAGGAGGCACTTCAACCTGGCGCAGTTATAGCAATTACTGCATCTGCCACCCCAGGAATACAACGGACATCTTCTGCCTGGAGACCCTATCAACTCATCAGTGTCTAGGGCGGACCCTGTTTGCAGGACCGCATATAGGGCTGATCCCTTTGTGCCAGTGCCTACAGAGCCAGATCCACAGCACCACGAACATCCAGAATATCAGAGTTGTCACATTTGCGGTAATGGAGATTACAATCATTTCATTAACATGGTCTCCATTGATTTGACCGCCCCCATCCATGATCCAACCAATCCAACATGATTATTGCATCTAGACATAGAAGCTATTGATTGGGATCGCGCTGACACACCACCATCTCCATCAGAGTATTGGCCTTGCGGTGGGATGTTTCATTTCACTCCAGGACAAACTCAGGATGTCTTCCATGCTGAAGAGGAACTTGAGGTTCCTAATGACGATCTTAATTCAGCAAACGATATCCATCTGATCCCAATTCCACACCAGTTGGAAGACGGATCCCATATGTCGATTGAAGCAACGACTGATGTAGACATCGGCACAGATCCAATGAATCCACGGATTCTCAAGTCGGGGGTAAGTCTTTCCCCTGAAGAGCGAGCCGATTATGTTGCCCTTCTTAAGGAAAAGAAGGAAGTTTTTGCATGGTCATACAAGGATATGCCGGGACTAGACCCACAGCTAGTCACGCACAATTTAACGCTTGATCCGACAATCAAGCCAGTAAAGCAAAAACTACGCAAGATGCATCCAACAGTGGCCTTAATGGTAAAATATGAGTTGCAAAAGTTGTTGGATGCCCAGTTTGTCATCTGTGTGGATTATCCGCCATGGTTATCTAACATGGTTCCCGTCAAGAAGCCCGACGGGAGGATTCGCATATGCACTGATTTTTGAGATCTTAACAAAGCGAGTCCTAAGGATGATTTTCCCTTGCCAAGCATCGACGCGTTGGTAGACGCTACAGCGGGCCACGAAATGCTTTCCCTTATGGATGGTTTCTCAGGATACAATCAGATTCGTATTAATCCTGAGGACCAACTAAAAACGGCATTCACAACGCCTTGGGGGACATTTTGCTATAAGGTCATGCCTTTTGGCCTTAAAAATGCCGGAGCTACATACCAACGTGCCATGACATACATCTTTCACGATTACATGCACAAAACTTTGGAAGATTACATGGATGATTTGTTGGCCAAATCTCTTTTGCGCACAGATCATATCGATGACTTGAGCAAGGTCCTTGATCGCCTCATTGAGCATAAAGTCAGATTAAACCCCAAGAAGTGCGTCTTTGGCGTCACCTCTGGAAAACTCTTGGGTTTCATAGTCTCCAAACGAGGAATTGAGGTTGATCCAAACAAAGTCAAGGCAATCCTTGAAATGCGTCCCCCAACCACCATCAAGCAGCTCAGGAGTCTGCAGGGAAAGGTTGCGTCGATCAAGCGCTTCATAGTGCGGTTATCTGACAAATGCCGACCCATGAATAAATTATTGCATAAAGGGGTCACATTTCATTGGGATGACGAGTGCCAATCAGCCTTTGACGACATTAAATAGTACTTGGCTTCGCCGCCAGTATTGGCACCACCCAGACCAGGAGTGTCGTTCTATTTATATATCTCAGCCATTGAGGTGGCACTGGGCGCCATGTTGTCCCAGAAAAATGAACTTCACCGAGAACAGGCTACATACTATCTTAGCCGCACCCTGGTCAGTTATGAACTTAACTATGCATATGTTGAAAAACTATGCTTGGCGGTGGTGTTTGCTACCAAAAAGCTACGCCACTACATGCTTAGTAATAAGACGTATGTTGTGTCTAAGGAGAATCCATTGCGATACATGATGAGTCGTACTTATCATAGTAGCCGCACGGCGAAATGGATCATGTTGTTGACGGAGTTTGACATAGAGTTCATTGGACAGAAATCTATAAAAGGTCAAGTCATCGCCGATCAACTAGTCGAGGCTCCTCTTGAAGACGATCAGCCTCTGACTTTTGAACTACCTGATGATGGGGTCTTCCATGTTTCAGAGTCGCCAGATTCTGATGAGCCTGAGTCACAGGCTGACATAACCCTATTCTTCGATGGTTCTAAATGTGAGCAAGGGGGTGGTGCGGGAATTGTATTCTTCACTCCGCAAGGCGCTCCAATGCCCTTGTCTTTTAAATTAGACTTCCCGCTAACCAATAACAATGCAGAATACGAAGCCTTGCTCATAGGTCTTCAGACAACAATCACCATGAACATTAAACGATTGAACATCTTTGGTGATTCGCTGTTAATTGTCAACCAAGTAAAAGGGATATACCAATGTAAATGTCCAGTTTTGAAGTCTTATAAAGCCCTTGTGGATAAATTCTTGGCACAATTTGAATGGTATGACATCGAGGCACTCCCTCGATCATCAAATCATTTTGCGGATACTATGGCCTCCTTGGGGTCACTTATTCCGCAAGACCCTTCTGGTGAAATGACAACCATTCAGGTTAAAACATTATCGCAATCTGCGATGGAGCGTGCAAGCTCTGATTCGACGCCAGAAATCCACATGATCCAGATTGAACCATCTCCGGATAAGTTCTCTCGAATTCGAGATTGTTTGATTAAAGCCAACTGGGGGTCCTTGTTCTCCCCGGCCCCTCTTGCTAGCAACACCACGTTGTTTTTACAAGTTCTTTCCTGTTCAGCTTTTGTTCGGGATAAACTTCAAAAGGGATTGGCCGTTCATACTATCGAGGTTTCTGATCAGCAAGACTGGTATACACCCATTCGGGATTACCTCAAGCTAGGTACTCTCCCACTTGGATTGACACAAGCCGCGAAAAGATCATTCAAATAGAAAGCGGCAAAGCATGTCTTGTTAGGAGACATTTTGTATCGTCAAAATTATGAAGGAATCCTCCTTCGTTGTTTGGACCAGAAAGAGTCCGCTTGGGCGATCACCCAAGCTCATGATGGTACATGTGGTGGCCACTTCAGCGGTATGGCCATCGCAAAGCGCATTCTTCGCATGGGTTATTATTGGCCATCTTTAGAGCGAGATTGTTGCGCATATGTGAAGAAGTGCGTGAAGTGTCAGCACCATGCTAATTTGACACACGTACCTTCTCAGGCCTTACAACCGATTCAATCGGTTTGGCCTTTTTCGTAGTGGGGCCTTGATCTAATTGGAAAGATCTCCCCTGCATCGTCTGGTCGTCACACGTTCATTTTAACGGCCACAGAGTACTTTACCAAATGGGTGGAAGCAATTTCGCTGACCACTACGACTGGAGCCCGCATTGCGGAGTTTATTTTGCATAACATCATATGTCGTTTTGGTATTCCATCCAAAATTGTCTCGGATAATGGGACACCATTCAAGAATAAAGATGTGCGTGCTTTGATCACAAAGTACAAGATTCAGCATAGCTTTTCCACACCCTATTATCCGTAGGCAAATGGGCAAGCAGAGGCGTCAAACAAAACGCTAGTCGCCATTCTCAAAAAGACAGTTGCAGACAATCATAAAGACTGGCACATTCAGATCCCGCTTGCCCTATGGGCTTATCGCACCAGCATTCGGACGCCCATTGGGGCAACTCCATTTTCATTGGTGTATGGCTCCGAGGCAGTCATGCCTTTTGAGTTGGAGATTCCTTCCCTACGCATTTCAATGCAAGAGTTCATCGATGATGACACTGCACGGCAGGCCCGGTTAGATCAACTGACGTTGCTTGACGAACGACGCGTCAATGCTCTCGAGCATTTGCGTATCTATCAAGAGCGACTTAAGAAAGCATACAACATGAAAGTCCATTTCAGGGAATTTCAGGTTGGTGACTTGGTCTTAAAAGAGAACCAGCAGAATTCTAATTTGTCGTCCCATCTACGGGACAAGTTTGCAGCAAACTGGTTAGGTCCTTACATCATTGACAGTAGAATAGGACCCGAAACATACCGGCTTGCCTCTCTTGAAGGAATCAAGGAAGCAGAACCCTTGAACATCATTCATTTGAGGCCATTTCACAGCTAGAGAGCCATAGTCCAACCAAAAGCTCCAAGGATTCCCACAATCGCTTGGTCAACCCAAAAGCTCCAAGGATTCCCACAATCGCTTGGTCAACCCAAAAGCTCCAAGGATTCCCATAATCGCTTGGTCAACATAAAAATCAAAAATCAACAAAACTGCTTGGTCAACATAAAAATCAAAAATCACAAAAACAACTGCATTTCAATTCCATGCATCCTCATCAATACAAATCAAACTCACAAAACTAATTGCATTTCAACTCCATGCATCCCCATAAAAATCAATCAAAATTACAAAAACAATTGCATTTTAATTCCATACATTCTCATAAAAATCAAAATACAAAAATATAGGTTCCATTAAGCATTGCATCCATACATTGCATACTTCGCTAGGTCATACAAGTCAAAAGCACCATAGACTGTCATTATTTGGCAACTCCATCATTTCCACCTCCGATCCATTTTCATAAACACTTACATCTCACATATCATCCTTTTATTTTAGCATCGTCCGTGTCGCCTAATGTATATAGGGTTTTCGTCATTCAGATGTCTTTAAATTTCTAGCCAAAAACTGTACACAGTTAAGCAGATTTTACATGGGAAAGTTTTACTTGGATCCCACCTTGGTACGTAGCATCCCAACACAAATTAACACACATAAAATAATTCCTAAGTTGTGTGGACGAAAGATGAAACCTGCACCGTAATCCCGGCTACCATAAGCGAAACGGCTATCTTGCTTATCCCCCTGTGCAATTGACCCTAGAAATGCTGAGAGTTGGCAAAAGGACAAGCTTCCTCCCTACCCAATTCCCCATGAATCCCAAGTTCTCAAAAGTTGCAAAAACATCAAACATTTGCAAAACGTCAAAACACTAAAATTTGACATCCTACAGTGCACACATCAAAAGGCACAAACAATAGTGATTCTCGTCACTCCATATTTCAATCCCTTGCTCAAAAAAAAAAAAAAAAATCAATAAAACAAAAATAAACAGTGATCTTATCACTATAATGAGCAAGTATCCCCATACCCTTGAAGAAAAGAAGGGAGTCGACCTTGAATCCCTGGAATTTTTAGCATTTCGACAGGTCATGAGGCAAGCTTCAGTACCGGTTTGGTTGATAGCCTATCAGTCACTGGCAGTAAACCTCCCGCATGACGATATATCTGTCACATTAACTTGTGTGCAGATCAATGTTTGCATGTGGATGAGCTAGCTTATGGTATCCTAGATAACATCGTAGACAAATCTGACTAAATACAATACAGGAGTTAGTGGAGCTAATTAGGTGATCCTCAGTACAGGTTCGGTTGAAAGCCCATCTGGCACTGGCGGTATCCTGATGAATAACACATAAACGAACTCAATTGCACACACAGGGATGTGAAATAACTTGGTTAAATTCAAGTCAGATTTAGACCTTGTTCCAAAGTCCTACGAGATAAATGTATAGTCTTGGCTAGTTAGTTAAAAATATCTGCATCTCAGAAAAGCTTAACTACATTTTCCAACAATCGATACATTTCATTCCATACCTCACCATCAAAAAATAGACAAAATACAAAAACAAAGTTTTCATATGCACAAGCATTCCACAAAGTTATCTTATTACTATAGCAAATCACTCCAATTTTGTACAGATATATGGTGCATCGACAAATCATCCACAATTCATTTCATTCATTCTATATGCATACATCATACAAATTAGAATCATCACATTCATAATCGCATATGCATACATCAATGTAAAAACATGTACATAAAAATAAATCATGCAAAATAGATAAACACCAAAAAGAATCATCTGTATATATATCACAACAAAATTGCCCGTAGGCTACAAAACTGGTCCTCAGACCTCCCTCCCATCATCCAAAATCCCAAAATCCCCAGCCTAGGGCGTCGGCCACCATGATCACGCAGGATCGGTGCGACGAGAGCTACCCCCTGCGATATCCGTCCTCTGAGATCTCTCAGGGTGACTGCTCGCCCCTGCATCCCGCCCACTCGCGCCTCCCTCATCTCGTCGTCGACGACGGGATGATGCCGACTGCTCCGTCCCGCTGTCTCTCGTCCTGTACGACGAGCCACTGGCCGGAGGCTCTGGTATTCGCCCACCCAGGCGGATAATCTCACCCTCCATCTCTCGACCGATGCCCGTCGCCTCCACCCTCGGCCTCTCGCCTACGGTAGTACGCGATGGCGTCATCGCGCTGTGCTAGCTGCACCCGTAGGAGATCTCTCTCCCATGCAACATCTGTATCCCACCCTCATGCTGGTGAGACGCAGCCACTGTGCTCTCCCACCCTGCCAACTGTGTCCGCAGGAGATCCCTCTCCTACGTCATCTCTGCAAGATCTCCATCTCGCCTACCTCAGCATAACAATCCCGCCTCAAATACCTCACCACCCCCCCCCCCCCCCCCCCCCCCCCTGATGCCTCCTGCATCTCTGGCTGCTCCTCCTCCCCAAAGTCATCTCCCACCTCTGCCACCTCCACCATCTCTACATCTGCAGGTGCTCCCCAACCCTCTCCTGGTGCCTCTGCACCCTCTCCGCCTCCCGCTGCCTCCTCTCCTCCCAAGGGCCCCTCCCCTCGCCACTACCGTAGCGTCCACCACTCCTGATATTCGGCTGTCACGCCGACGTCATCAACATCCAGAATGTCCAACACAGCATCTGACTCCTCCCCTAGTGGCTCGAGGATCGGCGCAGCTAGGGTCCTCTCATCACTCCGACGTCGGTAGGCTACGGGCTCCCCAGGCAACCCCTGAGGTACCCCAAACTGTCGCGTCACTCGGAGGTAATGGAAGTACTCCTGCTCTGTCCCATGTCGCCCAATCACCCATCTCCCCCTTCGAACCCGTCGAAGCCAATCCTCCGCCTCTGGCCATGCGGGACAATCCCGATATGGCCTCCATACCACATCCCCGGGAGTCAGTCATGCAAAGGCATCTCTGTAATGGTCGACGTCTCCCGTGAACCGTCGACTGTGCCCTCGCTCCTCAGACCGATACCATAGCGCACCATACCCAATGTCCCTATCCACCATCTCAGCTCGGGTAGTCCAGGGAAACCCTCGTGGTCGCTCTATGGCTATGTGCTGCCAGGCCCAGCATTGCAATAAAAAATTGCACCCCAACCCCTTTCGCCTTCGACAGCGGACCTCGTACAACTCATCATATAACTGCGCTAGTAGCGTCTGGCCCCACCTCATAATAATCGGCTCTGTCATCGGGCAATCCACCAACTGCCATACTACCTCCACTAGGTTCCATGGGAACCTCGCTCCTGATGAATCTGGCAGGAGCATGTTGGAAATGAGGCTCATGAGTACTGCATGCCTCACTCCCAACACTCTCCTCGCGTACCACCACCGTACCAGTATCCCCCCAATCTGACAATCCAGCTCCGCCCTCTCCAACGAGGTCATCCCATCCCCCTCCCCTCCGTGTCCAAAGTACCGTGTCAGTACCGCTGTCCTCTGGCCCCGTGGAGTCGTCCGAATGGGAACCCCGTCTATCGAAATCCGCAAGATCCGATACACGTCCTCCAAGGTGACAGTCATCTCCCCTATCGGAAGATGGAAGGTGTTCGTCCGAGCATCCCACAGGCCAATCAATGCTGTAATGTACGCCCGATCTGCCACAACTGCATCCAACCGAGCCACATGCTTGAGCCCTAAGGCATCAAGCCACTCCCAGTCATCATCAGTCAACGCCTCGCGGGCATTAGAAAAAATGGTCGGCACTCGATGTCGACTCTTCACCACCTGCACATCACAAAAAAAAACAACAAACATCAAAAACATGCATCACATCACCATCACATGTACAAAAATGCATAACTATACCGTACTATTTTTCATTCACATGTACATCCAAAACTTCAAAAAAAAAAAAATCATTTATTTTGCATCTTTAATTTCATCCAAAACAATAAAAATTTGACATGGTTTCCCTACGGTTTTACCTAAGTTTACCATTTCAACCAAAAAAATTCATCTTTAATTTCATCCAAAACAATAAAAATTTGACATGGTTTCCCTACGGTTTTACCTAAGTTTACCATTTCAACCAAAAAAAATTCATCTTTAATTTCATCCAAAACAATAAAAATTTGACATGGTTTCCCTACGGTTTTACCTAAGTTTACCATTTCAACCAAAAAAAAAAATTTCATCTTTAATTTCATCCAAAACAATAAAAATTTGACATGGTTTCCCTACGGTTTTACCTAAGTTTACCATTTCAACCAAAAAAAAAATTCATCTTTAATTTCATCCAAAACAATAAAAATTTGACATGGTTTCCCTACGGTTTTACCTAAGTTTACCATTTCAACCAAAAAAAAATTCATCTTTAATTTCATCCAAAACAATAAAAATTTGACATGGTTTACCTACGGTTTTACCTAAGTTTACCATTTCAACCAAAAAAAAAATTCATCTTTAATTTCATCAAAAACAATAAAAATTTGACATGGTTTCCCTACGGTTTTACCTAAGTTTACCATTTCAACAAAAAAAATCATCTTTAATTTCATCAAAACAAAAAAAATTTGACATGGTTTACCTACGGTTTTACCTAAGTTTACCATTTCAACCAAAAAAATTCATCTTTAATTTCATCAAAACCAATAAAAATTTTGACATGGTTTACCTACGGTTTTACCTAAGTTTACCATTTCAACCAAAAAATCATCTTTAATTTCATCAAAATAAAAAAATTTGACATGGTTTACCTACGGTTTTACCTAAGTTTACCATTTCAACCAAAAAATTCATTCATTTTCCATTTTTAATTCCATAAACATAACAAAAAATTGACATGGTTTACCTACGGTTTTACCTAAGTTACATTTAAAAATTCATCATTTTTAATCCATAAACAATAAAAATATGAGTGTGGTTTACCTACGGTTTCGCCCTAAGTTTTACCATTCACATAGAAAAACATTTTAACCATGGTTACCCTAGGTTGTTACTCTAAGTTTCATTTTGGGTTTATCATCCGGTTTGTCGTCTAAGTCTCATTTTGGGTTTCTCATCCGGTTTTTCATCTAAGTTTCCATAGGTTTGCATCCATGTTTCCTTTGGTTTCATTCATTTACCTTTAATTTAATTAAGTAGGGTTTCGTGTTTTCATAAACGTAAAACAATAAAAACACATTTGCATTTTTTTTGAAATTCACAATCGAGGAGATAGTGCACTTACTGGTCTCGCCTCGGCTCCTCCGCTCGACGACCCGGTCTGTGTACTCATGGTGGCTAGATAATCCGGCAGCGCTTCGCGTCAGAAATCTACCTCCTCCTCCCAGAGCTCCAAATCGCAATCGATGAACAGTGCAAATGAACCAAATCCGTCATTTTCGCATATTTATAGTTTTTGTTTGCTGGTAATCGTCCTTTACCGGGACGAGCGCTTTTCAGCGCGCTCGTCCCACCCCGGGACGAGTATCCTCCGAGGCATGCTCGTCCCACCCCAGGACGAGTAACATCACGACAATCGTCCCACCCCGGGACGAATAAAAAAAAAAAAATTTAAATTAAATTAAAAACAACCACAACATAAAAATGACCAATGCTAACAAAACCAAAAATAGGTCAACACAGTCGGAGAACTGCTCGAGCATGCTTAGCGGTAAACCATCTAAAGGCACCCTTGCACACGTCATCTTGGGTCAAGCGACTCGTCGCTTTTCTCATGTCGGTCATTCCCTCATCGATTCGTCGCTTGAGGGGGTAGTCACACTTAGTTGCCAATCAACAACATTATACCTAGTCTTGGAAAAGACACGCATTCAAAGGATCATTGCAAAAGACAATCGCGCCCCTGCTTGGGGCAGCAAACAAGCAATCATCACAAACTGATCATATACTTAGCATTTGTGAATCATGAACTCAAGGTTCCCACAACAAAAGGTTGCGCCCTTTGCCTATTCATGACTGATCAATGCCTAAGTTCAAGTAATACCTCACCGAACCAGGTTAATGCTTGATTTAAGTTCCTTAGCTCGTCGGAAGCAAGGATTCAAGAATGCGTGCCCTTTCCATACTTGGGGCATCAAGAGTTGGTTAGGTTCTTGAGAAACCTTAATCATTAGTGCTTTGGTTATATATTTTTGCTCAGACCTGCGCCTTGCACAACGCTTCCCAAAAAGGGGCATCCGTAGACACCAAAACAGCACCAATCCGATTATGTGATTACAAGCACTGATCGCACCAACACACAGCCCCTAGGGCAGCCCTCAGAGGTTAAACAGTGGTTCTAACCACTCACACAGCAATTTTGCAAGTCAAAAACCAATTTGGCACCTTTTAGACACTTTATTGCTTATTCGTCCCACCCAGGGACGAGTGCAAATTTTACTCGTCCTACCCAGGAACGAGTGTTGACTGATACTCGTCTCACCCAGGGACGATTATAAGCGCTCGCTTCGGGGTGGGACGATTGTCAGGTTTGACCGGCAAAAAGTCAAATCTTGGCATATAAACAACTCAGAACTGCCACTTAGCTCTTCCTGCATGACATAGGAGTGCGAGTGAGTTCTTTTGACAACTCATATCTGCCAATTGACTTTCCCTTCACTGCATGGGAATGAGAGTAAGCTTTTTAAGACAACTCAGATTTGCCACTTAGTTATCCCTTCATTGCATGGGAGTGCAAGTGAGCTTTTCTAAAACACACAAAGACATGCACAGAGGCAGTTAAGAAGCCCTTGATCAAGAAGAAGTCTTCTCTTCACAAACAAAAGCATTCATGCAAAGAAACACTTTTGCATGTTAATTCAAAGAGACCCCTTGGGTCTATAAAATGGTGAGTTTCCTCACCCAAAAGGGATACCGAGCAGGGAGCATTTTGAGCAACGAAGTGCTTGTTAATTCACTTACTTGCGATTTGCCCAAACCCCAATCTTTTGACCACAATATTCTATCAATTTGACGACAACACATCACATCGGGTTTCGGACCCATCTCAAGCGGATTGGTGTCGAAGCAAGGTTTTATCCGCGGGTGGTTTGCCTTCGGGCACCCCCCCGCTTTACTTCATTTATAGTATTTTAGCTAGTTTCATGTTTATGCATTTATCAAGTTTTTAGTGCATTTAGATTCATTTCAGCTATAGTTAGATTTATCTTTTATTTTTCATACACAGGTGCTACCGATTCTTTGTTTGTTTCTTTGAACACAGATTTCAGGTCTATTGAAGGAGCAGCGAGGAATCGACCTTTGTCAATGCAAGCGGCGACAACGTTTTGGTTCGCCCATTTTATATGTGGGCACGCGGAAGAGGAATTCTGAAGACAAATTGTAGAGATCAATATCTAACGCTCCTATCCCCTAAAAAGGAAGGAGACGTATTGTAACACGAATTGAAAAGAATATCAATAAAAAAGGGCTATATTTCATATTGTTCTTATATCTTGTGTTCATTCATTTGTGTTCCTTCCTTTTAATACAATTTCGTTTAGTCTTTCCTTTTTGTTTCCGGAATCTCGTGTTTTCAGTTCGAAGAAACCAGGAAGACTGCTCTAGAGCATATCCAGGACATCATTTCCCTGGCGGTGATCCATGACATCACAGAATAACGAGTGATGGTGAAGCTCCTGGTTCTATCCCTTAGAGGAAAACTCCTCTATTGGTATAGATCTCTGCCATCTAGCACTATTACGGGATGGGACCAATTAGTCGAAAAGTTGATGCAAGGCTTCAATGAGTCCGTCGATCCAACTTCTCTTCTACAACAATTCACTTCAATCCAAAGACATCCACAAGAAGAGATTATAGACTTCAATGTTAGGTTTGCTCGAACTTGGCAAAGAGTACTAGTCAAACTTCGGCCAACCGACGAAGCTGCAGCATACTACTTCCTTCGGGCTTTCAACCCTGATATCGATCTTATGATAAGGTACTCAAATGTCAATACTTTTCTAGAGTTGTATGGGTTAGCCAAGAAGGCAGAAACGAACCTCATAGCCATGGGTAAACTCCCTCAAATAATGCCAATGCCCATACTCCCTGAGTTCCTTCAGTCCTAGTACATGAGCATAGTTGCTCTACAATTTTCTACAACCCTCGCATACCCGATCTCATCCTGGAACCCGAATCCCATTGTGTCACAAATCACCGCTCCACAAATACATTTCCCCACATTTTCAACTATGCCCCCCACTATCGCTCCAACATTCCCAATGTTGCCAGCACCCCTCCAACATCCTTCCCTACCTCGGATACTGACTATGGCTTCTTTGCCATCAGTTCCCAAAGCCGATGACATGCAGGACAAGATACTGCAAGAAATGCAATCGCTAAATGCCATAGTGCAGACCTTGTCCAACGACATGACCGTTGTCAAGAAGAAGAAAGCGCAACAAGAGTTTCTACCAAGAAGGTCTTATCCCATTCCTGCGCTTACTAGAGATCAAGCGGTCCATCAAGGAAAAGCTTCGGCAAGAAACACTGCAATAGATGAAGCCCCAAGCACTTTCGATCATGTATATTGGTGCTCTACATGTAATGATCCTCACGAGGAGAATACCTGCATGCTGCATCAACACTATGTGCAGATGCTAGCAAGCATCAGTCAAGGTGGTCAAGTCAACGTCATCAGATAGTCAGATCAGAACCTATCAATCGACAAGGAAGAGCCAGTCGTAGTCCTTACCAGGGGAGGTAAAAGGTCGATAGAGGTAGATGCTACTCAGATGGCTCCCTTGAAGGTACACACTCGATTTGAGAAGGGACAATCATCCTCTTTGGCCCCGAACGAAACTCCTCCACTAGCTCTAGTCAAATAAAATGCCCAAAAGGCCACTATCGAACCACCTCAGGTGGAGACCAAAGAACAGGCTGAGGAGAAGCTCAAGTTTCCCTCGCTCACCAAGCGACAAAGGGTCGAAGCGACAGAGCAATATCACACTAGGTACGAATTGAGAAAGGAACCTAAGGTGCATAGCTCCCCAGCTTACAATATTGTAGAGGAGCTGAAGAGGATTCAAGCCAAAATCAGTTTGTATGATGCTCTGCAACTTCTTGGACAAGTGGACCTATTGCAAGAATCACTGAAGATGATTAAAACAAAGAAGGTAGCACCGCTCGACCTGGTGCAGATCCTATCCGCATCCATCATGGGAAAGAACAGACCACCTCTATTCTACTTATCCTTACAAATGGAAGGGTATATCGTGCATAACTATATGATAGATTCTGGAGCCGCGACGATAGTCATGCCAAATGCAGTATGCGAGGAAATAGGCATGGAATACACATGAAGCAGTCATAGAGTCCTCCAGTTGGATGGCACCCCAGTGAAGACTGTAGGAGTCATCAAAGACATTCTTATTCGGCTACATAAGACACCTCAAATCACAGTCATACAAGAGGTGGTAGTCGTGGACCTTGAGCCATACTTCAGCATGTTCCTGTCGAGGGAATTCATGGCAAAGCTGGGCGGATATCTGTCCATGGACTACACTCATCTGGAGATCCCCTTCAAAGAGAAGAAGGTGAAGATTTACAATGAAAAACCTTCTACTTTTCTGGTCCAAAAGATGTCCGAGGAAGAGAGTAGTGACCCTATGCACACGATCGTGGAGGAACTAGAGTAGGTGGATCTAGTCCAGGAATCTCTCACGCAGTTGTGTTGTGAAGATGAATTTTCATTGGCGGATTTCAATGCCTTGATAAAAACTAAGGTGGGGTGCTACGCCATCGCCAAGTCTGAGAAACAAGCCAAAATAGAAGGGAAGGTTTTTGCTCAAGAAGGACTATGGAGATTGTTCTTCGATGGTGCCCGATGCAAGAATAGTACCGGGGTAGGGATCCTTTTAGTTTCGCCATCCAGTGAGCAAAAGGAGTATTGCTACCGATTGACATGGAGCTGCACCAACAATGCAGCAGAGTATGAAGCCTTGTGCTTAGGACTCAAGAAAGCTGACAAGTTAGGCATAAGGCATCTTCAAATCTTTAGAGATTCTAAACTAGTTTGCAACTAGGTCACCAACAGATGCTCTTCAAAGAAGCACTATCTTAAATCATACCACAATAGGGTATGGGACCTGTTCAACCAGTTTGAATCCCTCAATCTATAGTCTATTCCATGAGAAAGGAATTGACATGCCGAGGTCTTAGCATCCATCATAGCCCGATAGTCTCCAGTGGAAGATATGGTGCACAAGCCGAAGGCTGTAAGGATGATCTATAGACCCTCTATCTTGGACAGAGATTTACACTGGCAAGTCTTTGACAATGATGAGCAGATTGTCAATTTCATGATCTAAGAAGCCACTACAGTCAAAGGCCGAAGCCCTGATGAGGAAGAATGCGAAGGATTGGTTCAATTGAAGAACAGCCACGTTCCCAAGGGATTGATCATGCTTGAGAGCCTTTTTGATCAAAATGATCGATCGCTCTCCCACAGGATCCAGGTCAACACGTGACAATATCAAGACTTAGAACTGGAACCTGGGAAAGTAATAAAGGTCGGGACCGATTGTGCTTCGGAAGAAATAGAGCAAATCTGATGTTTGTGCAAGAGGTACCCAGATATCGTGGCTTGGTCTTATCACGACCTCAAGGGATATGATCGGCAGTTGGTCCAACATACGATTGAATTACAGGATGGGTTCAAACCTTTCCGACAGAAGCAAAGGCCGATCAATCCAAAGATCGAGGTCCTGATGAAGGCCGAACTGCTAAAAATACTTGAGGCAAAGATCATTTATCCCATTAAACACTCTTCCTGGGTAGCGAACTTGGTCCTTGTCAAAAAAAAGAATGGAGACATCCAATTATGCGTGGAATTTCGCAACCTAAACCAGGCTTCCCTCAAGGACCACTATCCTCTCTCGTAGATTGATCAGATCTTGCATTCGGTGGCTGGAGCTCAACGATTCTCCTTGCTCGATGGTTTCTCTGGATATAATCAAATCTAGGTCAGGAACGAAGACCAGCACAAGACCGCATTCACCACCAAGTGGGGCAAATTCACCTACCAACGAATGCCATTTGGCCTCTCGAACACGGGAGCCACTTTCCAAAGGGTGATGGACCTAGATTTTGGTGAGCTTCTGAACAAGGTTATTGTTATCTATTTTGATGACATGACCGTATTCTCCAAAAGGAGGGAGAACCACCCCAAACACCTTCAACAAATTTTTGAAAAGTGCCGAGAATTTGGCATCTCATCAATCCAAAAAAGTCTATATTTGCAGTCAGCAAAGGAAAGCTGCTGGGGCACATGATTTCAGAAAAGGGTCTCGCTATAGATCCTGAAAGAGCCGAGGCTCTAATGAAACTCCCAATCCCAATAGATAAAAGGGGACTGCAATCTTTCTTTGGTCAGATTAACTTCGTAAGGAAGTTCATCCCAGACTTCGCCCAGGTCGTCAAGCCGATGTCTGAGCTTTTAAAGAAGGGTGCAGAATTCGTCTGGATAGAAGAAAGGAGAGAAGAATTCAAAGAAATCAAGGCCCAAATTGTTCAAGCATCGGTCTTGATTAATCTCGACTACAATCGAGATTTTATCCTGTATGCAATAGGAGAACCTGAAAGCTATGCCGCGGTCTTGATGCAAAAGGGGGAAGACAGCGAGGAACGTCCCATCGCGTTCCTCAGTCAAATAATCAATCCCCATGAAGAAAAGTATAATTTCATCGAGCATCAAGTGCATGCAGTAATGAAGTCTCTTAGGAAATTCAAACAGTTCATCTCTTAGAGTCAAACCACAGTCTTCGTCATTCACCTCGATGTGCGTAATTTCATTATTTAGGGGGAATTGGGAAGCAAGAGAGTTGGTTGGGTGAGCAAAATACAAGAGTTTGATATTGAGATCAAGCCCACCAAACTAGTTTGTGGTCGCGCATTATGTCAAGAACTGGCGAAGAGCACAGCGACCGAAATAACAGACTATCAGTGGGATGACTCCCCTATAGGAGAATGCTTCGCTAATCAAGAAGAGACCGAGAAATATTGGGTTGGTGAAATAGTTGAATATTTCAACACCGACAGATGTCCCTCACATATAAATGCTTCGCAACAAAGACATTTCAGGATGCGGTCCGCTCGATACACTTTACGCCTAGAGGGCCTGTTTTTCAGGAACATCGACGGTGTCCTCCTTAGATGCATAAAATATGATGATAAGAGGAGAATCCTGGGCGAGTTTCACTCGGGATTATATGGAGGACACTTCGATGGAAGAGCAACGATGTTGAAGATAATCAAGGCGGGTTATTATTGGCCCACACTCTGTCGATGCCTTCTCCGTTTGTCGCAGATGCGAGTAGTGCCAGAGGTTTGCCGACCGAAGCAGAAATGCTCCAATGCCCCTCCGACTGATACAGGTGGAAATGCCCTTTTAGCAATGGGGGCTGGATTTCATAGGGGCCATATCGCCAAACTCCTCCGTTGGGCACAAATTCATTCTGACTGTGACTGATTACTTCACTAGGTGGGCTAAGGCAGTCCCCACAAAACACGTCGATCAAGATACTGTCGTCACCTTCCTGGAAGGATTGATTACCCGCTTTGGCATCCCCGAAGCAATTATTATAGATAATGGTCCAGGTTTCATGGGCACAAAGATCAAAGAGTTCCTCTACAAGTATGGGATATACCACAAGGTGTCTTCCAACTACTACCCCCAGGGCAATGGATTGGTAGAATCCACCAACAAAACCCCTTTGAGAGTGCTGAGAAAGCTGATCAATCAAAACAAAAGAGCTTGGCACCTCCTTCTGGATCGGGCCTTGTGGGCCGATTGGGTTTCTATCAAAAGGTCGATCAAGACTTTGCCTTATGCTCTAGTCTATGGCAAGGAGGCCATCCTGCCCACTCACATTGAGATCCTTGCATTGTAGCTGTTAGAAGAAGATGGAGCTAACCCAATGGAGGAACGCTTGGTTCAGCTGCTACAACTAGAAGAGGAACGCGAAAAGGCCTACCAGAACTTTGCACGGCATGCTGAGGTCACCCAAGAGTGGTTCAAAAGGAAATCATCCAATCGCACATTCAAAGCGGGAGACCTAGTATGGAGGTGGGATTCATGGAAGGCCAAGCCTGGGAATCATGACAAAATGGATGCATTCTGGGACGGACCGTTTGAAATAGTAAAAGTGAATTCAACCAATTCCTTCATCCTCAAAGATGCGA
Source organism: Wollemia nobilis (assembly GCA_028583015.1). Taxonomy (NCBI): domain Eukaryota; kingdom Viridiplantae; phylum Streptophyta; class Pinopsida; order Araucariales; family Araucariaceae; genus Wollemia; species Wollemia nobilis. The sequence continues at coordinate 92,026 of JAQPPZ010015435.1, forward strand.
ATGGCCAATTTTTACTAATCTCCGTCAATGGTCTCCACCTGAAGACCTTCAATTGCTGAGGTGTGTGTATATATATAAAAAAAAAAAGAAAAATTCAATATATCTTTGTATATAGATTTTCAGTTCTCTGTCTGTACTCTGTTAAAAAATCGTAGAGGGCAAGTGCCACTTCAATCGTAGAAGCTAGATTTCGGACTTCGGCTTCACAAAGCATGGTCGAAATCGCCTTCGAAGGCTTTTGGTCCGAAGTAGCCGACGAAGGGAAGTTCACCGCGAAGCAGTTCATCCTCGTAAAACCGAACGACATTCAAAGCAAGGATGTGGAAAATGCTTCGCTAAAGGAATGTGTTGAAGGCGGTGTCCAAAGTAAGTCTTGGCGAGGCCCTCCTCAAGGAAACAGGTTTCGGTCGACGGTATTCACGAACCGGGGCAACAACATGGCAAAGGGGAACTTCGGGCCCAAAATGAAGAAAATTATCCCGAAGAAGAACTTCACGGCGAAGTATTTTCCATGCCAACTCCATTCGTCGAACCTCGCATTTAAGACATGCCTCGGGGAACGTGCTGACAGCAGCCTTGAAAAGGGCCCGAAGCGGGTGAACTTAATGCGAAGGAGGCATCACTCATCCCAAGGCAATTTTTTAACAAAAAAGCCACATCGAAGTACTAGGTGGTAGCAATTCGCATTCCCAATGCAAAACCCAATCGTCGAATTGCATGGCCCCGCGTACGATGCCACCATATGGCCAATCGGATGCCACAGCGATACTCTCGGGTCAGGCCTACGAAGTAATTATGGTAGTTGCCATAAATGCAAGAAGTTGCCCTTTGAAGCTATAAAATGTAGATGCCCATTAGGAACAAACCATTTGCAAGTGTGAGAGCCGAGTCTGCATTCTGTCACCTCGGAGAGCTTCTGCATCAAAGATTTCACTGTTCATCGCGATTATCCTGTCCTTTGTTTTGAAGTGCTAAACTCTTCTACATCACAAGTCATTCTGCTATGACCATTCACAATGGGAAATAAGAACTCCACTCAGAAGGGAAAAGAACCAGAGACAACGATTCCAGAGAGGGCGAGAGCTACGAAAGAGAAGAAACAAAGACCTAGAAAGGTCGATCCTCCCCCGTGCCCAAGAAAGCAAGTAATGGAAGATGGGGAAGAGTCCGATGACAAGCCCAGCATAGAACCACCTATTGATAGGTGGGAAAAAATCAGAGACCCAGAGCTCTCAAGAACCGTGGTCGAGCTTCGATATACCATCGACTTCATGCGAAGCAGACTCTTGGCAGAGAATAAGAGGGTTGCGACATACTACTCTCACATATACTGGTATCTGGTCCCTCCTATACATCACTGCCTCGAGCTCATTTATGCCATTGCTTAGAATTATCAACCCGCATCTAGGCAAGTGCTCAACTCCTCGGGCCATAAGTTGTTTTCCATCTTAAAGGAGGACGTGTAGGCAGCATTCACACCTGCAAGGACTATTGAAAGGATATATCGTTTGTAGTGTCATGTTGAGCGAGAAAATGGAGAAGTTCACCTCCAATAACTTCATCCTGAAGTTCTTGCGAGAGAACCTCAAGAGCGAACTCCCTTCGAGAAAGTTGCCCCAGATGCCCCTACCCCTAGAGGCTTTCAAAAACATTGATATATTATTTATCATTGCATGGGTGGTAGGCCTGTCAAGCGACGCTTCTGTGCACCCATGGTAGGTGTCGTTAGCCGAATGCATTTCTAGAAGGGAGTTCTATGCCCCCAACACTTCACGGCCGAACACCAACCCAGTTTTATTCGATTGGGCAGAATGGGTGGCCCGAAACCTACATACACGGTTGACATCCATGAAGAACGCTGGCACGGAGCCACACTTTTAGCCTTGTTCTTTTCTTGTTTGGCTTTTATTCTTTCATGTACATAAATCCCTTCACCATTGTGATGTTTCACCAGTTGGTGAGGATGGGAATCCTTTTCCTGTATATCAATGAACCTATCTCCTATTGAGATCGGAGTCCTATTATCCTTTCAATTAGTAGTTTTTGGGACCTGTGATGAAAATTTTGATAGGGTCTAGCCCTCGGGTGCCCCTCCGCCTAAGAGATAAGGTGGTTCTAGAGAGAAAATGGAATGTTTTTCAATTAACATAACGACTCGTAATTCACCTTTTCAGCTTCACAGGAAAACCCTTCCTGTTGCCTTTTTTCCCTTCGGAGTACTAGTTTGCCCTGGAAGTCGCTCGACAGAGCGATGCAACAAATGAAATATATGGCCACGACAAAAAATGGGCACACACCTGTGACTTCCCTTTCAGGATGGGGGTAATCGAAGTATTCGCCCTAAAGCAGAATATATACTTGGAGGATAATCTCACCGATTTCGGTCTGCTTCAGATATTGCATAGGTGGCTCTACGATCCCATGGGGGTGATGAGAGATCACTTAAAAAACAAAAACTTCAATGTCTATCCTCACCCCAAAATTTTGGAGCAGAGGAATAACCCCAATGGTACGGATCTGGAGTGGCACTTAGAGAAGATGAAGACATTGCCTCCTTGGCATTACTTCTATCCTATGGAGGTCGAGTTTGACCTAGACCAGTACCCATTCCCGACTCTCAACTCCACTTTCTGGAGGAAAGAAAAGGACGATTTAAAGGAGTTGAAGGACTAAGACGAGGAGCAGTTAAGAGAATGGTGGATCATGAGAGTCCACCGTCGAAAGATGAATTCTTACGGGCTTCTGACAATGGACAGGGAATTCGCAATTGTATATCAGACCAATGTTGGGTCTTGGGAACCCTTGTCCTTCATCAATTTTGTTCCACCAACCACCCCAAGTTTGGGCGAAAGCCCGAGAAGAACTGATAATGGCCCTAAGGTAAAAGCAGCCAGGGCCGTGCCAAAAGCTTTACTATAGAGGTCGTCCGAAGATCTCGAGACAACAATAGAGGAATCGAAGCAGCCCCTCAGGAGGAGGAAAAGAAAGGAGCGAGAACCTGCTCAGGTGCCCCCAAACTTCCCAAAGCGACCTCGTACAGGCACTCTGAGCGCCCTTATCGAAAGAACAGTATCGGGCTCGATCGAAGCAAATGATGGAGGAACTCCACCAAGTGTCAAAATGATCCCAAACATAGACGTCATTGACATGGAGGAACTCATGGAAGTCATGGAAGCCGAAAGTACCGAGGCCCATGAGGAACAAGGGCCAATCACATAGGAGATCACCATGGCTGCCCTGCCAGGAGGGCATGTAGGTACGTTTTCTTCACCTTATGCTCTGGTTGCTTGCAAGTCTACCATAGCCCTGGCTGAAAGCTCTCACCAGTTTTCCCTACCTCCACATGGTCAGTCGCCTCCTTATGTTGTGCCCCTAACTGCTCCCCCTGAGTCGTCTGGCCAGGACAAACCTGTTGAAGCTACTTCACTTGTCCACATCGCCAATTCTCCAGTCATCAACCAAGGTGAAGCTAGTAGTCCAATGCCAAACTTTGAGGCTCATTTCCTTGTTGTACACAGTGTGCTCCCACTCATCGAAGCCCCCGTCACCCCTGTTGCCAAAACTTTGGGTGAGGCTAATCCCTTTAATTATTTATATTTGTTTACTCCCTCGGCTGGAGATCCAGCCACGTTCAACTTCGAGCTATCCTTGATGAGAAAATCCCCCTTGGTCGAAAAGCTCCTCCAAGCCTGGAAAAATACAGAGAGGATGCTAAAAGAGGCAAGAAAGAAGAAAGGGCGCTCACTCGCTCAGGTTGAAAGGTGTGCCTTCTTTGATTTGAAGGCGAGAAAGTTACACAAAGTAAAGAAGATACCCAAAGTCCAAAATCCCTTGGATGAAATGACTCCAACGAACTATGAATATCAGGATAAAGAAAAGGACTTGGAACATTTGAACGTGGACAAGGAGTCTGCCTCCATGCACATTGGAATTGAGACCTTCAAAGTGCATGCCAACATCGCTAACCAGCATAGGTTTGAAGCCGAGAGTGCTAACATCAAGCTGGAGGAGGAGCTAGCAAGGGCTTGCTCCAAATTGGCAGGGGCCGAGGAATAGTGTAAGCTGATGCAGAAAGAAGAACACGCTCTAAAGCTGCGAATATCATAGCTGGAGTGCACAACTGAGAACCAAGCACAAAGGTAGGTCAAGAATGATTTGAGGGCCAAGGAGATTGAAAGTAAGATTTTTCAAGCACAAAACTAGCTCCACGAGAAGGAAGGCCTAGGGCTCCTCGACAAGAGCAAAATCAAGGAGATTTGCTCACATCTGATCAAGAATTTTAGGTCTCGGGCCGTCAATGCCCTTTTGATTTTAGCTTACACCATAGAAGCCCGGATTGTCACCACCGAAGGAGGAGCAATCATCGAAGAGGTCACTCAGAATGTCAGAGTCTGACTCAAGCTGGCTCTCAAGGTCCAAAATGCAAAGTATCAAGATTTCAAGCTCGCAACGATGAGTCAGATGGCAAGGGATTGGTCAACAGTCCAGACCACAGTTCGTGCCTTTTTCTCCATAGCAAAGAAAGCGCAAAAAGCAAAAATCCTCCTGGATGCATTCGAGAGTGAGAGGCACGCGTCAATGGGCTACTTCGAGGACCTCTCCTCCTTAGGATTCCCAAGCTTCACAGATAATGATGGGAAACCCTTAGCCAAGGAAGAGATCATGCCAAAGTGGCAGCAGTTTGAAGACGACGTCTCAGAGATAGACGAGTGGGCCGAACGAATAATAGAGAGGCAGGTTGCTGATTACATATTGAAATATTGTAAAATCGCCGCCTCCCTAAATGATCCGTATACCATGTCCCAGCATGCAAAAATTGGGCAAATCGATAAGTTCTGCGCTTTAGTCAAATCCTTGGAAGATCAAGAGCTGTTCGTGAAAAGCATCTGGTCTCAGGTTCATCGAACCATAAGAGACATCCGTGCATGCCTGGACCCATTGCCAATGGTTGAAGACGTAGCAGAAGCAATGGCGACAGGAGGAGAAGAAGCAACAACGATAGAAGAAGAGGAAGAGGGAGAAGAGGAAGAAGAAGAACAAAAAGAAGAGGAAGGACAAGCTGTGGAAGCGCCCCTAGAAAAGGAACAAATATAAGGGTCTGGAGATAACTCTGGCCTAATGGATGAAAGCTGAGGGTTCTACCACCGAGACGAGATCGTTGCCCCGCGAGCCACCAAGAATTTTGACAATTTTGTCACATTCCACCAAGGGGCAAAAAAATCCAAACTTTGTATGATATTTATTTTGTTGAAAGTTTTCTTTTGTTTGTAAGTTATAGCAATTTTGGCTTTCCCTATCGCCCCCTTGTGGATAAAATGAAAAAGAAAAGAGCTTCGCTGTCGAATGGACCGAAGAACATAGCTTCATCGAAGGAAAGAAGAGAATGCGAAAAGAGCTTCGGGCCCGAAGCGCTTCAAACCACCACTTCGGGTGAAAACTTTGTCGAAGAAAGTACAAAGGAAACGCTTCGCACCCGAAGCATTCCCAGCAGCTACTTCGGGTGAAAGTTTTGCGAAGCGGCATCCAAACAACTTCGTCGAAGAGGAAAAGATAGCCCAAATCAGCTAAGGCGAAGAAATTACTTTGGGCCTGAAGTATTTCTAAAATCCACTTCGACCAGTTTTCACCCGAAGCAGTAGAAAGTGTTTCGAAGGCATAAAAGTGTTTCGGCCGAAACTCCCCCGAGCTGCCATTTCAAAAGAAGATCGGCCTGAAATGTTTTTTTTGGCCCACCAGCGAGGCAGTTTTGCCAGCAAAGCAGAGAAGAATAGAGGGAGATTGGCTTCGACACTCCACGCCCCTGAAGTAGTTTTGTGAAGTAGAGATCAGCAAGGCACTTCCCAGGAACGCTTCCCAAGTTGGGCATTTTCTCGAAGCAATCAGAGGGCCTCATAAATGCATATTTTCTTGCCCAGTAAGCTTGCTACTCATTTGTGGTAATTGGAAGCAAAGTAGCAGTCCCTGAAGGAGAGCCCAGCAAGCATGGCCGTCGCTCGAACACCACACCCACAATCCAAGGACACTTAGGTGGATCATTTAATGCATCTTTCCTTGGTTAATTCGGTCATCATTACTAGTTTTGGAAGCTGATTTGAGAGATCATTTGCAGCAACCGCGAGGAGTCGATTTCTCAAAGCTCGAGGGTGTACTTCATCGATTTTGTAATCATGATTCAGAGGGTCGGGTCCTCTATAAAAACCCAGGCATTGTAATGTAAAAAGGGGGGGAACTTTTTGCTAGAAAGCTGCTATAACTTGATGTCCTGCGTTTAATACTAAAGATTTTTGTGCTTCATTTCTCTCTTTTATGTTGCCTTCTGTGCTTACTTCTTGTCTTTTTCTCGTTTGCGTACTGAGACTCTGAATCCTAAATCCGGTGTGCAATCGAGGACTGAACCCCTGAAATTCACCCTGAAGGATACATAGGAGAGGAAAAATGCCCTGTTACTTTCTTTTATGCTGCATGGAGGATCGAGGTTTCTATTATTCCCTTGTCTCAATCGATGTTACTCTGAACCCTGAATTCCAACGAGAAAGAAAGGAGAACCCTACGAACCCATCTAGAGGATACATAGGAAGGTCGACATTGCATTTCTTTCATGTTATTCTTGGTATTCCTTGCTGCTATTCAAGTTATTAGCGAGTGATCGTGCTTCCTATTCTCTCCCACCTTGAATCATCATCCTCTAACCCTTACCCTTTTATTTCTTTCTCTAACCCTTACCCTTTTTATTTATTTTTCTAACCCTTACTTTGTTTATCTCTTTCCTGCACTCTTATCTCAAACCCCAAAAGTAGATTAGTATAGGATCCGGCCTTTCTCTAGAGATTGGTACGAGGGGCATCTCTTCCCTTCGACATTTCAATGTTGGTCGCAGGTCCAGGGCACGCAAACCCACCGAAAGTCCTTTCCTATGCGGATTTGATGACCAACAGGAAATACCTCCAAGGTGTGAACTTCCTTAATGACAACTTAGCAAGCAAGGGGTCTGCTTTTTGGAAGGAAATCCTCACGAGCAGGGATCTTGTCAAGAAAGGTCTTAGATGGATTCTAGGAAATGGGCAAACAATAGACTTTTGGAAGGATCGGTGGGTGAGAGCTGAGGAGTTATCCCAGATTCCTCGTTTGGCTAGGATTCAAGAGGATATGGAGCATCATATTGGGAAGAAGGTTGCAAATTATATGTGGCAGGATATAAATATCAACATGTGGAAACACATCAGAGTATAGGGCTTTGAAGCGGAGTCTGAAGAGCTTTATAACATTTTAACTCAGAAAATTATTCCCTTTAGAAAGGATGAAGATCATATTTTTTGGGCTAAGATTGAAAGTGGTGACTTCACAGTTAAGTCTGCCTATAATTTACTTCTTAATGTGGAAGGTCAACAATTTCAACCGAGTTTGGTTTGGATCAAAGGCTTAATTCCTAAAATATCCTTTTTTCATGGCTGGTGATTCAAGGAAAAATCCTCACTATGGACAATATGTTATCCAAAGGTATGGTTATTGCTAACCATTGCTACATGTGCAAGGCAGGATGGGAGACTACCCAACACTTTTTTTTGGAGTGTTCGGTAGCGGAGTCCATCCTGGATGAAATTTTCCAAGCCTTTAGGATCTCGTGGGTTAAGCCTGCTCTTATATTCGAAGTGTTCCATCAATGGACTCAACCCTTTGTTAGCCTAAAAATTAAGTACCTATGGAAAATCTGTTGGCATCATTTTCTCTGGTAGATTTGTCTAGAAAGGAACCATAAAGCCTTTAAGGGTACCATTCACAACCCAAAAACCATCCTCAACAGGATTATTGTCTTTGCGAAAGAAAACCTTAGCACCTTAGTGGATGAGAACCACTCAATTCTTCCCCAAGAAAAACAATTAGCTCGGGCCTTAGGTATTGAGGACAAACCTTCCATTCCTTTGCCCAATCCTAGAAATGGGATTTCTTAGGAGCCACCCTCCCAGGGTTGGTTCAAACTAAATTTTGATGGTGCAGCCAAGGAGAACCCGGGAAGAGCTGGAGCTGGAGGAATAATCAGGGATCATCAAGGAAATCTGGTCAAGGCCTTCGCTAAACCATTGGGAATCGGAACTAATAACGAAGCAGAAGCTAGAGCCCTTTGGAGAGGGTTGCAAGTAGCCCAAGCAACTCAAGGTAACTTGATGATTGAAGGTGATTCTATGAACATCATCAACCTGTTAACAAATGGCGAAAAACCTCCATGGAGAATCGAGGGAGTCATCCATGAAATGAGGATCCTTTTTACGACAAGACAGAATATGAGAGCTCGTCACGTGTACCGTGAGGCCAACAAGTCAGCTGACAAATTAGCCAACATATGTGTTGATGTTGGTAGTTTGGTGACATGGACACAAGGTGTGCCATGTGAAGTGGAAAACATTATTAGTCATGAAAAGAAACCTACCCATTAAGGAGAAAGATGAATGGGTGTTATTTTCCCATGAAGCTGGTAATAACTATGGGGTTTCCCTCTAAATCATACCAAATTGGAAATGAAGGCAATAGGGTGTAAGCCTTGGAAAATTCCGACAGAGAATAGGAAATGGGCAAGCAACAAGTTTCACAAGTGCAAAGTTCCAAACCAATTCCTATCAATGTAAGTATTGTTTATAGTTATGTTTAGGTTGGGTGTGCTTTGTTAGTAAGGTGTTGTAGGGGATTCAACACAATTTCTAGTAAGAAAGTTTCAAGGATGACTAGGATCTACAATCTCATCAGAAGGCTGGACATTGTAATAGGTTTTGGGTTAACCTGCAAAACCCGGTAATTAATGAAGACTTTTATTTACCAAAAAAAAAATTATAAAGTACTACTAATAAGTGTTGGATTGTCTATAATAAGAAAAACATTGTACCCTTGGGATGTTAGAGACCTACATAGTCAAGTCATTGATGATTTTCAACATACTCATGACTTCCTATCTTATGTAAAAGGCGATTGTAGTCTATTGTGAGAGCCCAAAACTCTAAACTTGGGGTACTTAATTCATTTTGAACCCTAACATCCATATTCTATTGATTGAAGCAACTTGGAAGTGCAATTTTATGTCTTATATCTCCTTTGTGAAGGAGAAAACAAAAGCAAATATTTGGTTTTGTTGCAAAAAAAATGACCTTTGTCCTTGCCCAATTTTGAAGTGTTTTGGTTTTGCAATAGAGGTTTGAGTTTCTATGTCTTTTTATCTCCAAAAAAAATGTTTGAAGAAAACTATAGAACTTTGAGGATGTATTGCAAAAAAATGTTGAAGAAATCCTTTGTTTTGCAAAAAAAAATTGATCTCTTTGTCTCTTTATCTCCAAGTTTGGAAGAAAACTAAAGAAATTATATGGCTTGATTTTGCAAAATATTGTTTGGAGATAGCAAATTTCTAAGGTTTAATACTAAAAAAAATTTAATGATCAAAAATTTATATAATAAAGATTTTGAGGGGAAAAAAAAATTAAGAATATGTTCAAAATGATTTTAATATCCTCAAAATATACTGAATTATATAAAAAATATCAAAAAAAAATTTAAAGTAATGATTTAACCTTAAAAAAAAAAATTGTACCTTTTATGTTTTGAAATCCTTTGTCGCATGCAGCAAAAAATGTCCTCGACGGGATTCGAGCGCTAGACCTAGCGCTGTCAAGGCGAAAGCCTTGATCACTGCACTGCTGGGGCGGCTTTGAAAGTCGTCTCGCAGTCGTGGCTATTTAAGAAAGGTAAGCGATCGTATTGCCTTTTTGTGGGTATTATCCCACATGCATCCCGAAAGGGATGCGAGGGTGTTTAAAACCCTCAACGCTCGTGAAAGAGCTTGATTGCCTGCGGGCAATCACAGACCAATCCTGCGTTGCCCCCTCTACCACTTGTCACTCGAAAAACCATTGCCACATGGCAGCTTGATGCCCAGACAAAAATTTTCTTTGCCACCGTGTCACCCAACTGGCCCTGCCCCTTCTGTGTCCATCGCCACATGTCACCACATGGTTGGCTCTTCCTCTAAGCATCAAAAGTTTGCCTTCACCACGTGTCACCTCGATGAGTGTGCCACATGTCGAGCTTAGTAGGTCTAGGGTCCAGCGTCAGAGGTCTAGGTGGTCATGACATGGCACTTTGCCACGTGTCCAGGTCTGGTTTGTCGTTCTCCTATTGAGGTCGATATGTGGTGGTGTCGTCGATCTCAATCGGCCTACCTAGAGGGTGCTCCTGCCCTCTTGACTCATCCAGTGGACCGCAGCCACGTGGGATCGTGAGGGCACTCCTGCCCTCCACGTGATCCCGTTGGCTAGGTTGCGGGGGCTCGATCCCGATTGGCCACTATTGGCCTCAGGATCGCGATCGTGATTAGTCATTGACCGACCGACCCAAGGTTTGGCTTTGATGCCAATGAAGCAACTTGGAAGTGCAATTATGAAATAATAAAAAATCATTCATTAACAACATTAGCATTGAAGCTAATGTTAAATAACATACAAAATAGTAAAACCAACTATTCTCCCCGATCCACGTTAACAAATGCGCCATAGGAGGTATAGAGTTTGGTTTAGAATTGATAACCTAAGATATTTAGGAATTAACCTAGTTTACCATTAAATATTTGAAAAAGTAAATATCTACATGGTAATTAGTAAAAAGTAAATGTAATAACCTAATATAATACAATATACTACATATTTTACCTAATGGAGTAAAAAGGATAAATATCCCAAAAAAATAGAATATTACTCTAACACTCATGTTGCAAGAGTTAGTTTGAGTCCATAAGTTAAATCTTTGGAGGGTCTCTTTTCTTACTTTCCTTATTGAATGAGCTCCTTCACCATCTACTATAGGTTGTCATAATATCTAGTGTATCTATTTGGAGGGGGAAATCCATGACTCCTTCTCTTTCCTCTCTATTTCTTCTATAATTACCTTTTTGATGGTCTAGATTCCCTTAATGTAATGAAAATAGACAAAAGTGAAACAGTAATAAATGGTGTAGCAACAATGGAAAGGGGTGAGGCTGGCTATGCTTCAAGTAATGAGGGACCCTTAATGTAATGAAAATAGACAAAAGTGGAACAATAATAAATGGTGTTGCAACACTAGAAAGTAGTGAGGCTGGCTATGCTTCAAGTAATGAAGGGCTAGTGAAAGCGGTATCCATGATAAAAAAAGAATAAAAAAATAAATAAAACAAAAATTTGGAAAGAAGAGAAAAATTAATTTATTTTGGAGGATGAGCTATTCACCTTTAAAAATAATAAACAATTCATTTACTATAAGTGCTAAAAAAATTAAAATAAAAAACAAAACCCTTGTCAAACACAAATCCACTAACTATATACATTAAAAATTTAACCTTTTAAAAATAATTGATCCTCTCAATTTCGAGCAATCAATCTTCCGTCCCCACTTTGCAAGCAATCCATATGAAGGCAAAACTGACGTGCATTGAAAATGATATTTATTTATTTATACCTCGAACACACGGTAAACTTCTCGCGCACTTTCGTTCAAATAGACAAAAGTGATCTTCGGTCGGCCAAGAGCTTACGATTATTTTGTCTTTATAAACATCAAAATATCTTTATTTATTAATACATCATTATCTTCTGCCGGCCAAGAGCTTACACTTATTTTGTCTCTGTCTTCCTTATAAAGAAGAATAGTGATCTTCGGCCGGCCCAGAGCTTACCCTTATTTTGTCTTTATAAACTTTAAAATATATTTATTTATTTATACATCATTATCCTCTGCCGGCCAAGAGCTTACCCTTATTTTGTCTTTATAAACTTTAAAATATATTTATTTATTTATACATCATTATCCTCTGCCTAAAGAAGACAAAATAAAATGAGATATGCTTATTTGACTCATTTTATTAGATTCCTAAAATGTAAGGAATTTTTTAATTTGAGGATGCTTTCACGATGAAAACAAAACAAATATAAATAATTAAGTTATTTTTGAAGATGGTTTTAAAAAAGATTATTGAATATATTTGGTTTTTAATTATTAGAGTTGATAAACTCACAAATTTGTTATAGAGGATCAATCCAAACAGAGGTATTTGAGGTAAATTGTCTTTATTTTTTTATTATAATAATTTTTTATTTTTTATTTTAAATAGAAATGGAAATAATATCTCTTGTATTTTAGAGTTTTAAAAAGAATATTAAAAAATGAGAATTAAGAATATTTATTATAATTTAGGTTTGTATAAAAATATTTTTTGAAAGTATAAGAGATGTTATATATTAATTAAAAAATGAGTACATATTTATAGCAAAAGGAGTGTTAGGGTTTGTAAAGAGAAAAATCCTAATCCTAACCCTAATCATGAAAATGCATAGGTAAAGTGTATATTAAAATATTCTAACATCCCTTTAATGTGCATTTTCCTAAATACAAAAATAAGTCAATATCCCAAATGATCTAATAAACCTAACAAAAACAATGATGAGTTTCATGATGGTGTCATGATATATGATCCCCCTTTCGGTGAAACTCATCTAAAAGGTGTTGGTCTTTGCCAAAAATGCATTATTATATAATAATTTTGAGCCATTTGGGAGTGTTAGATACTACCGAAAATGCACTCCAAATTATAAAAATGATGAGTTATAGACTAGAATCCCAAATTGGAGGATGGAAAAAAAGAAGTTAGGGAAATCTAAAGTGTCAATTAAACTTTGTAGTTTTTAGATGGTGATGGGATCCAAAGTGTCGATGTCTCTGTAGTCTTTGGATAGAGTCTAAGGTGTCGAGATTCTATAGTCCCTAGAATAAGTTGTTGAGTTTGAATGTCTAAGTTTTGTAGTCTCTGATCAAAGAAGTGAAAGCTAGTTTACATGGTTCGACTCATGATGATTTTGCTGGTTTATGTTATTTGGCTTACAAAGATGGTGTTGGTTTACGTGGTTCGGCTCATAATGTTGGTGCTAGTTTACATGGTTCAAAAGAGACTTTTACAAATGTGGAATATTGTGGTTCCATTGAACTATGCTCGAAATATGATTTTTCAACAAGTTTACACAAGGATATACTCAAGAAGCATTAATATTTACCTCAATTTACGAGAAATAGTGCCTCATCAAACAAAATTAAGAAGAGATGTAATTTGAAATAATTTAATGTTTTAAAAAACATTATTTGGCATAAGTATTTCCACATTTTAAATTTAAATGGTCCACCCACGTGCAAGGTAGGATATCATGCATGGTTCCCTTACTCTTTACCTTTGCTTTTACAATTGAAAACACAATTAATAAATGCTATGTAGCTCTTCCCACACTCCATGTGGGATAATGGTTTGTAAAAAGCAAGTGCAAGCCATCTTGTCGACCATAAATTCATTGTCGACCACCAAGATATGAGACATGTACCCATGTGTTGCTCACGAGTTATGCTCGATCTCTAATCTCCTATGGTTGTACACTACTTTGATCAGGAGATAGTTTGGACAAGAGTCATTTGATTTACTATTGTTGTGTGTTGATTCAATGGACCTAAATATTTGAATCAAGTTTGGTAGAGGTTGTAGGCCTAAATGCTTTTGGAAAAGTTGTGGCTATGAATCGATTTTGATTTTCAAATGCTTGAAAGTAGGGACTTTTGACAATGGAGAATACCAAGCCTTTTTCTTGTGTAGAGATTTTGTGGTGTTAGTAGGATGTGGGGAGTCCACATAATAGAACTATTAAGGAAGACTCTTGCAGTGGAGGCTTAGGTATATAAAATTAAACTTTGGCCTACACAGATCCAAAACAAACTCATTTTTTCTTCAAAATAGATTTAAAATCCTAGCATTATTTTGTAGTTAAATGGATTTATGTAGTAGCCTATGGGAAACTAACAAGGAAGGAGAGGGATTTTGCTAGATTGCTATTTTGGAGGTAGGTACTCTATTTTCATTCCATGAAACTATAGGTGAGAATGAGAGTTGCACTAAAAATATTCCCCAAGCCCGATATGCGTGTAGCTATCTAAGTATGATCCAATGGTATGTCCATGCCATAACTTAAAACATGTGCTAAAATCAATCATGGAGGCACTCATATACCATGCACAATGTGACTATATCAAGCCAATCTTGGACTTACACTACTCACTTTTGTTAGTAGAATGGTTGTCTCCAAACTTAGGAAGAACTAATGTATTAAACTAGGCCCAAATTATAAGATATATGCTTCACACATCACACCAAATCTATTACATTAGTAGTAGGGGACCTCAATATTGGTGCCACCAAGCATTAGAGCTTGCCTTCAGGGGCACGAGGACGTAGACAAGAGCCACATGGTGGCATGAACATCAACAAGAAGGTTAGAGAGCACATGGTTGGATGACCTCTATTGGCCTATTAGGGGCCTATTAGGGACCTTTGTGGGCCTGTTAGGGGATTTTGTGGGCCTATTGGGGGTCTCTGTGGGCCTACTAGGGACCTCTATGGGTTTATTAGGGACCTTTTGGGGGTCTTTATGGGATTTTTGGGGCCTCTATGGGACTATTGGGGACCTATTAGGGGCCCAAATACAAGATGAAATACCACCAAACTATCCATGTAAAACTACAATATGGACACATGAATACAAATTTCACATCCTTAAGGAGGAAAAATTGGTGCGATGCACTATTGTACAAGATTGAGGTCATAAATCAGGGTTGTTCATAGATCTACATGAAGTCCACCAAGGAGGATATATATTTGTGTTGTTCAAAGATGGGTTTCAAACCTCAATGGAATGCCAAAGAGAATTTTCTCCATGGCAGTTCAAAATGGAAGAGAATCACTTGGTAGCTCATGGAGCACGATAATAGACTTTGACATGAATGCATTGTAAATGTTTTCAAATAAACCAATAAAGGTGATGATGTGGCACAAACAATAATGTTAAACAAAGCTATTGATAGGCTCTAGGTCTAAAATAAAGCTAGTATTTGAAGGGAGAATTTTGTGGGAAAATGGTGGAGGTATTGCTTTGGGAACTGCTAGATCTAGGGATTAATAAAAAAAACCATTCTATAATGTAGGAAACCATAATTTTGCCATTAAAAATATGAAATATTGTATTTAATGGATACCACATACAATAAATCCCCTTTTAAAAAAATGGTAGGTCAGATTTGTAGGTTGTGTGGTAGAATGATGTAGATATAGCACAAGAAATGGCTACATAGAGGTTATTATGGAGGGAATCTCTCCAAACGAATATAAGAATCCTTTCTAATAAATAAAATAAGCTTAAAGCCATGATTTTATAGCATATTTGGTAGATTTTCATAAAAAAACAAATAGGGAGGGGCTCCACTACAGAAATGAGGGAGGGGAGAATTGCTAAAGAGGCAATTCCCCCATTAAGGGTTTAGGCAGGGAAAGAGAGCATCCAGGATTTGATAAAAAATGTTGGAAATATAAGAGATGTTATATATTGATTGAAGGATCAATACATATATAGCAAAAGGAGTTTTAGGTTTGTAAAGAGGAAAACCCTAACCCTAATCATGAAATTGCATAGGAAAAGTGCACATTAAAATATTCTAACAATACTCTAATAAAATAGTACAAAGGTTATCCCTTGTATTTTAGAGTTTAAAAAAAAACATAATAAAGAAATGAGAATTATAAATATCCATTATTGTTTAGTATTTAAAGGTAACTTAAGAATCCATTATTACATAGGAACATCCTCACACTTTAATTTTTTTAAGGTAACACTTAAATAACTCCCTCTCTATTACTTAGAATGACAAGCCAATCTTGTTGTTCACTCATATTTAGCTTTAACTTTTTGTGCATGCAATTTGAGTTCCTCTTATAGAACACCTCCTTTATTGATTTTGACAAGTAAATGTTGTCCTTTATTACTATAACTTTACTTACCAATTAAAGTGTTGTTCATAGGTATGTTGAAATCATTTCAACCCTCACATAATTTATTGATTTTGTATTTTTGATGATGTTTTTGGGAAAGATAAATTGAGTTGCTTATAATGAAAATTTTAAGTTTAAATGTGAAAAATAGAGACTATTAATATCTGTACACATTTAGTATATGAAAATAATCACTTTTTGTTTTGGAGAAAAAAAAATTCAGAATCTAAAACAATACATTCAAAAGTGATCCAAGCCATCACATCATACAAAATACAATAAATCCACCAAGGAAATTCATGGATCATTCTGATAACAACTTTGATAGGACAAAAGAACCCATGATAATCAGGTTCCTCCACTTTGAAATTATTTTTCTTGGTCCTCATGAATTAATTGATTAAGGAGTTTGGATTTGTCTTGATCAAGATCACTCTAGCTATCAACTTTCTAGTAAGGAAATCCTTCAAAATCCCACTTCACCAAACAATCAACCACTATATTCCGTTCTCTTGGGATATGAAAAAAATAAATTTTAACAAATTTCCAACTAAGCTCAAAATATGTTTCACTATTCTAGCCATAAACTAGGAAGCATCCTAAAAATGCTTGTTGTTCAAAAGAGACACCACTATCATGGAATAAGATTCACAAATAAACCTTCTCCATACCAAAGAAAAATTTATTTCCAACGCATGAAGAATTGCAAATGCTTCCATATGATTTTTCGAATGAATTACCTTGTACACAAATAAAAAGAGGTGGGTCGCACCCTCACTATCATGACCAATTCCTCTTATACTAGCATTACTTGGGTTACCCCTGGACGAACCATATGTGTTTATTTTGATAACACCCCTAAGGGGGGACTCAAATTCATAGATATATTGACCTTCAATGAACCAATCCCCCTAACAAGGCCTCTGTTTGTAGCTGGTGATGATCAAGAAATCTCCAATCTATTGATAATATCCAAGTCAAAGAAAGTAAGAGGAGAACTCATAACACACTTGGTCTCAATAGTCTCCTTAACCATCCTTTTGAATTTGATCCATACCTGTAAAGCTCCAAGTTGACATCCCTAAAAAATTCTTCGGTTGCATTCCAACCAAATATGCCAAAAGATGAAGGAAGGACCAAAATCCTAGGTAGTTTGAAGACATGAAGCAGAGGCGGGGGTCTACCCAAGTTTTTTTAAATAGAAGCAGCATGGATGATGGGCCTTTTCTAGATCTACCACCACAAGTTCCAGACCTCCAAGGAATATGTGCATTGGAAGAAAATATGGGGAATGGTTTCCTCATTCTTTCGACAAAGAAAACATAGTGAAGGACCCTGAAAACCTCTTTTCTGAATATTATCCCAAGTTGAATATTTTTTCTGACACAAAATCCAAAGAAAAAAATTACATTTGGTCGAACCAAACTTACTCTAAATCTTCTTCCACTAGGGGGACACGATCTCATATCTTGTTTGCATAATAAGGGTTTGATAACCCAAAGCAACAGTGTATTTCCATTTTAAATTATGGCCTCAAGCAATAATATCAGAGTCTTCAATAGAATAACATGGTCTCTCGGCCAATATAGAAGGCAGAGTTTCATGATCCTTAGGACAACCACCCTCTAGCCATCCCTATGAATCCCACCAACAGTGAGTAAAATAACTTCCAAGAGGACTTTATCGCTTGAAGTCAACCACCTTAGACTAGCCCGCATAAAAAAAAACATCTTGAAGAAGATAAAGGTGGGGGAAAGAAGAAAGGATAGGAGGATGATTGTCCCAAGAATATTCCCAAAATAAGGCATTTTTCCCTTAGTAACAATCCAAAAGAGACCCTACCTAATAACCATGGAATATTTTTTTAGAGTGTTCCAAACAATGGAACCTTTCCCCCTCAAATCCAATATCACAATCTCATTAGATGGAGCACCACCAAAATATTTAAGGCTAAGAATTTTAGCCCAAAGCTAATCAGGATTACTACACCACCTCCAATAAATTTTAGCAGCCAAAGTGAAACTATTCAAATCGGATTGCCTCAAACCAAGACCCCCCATATCTTTAGGGTAACACACATTATCCCAATAGACCAGGCTCTATTTATTACAATCTAGGTTTCCTACCCATAACAAATTTCTAGAAAGAGAATCAAATTATTTGAGAAAGCACTTAGGAGCAGCCAAGATAGAAAATCTATAAATAGGTAAAGAATGAAGGACAAAATTCATAAGCGTTAATCTACAACAAAGGATAGCCACTAAAAAGTCCAATGATTAACCCTTGATCGAAATCTATCCAAAATACTTTTCTAGTAAGCCCTTCCAATATTTTTAGAAGAAATAGGAATCCCCAGATACTCCACTGGCAAACAACCTAGTTGAAAAAATAGAATATTAGCAATCCTACATTGAATCTGACCATCCATATTGAAGAAGAATATTTGTATTTCTCTTCGTTAATCATTTGACCAGAGGTAGATAAGTAAATATCTAAGTAATTTTAAAGTTTTATAATCTCAACACCAGGGTAGTTGAGAATGCAAAAGAAGATGTGTTGTTTACTATCTTATTTGATGATGTTCGAGAAACATTTACTTGTGGAAATAAACCTCCTTCTAACTTTATTTTTAAGGAATTGCATCTTAGCAAACATGAGAAAAAATATATGTCGATAGTAATGCTGCACCAATTCATGGAGAGACACCTGATAAAAATGCCCTAGCATGGTGAATTGCCAACTTTACCAAAGCCATTGATAGATTTCAAGAGCCCAGATTTATTTTCTATGGTGGCTAGGATTGTGGGCCTTGCAACTGATTCGATGGTGCACAAGTGGTAGGCATCTTGGTATAGTGCATTTCCTAGGTCAAATTCTATGTCCATATGACAATGACAAGGACAAACCCTATTTTATTTGATTGGACAGACTACATTGCAAAAAATATATATACCCAACTAGAGAAAATATAGAGTGAAGAAGTCATGTCATTCAGGAACACATTATTTTTAATCTAGTATTTATTCTTTCATATGTACTAGAAAAATTCCTTCATAGCAGTTAGGCAGGTTGACAGAGAGAATAGAATATTGCTAGTATATTTGTGGACCTTCGGTTTGTCGAGGAAAGAGTCCTTTATAATTTTAATTGCATGTTTATGGGTCCTTCCCTAGAGCTAAATATCTACAAATGTGAGAGGGTATTGAGGGTAATGAGAGAGGAGATCATCTCAAAGGAGAGGGGTGATATATTTTTGCTAATATAGGGCATCATTCTACACATTTTGGCTATACTAGCAAGCCAATTCTTCTTCCATATTTTGCCATAGGTTACTTGTTTGAGTTGGAGGTAATTTGCCAACTTGATTTTATCAATGTATACGAGGCAAGATGAGGGAAAAAAACCACGTGCATTATGCCTTTTAGCTTTGGAGGAATTGAGGTGAGCCAAGTGGGCCAAAATTAGGTAATTACTTAAACCTTCTATGACATCATAATGGTGGAGTTTTCGTAGTGATGGAAGTATGATCCTTTGGGTCACTTCATGGAGAAAATTAAGGCCAAGATTTTTCATTTTTGTCCCAGGCCAGATATTGAGAAGCATCAAAATAATCTAGAGGGGCATGACTTGGAATGGCACGTGGAAAATATGATGTCGCTCCCACCATGGCATAACTTTTATGAGATGGAGGTTGAGTATAACCCTGCAGTACATAAGCATAATATTCCTCCTCCAAGGTTATTTAGTCATATGAAGGAGTAGCTTTCAGGTTGATCCAAATAAAAGATTACAAACTGGTGGATTATGAGGTCTCATCGAGGAAAGATCGGGTTTTCATATGGCTTGTTTATGGATGAAACATTTTCAAACACTTATGAGGAGTTTTACACCAGTTATCAATAAATCACTTTCACTGGTATTGTACCTCAATATTTTAGAAAATATAACAGTGAGGAAAGTGTTGCCGAAGAAGAACACCTCGTGTCCCAAGAAGCACAACTTGTAGAAGAGGAAGAAGGACAAGTTTTGGATGAGCTGCTACAACATCAAGTGAAAAGCAAATGGGAAAATCTAACCATTATAATTATCTCAAAGAAGTGGAGAACTAATGTAGTTTCATCAAACCCTCCTCCTGTAGTTTTGGCTAAATGGACATAAGTGTTAGAAGCTATCCCTTTGGTCTAAACATAGCCATTGGGCCAAAGTATCAAGATTATCATTATTGATGATGACATTGTGGAAGAGCTAAAGGACCAGGAAGAGAAGAAACTAGTTCCACAACCACCTTCATCCTCATCAAATAAAATGGTATCAAAGCTCAAAGGTACGTTTTATTCCCCTTCTCCTATTCTCGAGCAGTTGGTGACTGTTGTTTCTCCTCCTCTAGTTCCCACTTCTATTTCATGTCTATTTGGCATACCCTCCACTTATATTTTGATTCCTATATCCAAACCGTCGATCACCAATGCTCCCTCTTCTTCTATTCTTGTTTCTTCTACTTCCCTTTATTTTAGTTCTTTTGTATTTGCCTCGAACCCATTTTCACTTCCTATATCTTCTATTCTAGTAACCTGTGCTATAGCTATAAGCACACAAGCTCCTCTTTGAGTGAGTGTTACCATGGTCAAATCTCTCACTTATATTCCTACCATCATCTCCATTTCATCAACTATTCCTACTTTGCCAGTTTCCACTTTCCTCGAACCGAATCCACATCAGGTTTGTTTCCATTTTATCCCATTTTTGGAGTTGTAGGTGTTGTCTGAATTAGATATGGAGACTGTAATAGAACAACCCATTGTAGAAAATATCATCCAAGCCCACCTTATTTTTTCATAGTAATTTAAGAGCCATAAAATAAAGGAGGATCTGGAACCATCGAAGACATTGAATAAGGTTTCTTTTGATTCGAACGCCATGGAGGGCCATACAGTAAAAATGTTTTTCAAGTTCAAAAGCCTCAAGGAGAGATAAATTCGAGCGACTATACTTATGAGATCATCACCAAGGACCTTATAAATATCAACACTATAGAGATAATGTGGAACATTCAGGTATATACAAGCTCCCTGTACTTGCATGACGAGCACTTTAAGAAGTGCTTTTTCAAGGCTGAGGCTAAGATCATCGAGTTGGAGGAGACTTTGATAAAAATTCAAGCACAGTTACAATCCATAAAATCAGAGGTGACTCATTTACAAAAGTAGATAGAATATTTGGAGAAGATTATTCAAAAGTACCAGGAGGTCAAAGTAGGAGTAGAGCAATAGGTTGAGGCATTGAAGGGTCAACTTTAGAGTTTGCAAGATTAGCTAGCTGTGAAAGCAACATAGGTGATTTTTTTGATCAAATAAAAGGTCAAGGAGACGCACAATCAATTTCTTGTTTATTGTAATACTATGACAACCAAGATGACATAGGTCCTCATGTACCTTTAGGAGATACAAAAAATCGTCTCATATGGTCGACATATAGTGGAGTATGGTGAAGTTCACCTGAAGCCTATCTTGGTAAAGGCGACATAAATTTAGGTGCTGGCTATATTGGATCTCAAATTGCATCCCATGAGTGACATGGCTCGAGCTTGGGAAAGTGCTAAGGTTATATTATGCCAATATTTTTCTAAGCTAGATCAGATTAAGGAGGCTTGCAAGCTACTCAATGTGCTTGAGTAGGAGATAAGAGTTTCAACACTCTACTTTAATGTAGTAGTTGATAATGGTTTCTCTAGTTTTACTAATGATAAGGGAAATATTCTATTGAAGGAGGACCTAGAAGCAGTTTGGGCAATTTTTATTGATGATGCCTTCAAAATTAATGATTGGGATGAGCCTCTCATTGAAGATCATGTGCTTCCCCTGATGAGAAAAAATACACGTATTGAATCTAGTTTACTGGAGCTCAACCAGTGGATAAATTACATTGATATGGATCAAGTGGAGACCTTAAGGTACCTTGTAGATTCACTTAACGACCCAAACCTAATCAGTGAAGATACTAGGTCTGAGGTCGTTGCAGTATTCGAAGCTACAATCATCCATATTTCAGAGAAGAAAGTTGTAGGGAAGGAGGTAGAGGAGCAGAATACCAGAGCAAGCAGTAAGTAGTCTGATGCACCAAGAAGATATAAGACTTGATCCCAATGGATGAAGGCCTAGGGTTTATTGCATCCATGTGAGTTGGACACCTTAAGAGCCACTATAAATATTGGTAGTTTTGACACCTTGCCACATTAAAATTTTGTTGATGGTTTTTATTGTAAAAGGTGAAGTATAATGGATAATGTAGCACTTTAATTTTTTGTCAGTACATTTTATTATAGTTATTTTTGTTTTAAATCCCTTCCTTTAAATTTCATGGATGTTGTGTTGGGAGATAATGGAGTTTTGAAAATAAAATTAATGTCATAAGGAAACAAAGAAATGTGGTTAAATGTTCTCAAAAATATAAAAGCATTGATGGAAGTGAGTTCACCCTGAGAGAGAGGTGAAAGTCATTTGCACCTTCTTTGGGGTGAAAAATAGTAGCAGAAGCGATTGCACTCGAAAGAAATCAAATTTGCTCAAAAATACCTAAAGGAAAGAAATAAATATGTGTTTTCGCTTGAAACAAACATTAAAATAGTTTTACCCCTCCCTTGGGGTGAACATCAGTTTAAAATACAAGTGGGTAAAAATTGTGATGCAAAGAAGTTGAAAGGTGCCATCCAAAGAGTTGAGGTTCATTCGCCCCAAGTGAGGGGCAAAAACCCTTGTCGCCCCTCTTTGGAGCATATGTTGTTTTGAGTAGCAAGTGTTATGTTAGTAAGAAGAGTTGACAAGTTAAAAACAAAAAGGGCTTTCACCCCAAATAAGGGGTGAAACTTCCTTTCACCCCTCTTTGGGATGAAACATAGCAAAAGGAGTTTAAAATATAGCACATCGAGGGCCCAGCGCAGACAAGTCAAAGTAGAATTTTAAAGAGGGCTTTCACCCCAAATGAGGGGTGAAACTCATTGTTGCCTCTCTTTGGGGTAAAAGGACAATATTGAATATTCTCAAGTTAAAAGGAAGGGTTGACGTCATGGGGCCCTCTTTTAAAGATGTTGGTGTTTTCACCCACGTAGGGGTAAATATTAAAATGGGAGCACTTAATGCAAATTTAAGGTGTAGCAAAGGTGAAGGTGCCCCTATTGAGAGGCACCATGTCATTTTACCTCTCTAGGGGGCGAATGAAGTTTTTAAAATGAATTTCAAGAAAAAGAAATTTGTAACTCATGCTACTTCAAAGCATGGTAGTCAAAGTCAATATCACCTCTCAGAGGGGGAAAAATTGATGAGGCCTGGAAATGCCTCAATCATAACATGTTTTGAACACTAAAATTGCCTATAAACTCTTATGTTTTATCTGATATGCTAGTTAAGTTGATTCAATATGCTGTATATTAACTATTTTGCATGATCAATGTATTTGAAATATTATATGCTGATTTTTACAGCTTTTTGCATAGTTTTATGTTCTTTTGCTATGATTTGCTAAAATGAGATATGCTTAGGTTGATAGCAGCATTTCACTAATCATATTTTGATATGTCTCAAGCATTTATTTCACCTAAATCTAGCAACAGTGCAAGCAAACTGTTACTGTGCAGCAAAAACTGGTCTTTCCCATGTAAATTCTAGCCAGCTGTCCATAAATAGCAAGGCATGGAATTCACATATGGAAAGAGATGAAGACCATTGGAATCTGATCCTAGGAGATAACCCACCTGAGAGATGCAGAAGAAATCACTTGAAAAGCACACATTTGTTCATTCCGAAGTATCTTCGGAATGAACAGATATCTTCGGAATGAGAAAACATAGCGTCTTCGAAATGAGCGGATCTTCAGAATGAGGAATGCATTATCTTCGGAATGAGCGGATCTTCGGAATGAGAATTGCAGTATCTTCAGAATGAGAATTGCATTGTCTTCGAAATGAAGCCACTTATCTTCGGAATGAAAATAGAATGTGCTTTTTGACTTGTTGACCGATTTTTGAAGCTAGAAAAAGGGAAATAAAGGTTGAAAAAGGTAAGAGAAAAGATCTTCCATCTGTATTTGCCGTCATTGCCGACCAAAGCCATCATTAATGGAAAGATCAAGTTTTGATCTTCTTCTAGAATAAACCTAGAATTTGTTGCAGCATAATAGGATTAGATCTTTTGAGATATTCACAATTTGTAATTAGATCTTAGGACATCTATAAATATTGCTCCCATTCAGGTTGAGCTAGTAAGAAAGAATTAAGGAGGAAGTAGAAAATAGAGGAAGCTAGGAGAAAGTAGAAAGTAGAGAAATAGGTAGAATTTGACTGTTATAGTCCTGTAATAGGTTTTCAACAGAATTATTGTAATCATGTTCTTGAATCAATAAAGTGCACCAGTTCTATTTCATATTGCTTGTAAATGAGTGTGATTAAGATCTAGAAAGAGAGAGACTCATACCTTCTTCTGGACAAGGAGGTTGGCCACTTCCAGACCTAGGAGGAGGACTAACAACAGGTTTTTATTCTGATTTTGTTGTAGCAGAATGAGTTGTAGAACTTGCCATTTCAATTGCTTGTAAACAATTGACAATATTTGTGATCTTAGTTTATTTTATGTTTAGATTAAACTTGTGCTTAATGTTTTAGTTGTAACCTTTACTTTCAGCAAAGCTTCCAATTTATTGCAGATTGTCATTTCCAGAATTTGTTGTTTTCTGTAATTTCCTGCATTCTATGTTTTGCTGTCAACCCCTGCATAGAAGATTGACAACCTTCTATTATAGAGCCTTGACAGGGTTTTATTTTCCATGCTATAATTAGATTTCCATTGCTGCAAAAGTAAATAGATTTCCTTTCTGCAATTAGAATCAGACTTCTAATTTTGCAACTGTTATTTCTGCAACATAATTAGGTCTCATTCTGCAATTGTAAATCAAGATTTCATTTCTGTAGTTAATGATTAGTTTCCATTTCTGCAATTAGATTAAGGTTTAATTTATGCAATTTAGAAATAGGAATGTCCTAAAACCCCCCACACAATCGGTTTCACCAATAAGACCTGTTGCTCTAGATTGACCTAAGTTATAGTTGTTTACCTCTTCTTTCGTAGATAGCCTTGTACACAGCCCTGGATTGACAAATTCATTGAGAATTAATGATGGTATAATGACTACACATCATTTTGGCGTCGTTTCTGGGGAATAGTGTTGCTAGAAGAAAACAAATAGTCCAATAGCTGTAATCAGACTAAACTGTGAAAATTCAGGATAAAATCTGAATACAACAGCTGAGTAAGGTAACAACTATTGACTTAATTTATGTCATTCAAGAGTAAACATGAATGAGTAAGTCTAGGGATGAAAAAGGTAGAACTACCCCAAAGGATCCCTGGCTTGTTCCATTAAGGAGATCTTCACGCCTAAGGGGTGAATCACCTGTGTTTGAACTACCAGAAAGATTGATAGAAAAATCACTAGTCTCACCATCATTAGAACATTCTGAGAAAGGAAAATCACCAGTTTTATCATCATCAGAATATCCTAAGAAAGAAAATTCATCAGACTCATCATCAACAGAGAGGCTTGGACCTCTTGAGAGTACAATTTGGAGAGCTTTAACTTCTCCCAGGGAACAGGAAACTATGGCAGAAGGAGGCAATATAGATAGGGATGGCCAACATGGCTATGTCCATAATGAAGGAGATGATCAGGATATGCCCCAACCTTCCAGAACATTTGAATATCCTATCCATCTGAATCCAACACAAAACTCTCCCATGAAAACCATTTCACCTTCAGTACTTCCAACCTTTCGAGGTGTTGTATCTGAAGATCCTGATCAGTTTTTGTTTGAATTCAAGGTAGTGTGTCAGACCTATGATTATATAAATGACAATCAGAAACTTAAGGTTTTTCCCTCAACACTCAAGGATTCAACATTACGCTGGTTCATGAGTTTAGAGCCAAATTCCATAAGAACCTGGGATCAAATGGAAACTGTGTTTTTAGACAAATATTAGGAATATTGCCGTGTAAGGAATAGGAAAGATGAGTTATTCGAGATCAAGCAGGAAGATGATGAAACATTGGAAGATTATCTTGATAGGTTCTCCTTTGTTCAAAGGAGATGTGGACTTGTAGAACCAGAATTATGTAAAACCATATTTTTGAGAGGATTACAAGATGAATCCAGAGAAGTATTGGATTTGATGGGAAAAGGGGATGTAACCACTCTCAGTAATGAGGAAATTGTGGATATTTGTAGGAATTACTCGTACACTAAGCAGAGAAGAAGAA
Organism: Wollemia nobilis; assembly: GCA_028583015.1. Classification (NCBI taxonomy): domain Eukaryota; kingdom Viridiplantae; phylum Streptophyta; class Pinopsida; order Araucariales; family Araucariaceae; genus Wollemia; species Wollemia nobilis. Next base: position 118,193 of record JAQPPZ010015435.1, read on the forward strand.
AAAACCGTACAAATGGCACTGATGTGAAGGATCTGATAGAGGAACTTGCAAATTTCAAAACTGATATTCTAGTGCAATTAAACACTACTTTGGGGGAAATGTCTGCAAAAGCAAAAACCATAGAACCTTTGGCAATTTATTGCCCAAGATGTAGAAATAAACATGCTTTGCAGGAATGTCCTTTGAATAAAACATCTATCCCAGCCATTTGTAGTATCTGTTCAAAGATGCATTCAACTGATAAATGCCACCTGCTACCACAACTCAAAACTGTGTTAGAAAATCAGACTGAGGAACTCAACTATATTGGACCAAAACAAGGGGGAAATTTCTCTCAATACCAAAATCCCCCTCGTGTTCCTACAAATTGGGGGCATAATCCCTGGACTATGCCTTGGGGACAACCAGAACCACCCCAACGTCCTTGGAATAATCCTCAATGGACAAATTCCCAAGAATGGCCACAAGCAAATTGGAGTAACCCAGCCTGGAATCAAAATCAAAACAACCCATCATGGAATCAAAACAACCCATCTTGGAATCAGAATCAGACTAATCCACATTGGATGCAAAATCAACCACAGTGGAGTCAACAATACCAGTCCTATCCAAGGCAGCAAAGGAATCAAGGTCAAACTCAGCATTTGTTGCCTGCACCTAATCAAAATTTTCAAGAAAAACAATAGCAAACACAACAAGTGAAACAACCTCAACTGCCAACTCAACCAGTCACTAATCCAAACAGCATGAGACAGACACCTCCTGTCTATGTGGCTGAAGTTGAAGAAAATGTTGAAATTAATGTTCTTGATTGTAGTAACATCCAACTTCATTCAGGAAAAGTTGTACCTGAACCAGTTTCAAATGAAATCAAAGAAAATGAAGAGCAAGAATCGTCAGAACCAGAGAGAGTCCAACCAACAATAGAGACAGAAGAAAAATTGGAACCAGTTAAAGTCCAACCAACAATAGAGAAAGAGGAAAAAATAGAACCATAGGCAGAACAATTACCAAGGATAATTCCATATCCTGAAAGATTTAATGCAATACCAAAAAATTTTGAGTCAGAACTGGTCAAAGAACTCAAAAAGTTAACTATATCATTGCCCTTATTGCAAGCCATTAAGGAAATACCAGAGATTAACAGTATTGTCCAAAATTTGTGCATTAAAAGAGCAGGAAGAAAAAAGAAAGCATTTCCCAAGACTGTTCAGGTTGAAGGAAAGATAGCTGATCTCTTATCTGGAAAACTAGTACCTCCAAAGTATAGTGACCCAAGAAGTCCAGTTATCACAGTCACCATAGGTTCAGTACCAATATCAAATGTCTTAGTAGATCTAGGAGCTGCAATAAATGTCATGACCAAGGATACAATGAAACAATTACAGCTCAAACATCTCAGCCCCACATTTACAGTTTTAGAAATGGTTGATAGGTCAGTTGCAAAACCTGAAGGTATCATTGAAGATGTCCCTATAGAAGTTTCTTCTTGGGAATTCCCTACAGATTTTTTGGTTTTACAACCAAGAAATTTAGCACATGGATATCCCATTATTTTGGGAAGACCTTGGCTTGCAACTGTAGTAGCCTTCATAGACTGTAGATCTGGAAATATGACTATTTCAAATGGTATTGATCTGAAACAGATCTCTCTGTATCCTCCTACAAAACCATCTAGCAAATTTTTAGGTCAGTTATGGTTTTCTGACTCAGATGAAGAACCAGAAGAGGTTATTTCTACACTAGCTACCTTAGTAGTAAGGGAACACACAGAAGACCTCTGTGACACAAAAAATTTAGAAAATGAAACAATCCTGATGAATGTTCTGCATGAACAAGGTTTAGAAGAGGAAGCAACAAATATCCAACAGTTGTTAAGAAATGAGGAGAATCAAAAATCTGAAGATGAACCATCTGTACTATCACAAGGAAACTCTGTTTCACTACCACATGGATGGCACCATCATCTGATTTTTCCTTCTCACTGTTCCATACAGGATATGCTTCCATCAAGCAGCAATAAAATAGAAACTGCTTATTTTCTCCCAACTCAGCAATGTCCTCTTAACTCCCTAATCACCAGGTATGAAGAAGTGAATTCAGTCCTTCCAAATACAAAACAAATAGAAGTCCAGCCAGGCAAATTTTTGAACATTTACAACCAACTTACTAGGGAAGAGGAAGAAAAATTGATAGTTGTCTTGCGAAAGCATGTTCATGCTTTTGCTTGGAACTACAAAGATATGTCAGGAGTTCACCCCGATATATGTACCCACAAAATCTATACTGAAGAAGTCAAGCCAGTCAGAAAACCCCAGAGAAGATTGAATCCTGCCTTAAGAGATATTGTGAAAGAAGAAATTGAAAAACTTCTAGAGGTAGGATTCATTTACCCAATTTTTGATAGCCAATGGGTCTCTCCATTGGTTATAGTTCCTAAGAAAAATGGAAAAATGAGAGTATGTGTAGACTATAGAGAGCTGAATAAGGTGACATACAAAGACCATTTTCCATTACCTTTCATAGATCAGGTGTTAGATACCCTCGTTGGAAAAAGATACTTTTGTTTTCTTGATGGATTTAGTGGATATAATCAAATTCAGATTGCACCTGAAGATCAAGAGAAAACAACTTTTACATGTCCATGGGGAACATTTGCCTATAGGGTTTTACCTTTTGGTTTGTGTAATGCCCCAACAACATTTCAGCGAGCAGTCCTAGCAATTTTTGCTGATCTGACCACCAAAAGTGTTGAAATATACATGGATGATTTCATAGTATGTGGACAGACTTTTGATTTTACATTGGAAAATCTTGACAAAGTCTTAACTCGTTGTGAAACATACCAATTATCCTTGAATCTAGAAAAATGCTTCATGATGATGAAGGAAGGAATAGTTCTTGGTCATCACATCTCTCCTCAAGGGATCCAAGTTGATCCAAAGAAGGTGGAAATTATCAAGAATCTTCTTCCTCCTAAAACTCAGACTGATGTCAGAAGCTTCCTAGGACACATTGGTTTTTACCGCAGGTTTATTCCCAACTTTAGTACAATAGCCAGTCCCATGTTTGCCCTATTGACTAAAGATTCTGAATTCTCCTGGACTGCAAGGTGTCAGGAATCATTTGAAGCTCTTAAAGAGAAATTGGTAACTCCACCTATGCTAAGAGAACCTAATTGGACATTACCATTTCACATACAGACTGATGCCTCCAATACAGCAATTGGAGCAGCATTAGGATAAATTGACAATGGTGAACACTATACCATCTACAACATTAGCAAGAACTTGACAGGAGCCGAGAAAAATTATACAACAACCGAGAAGGAATTCCTAGCGATAATTTATGCCATCAACAAATTCGGGCATTACATCATAGGTTATCAAATATTTATTCACACAGATCATACAACCATTAAGTATTTGATGAATAAACCTATGGTAAGTGCAAGAATTATTCGTTGGTTGCTTTTGCTACAAGAATTTGATATCACTATAATCAACAAACCAGGAAAAGCTAATGTTGTGGCAGATTTCTTGTCCAGGTTGCAGAACACAGATGAAGGGGAATTAGTTGATGACACTTTTCCTGATGAAAAATTATTTGCTATATCAGTCCAATCACCTTGGTTTGCGGATATAGCCAATTATTTGGTCACAGGGAAAGTTCCTCCACATTTCACTTCAAAACAAAAAAAACAATTGATCAAACAGAGTTCTTCTTTTGAATGGATTAAGGGTATGCTTTTTAAGTGCAGTCCTGACCATGTGTTACGTAGGTGCATCCGAAAGGATGAAGTATATGATATCCTTAGGGCTTGTCATGATGAACCCTCAGGTGGACACTATTCTGTAAAAAGCACAATTAGGAAAATCTTAGGGACAGGATATTATTGGCCATCTCTTCACAAGGATGTGAAAAAGTACATCAGGCATTGTGATGCATGCCAAAGAATGGGGAAACCCACTCATACAAATGAGATGCCACTACAGCCTCAAATGGTTTTAGAACCATTTGAGAGGTGGGGGCTTGATTTTGTAGGACCTATTGATCCACCTTCTCAAGGAAAGGTGCATATTCTAGTATGCACTGATTACCTGACAAAGTGGGTAGAGGTGCATGCTTTCAAACATGCTCGTGAAGAGAAGGTCATTGATTTCTTGTATACTCAGATTTTTTAGAGATTTGGAGCTCCACGGTCTATCACCACAGACCAAGGACCCCAATTTGCATCCAAAGTCATCAAGGCATTTATAGAATTGTATGAAATCAAACATAGGAAATCATCACCTTACCACCCACAAGCAAATGGCCAGGTTGAGGTAACAAACAGGGAACTAGAACGCATCTTGACAAAAATAGTAGCTTTTCATAGGAGAAACTGGCTAGATAAATTACCTGAAGCAGTTTGGGCCTACAATACTACTTGGAAGTCCACTACTGGATTCACACCTTATGAACTAGTCTTTGGTAAAAAGCCCCTCTTACCTATTGAATTTGAGCTACTAACATTGCGCACAACATTGGAAATTGGAATTGAATTGTCGCAGGCACAGACAGACAGGATTCTGCAGTTGAATGCATTGGATGAACTCAGATTGGATGCTCTGCACCAAACTGAAGTAATTCAGGAGCAGAGGAAGCTGTGGCATGACAGTCACCTTCAACAGAGGAAACTTCAACAAGGAGATTGGGCTTTACTGTTTGATTCTCGCTATGAGGACTTCCCTAGAAAGCTGAGAACTAGATGGCTGGGACCTTACTGGATTGAAGAGGTATTTGACAATGGAGCAGCTCGTCTATCTCCTATTGATGGGTCACAAAGGAATTTGGTAGTAAATGGACATCGCCTCAGGGTGTACCATACACCTCTGACTAAAGACGAATTCTTGCAGCAACTTGATAGTTTGGATACACAACAGGTGGAAGAGATTTCCTCTTCCACTTCAAAACAATCAGCATGATCATGGATTTCAAGAAAAAACAAAAAATACAAAAAAATCAGAAAAATAGAAAACAAAAAGATGAATAAATTCTGATTATGAATTCCTTCACGGGCATGATTTCAGGGGAAATCATGAAATTCCTTCATGGGCATAGTCAGAATCAAAGAAAAAAAAAGAGAGAAAAGGAGAGGAAAATAAAAAAAAAAAAAGAAGAAAATCAAGAAAAAAAAAGAGAGAAAAATGAATAACTCAGTAGTGAAAACCTTTTCTAAGGCACTACTGGGTTGGTATGCATGAAAACCAGTTTTATGGCATGCATAACCTTGAAGAAATTTTTGAACCATCATTGTACAAATTCACCAAGTGCACTTGTTTTGAAATGTTGCAGAAAATCTCAGTAGAACATCAACAAAGGCAGTCATTCTTCAAAACTGGCATTAACTATTTTTATCAGGTATATATTTCTTACATTTCTTCATTGTAAAATGATTGGTATATAGTATATGACAATTAACCATTAGCATAAAAGGTATTCATAAGAGTTGGCATACTTAAAACATGTTTTGAGAATGAAAATATTGATTTCTGCCTAAATCTTCGGAACAAGAATGCCAAAAATAGTGCCTGCTGTATTGTCTTCGGATTGAAATTGTCTTCGGAATGACAAGAATGAATGTTGCACTTTGTCTTCAAAATGACAATTTGTCTTCGGAATGAAACTTTGTCTTCGGAATGACGACTTGCTGCATCATCTTCGGAATGAGGATCTGTCTTTGGAATGAAGCAGGATTTGTCTTCGGAATGAAGTTCTGTCTTCAGAATGACGATTTGCCTTCGCAATACAACCTGATCTTCGAAAAGAGGATTTATCTTCAGAATGAGGATTATATTTGAAGAATTACTTGAAAGATTAATCTTCAGAATGAAGATTTAATTTTGCAAAGAAGCTTTGTCTTCGAAATGAAGACTTGTCTTCGAAATGAAATTATAATCTTCGAAATGAAGTTTTGTTTTTGCAATTAAATCATAATCTTCGAAAAGAGCATTTCCACGTGGCATCCAAGGAAGAAAAAGTACGATCAAATCAAAATTCTTTTGGCTGCATACGATAAAAGGAACACGTGTCAGCAAGGATATGGTTTATTTTGCATGGTACCAGAATCAAGGAAGACATGGTTTGTTTTGCACGTGAAAATCTGTGGGCTAAACAAAAAAATTAAAACCGAATAAGGTGGATCTGATGGCAAGGACGTCCACGCAATCATTGATGGACAGGTGTTCGGAGCAAAAGTAGAAATGCATGCCACCTTTCTTTTTGAAGACGTGTTTGCGAAGTACAGTGCTCAGGTTATGGTTCATTCCAAAGAAGAAGACAAGAAATAGGGCAAGTGAAGACTTAGAACTAAACCCTGCAAATCTGCAAACATCATAAACCAGAGATCCAGTAGAGGAATAACAACAGTAGTGAGTGGTTTTTGACATACCCAAACAAAAAAATGGGGTGAAATATCAGAACGGAACCAGCAGATACCACCTACCTCCGAGAAAATCCAGCAGTTCTGTAGATTTTTGAAGATGGAGGGCTTATGCCATTTTTGGATAAGTTTAATGGGTCCTCTGAAGATTTGGCTGGCATGTTCGCCCACACATTCAGAAACAACCGAGCACATGTTAACGGCATGACCATTGAGGTAACCCCTGAAATTTTGAGTCAGATTACTGAGCTACCATTAGAAGGGATTTCAATTTCTAGATCTGGAAAAAATACATTGGTAAATATAGTGAATCAATTTCTAGAAGAAAATGATAAAGAGCCAGAGTATTTAACCCATAACAACACATGCAAAGGGTTAAAAAGGGCCAGCCTGCAGGAACCCTGGGATGAAGTAGCCACCTGGGTAATCAAATTCCTAACCTGTGAAGGGTAGTATGTACTGTTGTCAGGGCATCATCTAAAAATTTTAAACCATCTCAGACATGGTGAGCAACAACCAGAAGTTAGGGTAAATCTTCCCCTGTATCTGCATCAGGAATTAAAAAACATGGCAAAAAGATATCAGGAAGGCAAAGGAAGCCTTCGCCACCATGGCCTCATCAAACTAGTTTGCCAACACCATTTTAGAGGAAACCCTAGGAGCTTTGATAGGTTTTACTCTACCCTAAATGATGTAATTTTTAGGGATGAAGATGAGGAAGAAGAAGAACCAGATGCTGCTGACATTGCTATAGAAGAAGAAACAGCTACTGCAGAAGATGAAATAGAAACTGCCACAGAGGCTGTTACAGAGAAAGAACCACACCCAGCAGTAGCAATAGAACACCTTGCTCCTGAACCTTCAACCTCACAAGCCAAGAAACAAAAGAAAAGAGGGTCTGGAACTGGCAGCAGAATAGAAAAACAAAAGAAGGTTCATTTTTTTGAGATGACTACTGATTTGACAGAATAGGGAAATGAAGCACTTAACCAAACAGAGGAGGAAACAACAAGGGAAATAGAGGCATCTGAAACTGTCCCCACAACCCCTGCTGACACCAGGAAATAGAGCAAAAAGAAGAAGTTTGCATCTGGAACTAGGAGGTCTACCAGAATCCATTTGAAGGAAACAACAGAACAGGTCATGGAGGAAGAAGATGGACAAAGCAACCCAGATGTCATAGAAATACAACCAACCCTTGAAAACTTTCTAGAATTCCCTGAATAGATAGTTGAGGTAGAAACTGGGCAGGATAATTTGGAGGAGGCTACAGTTCAACAGGCTACAGATATGGTAGATGCAATTATAGAAAGTTTCATAGAGCCTCCTGAACAAGAGCAAATTGTTGTAGAAGAAGAGATAGTGGTTGAGCAGCCAACTGCAACTGATTTGTCTACATCAGATTCTGAAGCAGAAATAGAAGTGGAAGACATCACAGAGCAGCTGAGAGCAGCAAGAAGTGTTGTCAAAACACAAACCAGATGGATTGAGGAGAGAGAAAGCATCATTGAGATACAGGAAAGAAAAATTGCAGAGTTACAGCAAGAAGTGGCAGAATTGAGAAAAATGTTGTCACAATCTGAAAAATAGCCAGCTGTATCCATTGATGAGGACAATTTGGCTCAATTGCTTATGGATCTATCTAGGGCAGATGATTCTATTGAGATAGAAGTGCCTGTTCATTCTGAAGCAGCACCCTCTCATTCTGAAGCATTGCCTTCTCATTCTGAAGATGCTTCAGAAATGGCAAAGAGCATAGCAAAAGATATTGGAGATGAGTCACCAGCACAAGAACAGTCCAAGCAGTAGCATGAAACTATTCAAGTAAGTATTCCTATTGAGGTCCCTGTATTTCAAACTGTTACACCTTTAGTAGAAACAACAGATAAGGGGGTACAAGTAGAATTACTATCTGATGACAACCCAATAGAAATAGCAAATAAGGGGGTACAGGTAGAATTATTGGTAGATAATCAACCAGTAGAAGTGGCAGAAAAAGGAGTTCAGGTAGATCTGCTACCTAGGGTTCCACCTGTAGTCAGACCACCTAATATTGTGTCTCTAGAGCAATACAATGCAGACATAGCCAGTTGGATGATTAGATATGAGCAACTTGCCACTAAGACTAAAAAATTCAAATTGGAAAGAAAATAGCTAGAGGCAAAGGAAACAGAAAACCAAGCATTAAAAGAAAAGGTGTCTGACTTATGTCAAATTGCTGAATTTTTAGTCCAATTTAGACGACCAGCCAGATTTTACAGCCTTATTTTGAAGGAGAAATACCTCAGATGGCAGGTCATGAGGATTAGCTCAAACCTCCCATATAAATTGGACACAACTATAGATTTCCTGGAAGCATATTTTGATAGCCCCATAGAGCAAAAAAATCTCCTATGTGAACTATTTTTACACAGCTTCTTCATTCCAGAAGAAGTAGAATTTCACCCTCAAATCTACATTGGAGATGTTCAATTAAGGGCATTCATGTCCACATTGCAGAATTAGTTTTACTGGGATCAGGAGAAAAGGCAGAATAAAGAGATTGAAACAAGGGCTGAATTGTTAGTCAGAGCAATCTAGCCAAATCACCCAATTATCACCAGACAACACTTCACAATGATGAACAGGGATGATGTAAAGAGGATGTACTTGAACAACTTAAGGGACTGTGTGACCAGATTCAAAAAATTTTGTGATCACAATTTTGTGCCAGCATTATCAGTATGCAGAAACAGATGGGCTGAACTTTCCATGTCTTTGCAGAAAAGAGAACCCATCTCCCCCATCAACTTAGAATGGTCCAGAAGAAGGGCAGAAGGTGTAATTCAGCTGATTGAAATCATGCAACATAACTGGATAGGTCTTAGGTTTAGGCCTCCAACCATCATTACTCCAGTTCCATTCTACTTTGAGGAAGATGCCCAACCTGATGAACAGTTTGAAGATTGGCTCAGAAACATTCAGGAGAACAGGGGATATTACATAGGCAAGAAATTGTTCTACAGGTCATGGAATTTAAACATGGACATATGTGATTCCATAGCCCAATAGAATGCATGAGGGCATGCATTAATATAAGTTGGGAGGAAAATGATGAGGCCTGGAAATGCCTCAATCATAACATGTTTTGAACACTAAAATTGCCTATAAACTCTTATGTTTTATTTGATATGCTAGTTAAGTTGATTCAATATGTTGTATATTAACTATTTTGCATGATCAATGTATTTGAAATATTATATGCTGATTTTTACAGCTTTTTGCATAGTTTTATGTTCTTTTTGCTATGACTTGCTAAAATGAGATATGCTTAGGTTGATAGCAACATTTCACTAATCATATTTTGATATGTCTCAAGCATTTATTTCACCTAAATCTAGCAACAATACAAGCAAACTATTACTGTGCAAGAAAAACTGGTCTTTCCCATGTAAATTCCAGCCAGTTGTCCATAAATAGCAAGGCATGGAATTCACATATGGAAAGAGATGAAGACCATTGGAATCTGATCCTAGGAGATAACCCACCTGAGAGATGCAGAAGAAATCACTTGAAAAGCACACATTTGTTCATTCCAAAGTCTCTTCGAATGAACAGATATCTTCGGAATGAGAAAACACAATGTCTTTGAAATGAGCGGATCTTCAAAATGAGGAATGCATTATCTTCGAAATGAGCGGATCTTCAGAATGAGAATTGCAGTATCTTCGGAATGAGCGATCTTCGGAATGAGAATTGCATTGTCTTCGGAATGAAGCCACTTATCTTCGGAATGAAAACAGAATGTGCTTTTTGACTTGTTGACCGATTTCTAAAGCTGGAAAAAGGGAAATAAAGATTGAAAAGGGTAAGGGAAAAGATCTTCCATCTGTCTTTGCCGTCATTGCCGACCAAAGCCATCATTTATAGAAAGATCAAGTTTTGATCTTCTTCTAGAATAAACCCAGAATTTGTTGCAGCATAATAGGATTAGATCTTTTGAGATATTCACAGTTTGTAATTAGATCTTAGGACATCTATAAATATTGCTCCCATTCAGGTTGAGCTAGTAGGAAGGAAGTAAGGTAAGAGTAGAAAAAGAGGAAGTAGGAGAAAGGAAAGTAGAGAAATAGGTAGAGATTTGACTACATTACGGTCCTGTAACAGTTTTCAGCAGAATTATTGTAATCATGTTCTTGAATCAATAAAGTGCACCAGTTCTATTTCATATTGCTTGTAAATGAGTGTGATTAAGATCTAGAGAGAGAGAGACTCATACCTTCTTCCGGACAAGGAGGCTGGCCACTTCCAGACCTAGGAGGAGGACTAACAATAGGTTTTTATTTTGATTTTGCTGTAGCAGAATGAGTTGTAGAACTTGTCATTTCAATTGCTTGTAAACAGTTGACAATATTTGTGATCTTAGCTTATTTTATGTTTAGATTAATCTTGTGCTTAATGTTTTGGTTGTAACCTTTACTTTCAGCAAAGCTTCCAATTTATTGTAGACTGTCATTTCCAAAATTTGTTGTTTTCTGTAATTTCTTGCATTCTGTGTTTTGTTGTCAACCCCTGCACAGAAGATTGACAACCTTCTGTTACAGAGCCTTGACAAGGTTTTATTTTCCATGCTATAATTAGATTTCCATTGCTACAAAAGTAAATAGATTTCCTTTCTGTAATTAGAGTCAGACTTCTAATTCTGCAACTATTATTTCTGCAACATAATTAGGTCTCATTTTGCAATTGTAAATCAAGATTTCATTTTTGCAATTAATGATTAGTTTCCATTTCTGCAATTAGATTAAGGTTTAATTTATGCAATTTAGAAATAGGAATGTCCTAAAACCCCCCACACAATCGGTTTCACCAATAAGACCTATTGCTCTAGATTGACCTAAGTTATAGCTATTTACCTCTTCTTCCACAGATAGCCTTGTACACAACCCTGGATTGACAAATTCATTGAGAATTAATGATGTGTATAACGACTACACATCAAAAATCCTTGTTACCCTCCTCTAGGGTGAAATATGTTAAGTTTATCGTTATTCCAAATTGCAACATATTTTTGTCATTTTCAATGACAAAATTTAAATGCAGGTGAATTTCAAAGAATAATGAAGGTGTTTTCTTCCGATCATAAGGATATGATAAGAGGAAGGAGTGTTTAGGGCTAAATCACCAAGACGTCAACCAGAATATAAATGAAGTTGTTGTCACCCATTGTGGCCTCAAAAAAGTCGTTTCGCCTCATTTTTGGACAAAATCAATTCCTTGGCATTTATTCTCAAGAGTGTTTCTTCCCAAAGCACTATTTTTATAGATTCTCTTGGTAAGGGTCAATAAAGGATTTTCAAAGCAATGTGAGCAGCGTTTACAAGAAATTTTCTTTCGAATTTGCAAGAGCGGATGCCATTTTTATTCATTACTAATGCACCGCCCACCGACCTTGTTGTTTCTCAAGATAGATTTAATGCTCAGTGGAATTTTTGGGTGAAGGTGGAGTTCCAAGGTGCAAGGGTAAAGTAAATTCAACAACCAAGATCCTAATTCTTAGGCAATTTTGTTGCATCCCAATGCATCGATGCTCAGGGTTGTTTTACACCATTTTGTGTGCACGTACATAGTGTGTCAGGTTCTAGATGACTTCAAGGTATAAAATGGTAATATTGATATCCTTTGCCTTCAAGAAGTCAAAGTCATTAATTTTATGTTATCAAATACTTACTCCTTTCTTTGGCCTCGAGGCCACACCTTTCATACTTTGCATGAGATGGGTAAAGGAGGGGCCGTAATTTATCTTTTAGAATCTTATCATTATAAAATGATCTCTTGGGGTTGTGACCCTTATATCATGTTGTTTGGGTTGTAATGGAGATTGATGGTCATATTCTTGATGTGGTAAACATCTATGCTCCTAATGATACCAATGATCATTGTGTGTTGTGGCAGTGGGAAACACTCTCTCTTCCCCCTACTGTTTGGTTGCTCTATGGGAACTTCAATATGATCGAATTCCCACATGATAAAGTGGGTCTTCTTCCCATGAGGTGGGCTATAAGGGAAAGAGAAGCATGGCTTTTCATGAAAGAAAATTTGGGGCTCTTTGATCCCAATAGCTTCTTTTTACCCTCTTCATTCCCAGCTAGTGCTTGGTTCACATGGTCTAATAATCAACAAGGTGAGAATCATATTTTTAAAATATTGGATAGAGCCATGCTCTCAGATTATGATATTTTCTTCTTCGAGTAGTCCTCATATTCTTCTCCCTTTATCTCTATCCATCTCGAGCTTTGATTTTCTGATCATTCTCCCATTTCCTTATCCATTTATGATATCGGGTGGTATGATCTGATGATCAGGTGGTCCGATCTTGCAAAAATCCAACCGATCAAAGAAAAAATTTGTAGTTTGATAATTTGACATAAAAAATAGTAGGTTTACAAAATAATATGTATTTTTTGAGGTATATTAGACTAAATGATAAACTTAAAAGGATAATTATTGAATGAATGAATGTAGATCTATGCTAGACACATGGACATTCATGAAAAAGTGATAAAATATGAGTATAAAATCTAATGTATCAATGGTAATGGATTTAAAATGATCTAACAGATAATAAATATGATCTAAGACATGAGAAATAAGGAAAGAGAATGCAAACAGTGAGGTTTGGATGCCCCCAAGTAATTTTAACAACAAAAATATTTGATGTAAACAATATCGGGTAGTTTTGTCTGAGATCAGGTAGTTTTATCTGAGATCAAGCAGTAAGATCCTGCACGAATCCAGCTGATGCACAAATTCAACCTACAAAAACACTGAAAAAATGTAGAATAATAGAATGAAAGTATGTGAATATTCCATGGGGAATCCAGGGTGAAGAGCTTAATTTAAATAGAATTTAATATGTTGAGGAGGTTGGGCTATAAATGAAATGGGGTTACAACTTCTCCTATTATGGACGAGATCGTTCAAGTCGATCTTGTAACTACTGTGCAGTTGGCTAGGTAAGGAAAAAGAAGTTGTAACAATTTTTATCACCTTGTTAAACCAAGTATTTTTTAGTTTTGGATGAGATCGGGTGATCCGATATCGTACAAAATCATCTGATATCATACAAAATCGTACGATCTCATACAATGATTAAAAATAAACTTGCAATAGGCACAAAAATCGAGGCAACAAGTTAGGGGACAATTTAATTTTATTTTTTTGATGTTTTTAACTTAGGATTAATTAATGTGAGTCAATTTTAACCTACTACATTTTGCCCCCTCTTTAGTGCATTTTTGAAAAAATGCGTTAAAGATAAAATGGCATGCTATATGAGAAAAAAAAATTTATTACAATCAATTTCAAGTTTTATTGTCAAACTGTTTTAGGTATTGTACCCCTTCGATTTTTTGCACCAAATTTTTAAGTTTGGTGAAAAACCAAAAATTTGCATATTTAGGGTAACTTTTAATAAAAAGAAAAATTAGGGTAAAAACCTAATTCATTTTCACTTTGTAGTTATTCTGAGTTGAGCTCTAGAGAAAATGATGAAATTTCCTCATCAAGTTGATCTGGTATGAAGGAGAGTTAGCTAGATATGGGTAAGGATATTAAACTAGCTTTCACTTAAAGTTTTTTATTTTTTTGTTCTTAATTTGCTTAAATTTTGGATTTTTAGGGCATGATCGCCGTTGTGTGGCTGCGTCAAAGAGATCGGGTTGATTTTTGCAAAATTTGCTCGATTTTAGTGATAGCGGTCGATATTGGACAAAATTGACTGATATAGAACAAAATCACTTGATATTGCAAAAAATAAATCGATATCAGATGCAATTGCCTGATATCGCAGAAAAATAACCGATATTAGACAAAATCACCCGATATTGCTCAAAATTTACTGATAGAAAACAAAGTTATTTTTTAATAAGTTACTGATTAAATTTTTTATTTTTTTGTTTTGTTAACAAAAAAGGAGTTAAAAAAATAGGAATGGAGGTACGATGGATTTTAGGACAACCTAAATGCCCTCACACCAGTAGAGAGAGAGACTCTAGATATTGTTGGTTTGAGACATGTGGTGGAAATGCCACAGGTTCTAGTAGAAATGTGATTTTTAACTACTTTGGATGAGTGGTGGTACCCAGGTTCTTGATTTTGATTATTGATTGGGGATATGACCCCTAAATAGGACATCTAGAGGATTCTTAGAGTACCTGTTAGAGGCATGTTCATTGCTAATTTTGGTAATCAAAGTCAGGAATTCCAGATACTGTTTGGTGATCCTAGCTTCCCTCTGAAGAAGGGAGGCATTGGGACTGACATTTTGAGTCAGAGAGCTGGGGTTTCTCGACTAATAGTTTTACTCAGTGGGATTGTTGGAGGACTACTTTTGAGCCACTTTAGTAGCTGCCATATACCATGGACTTTGGTAGAGGTTTTGGCAGAGATGAGGGATCAAAATATATGGTTTGAATGGGGGCCTTTTATGCTATGACATTTGTATATGACTATTTTTAGGGTCATATACAATGGCATTGTAGCATTACCCCTTAATTCCTTTCTATAGGTTTGGTCATGGGAGTATACAACCATGCGGAGGCCAACAGGGCTACCACTAGTAGGGGTAGCCGTAGAGAGGCCTAGGGCTTTCTATTGGTGATCACGTAGAGCTTCTGGGAGTCAAATTTCTTTGGACATAGCTAGGCAGTTTTTGGATGATTTTTCAGTAGACAACATCATGTGGAGGCCTTACAGGGATCATCCAGGATGGCGAGAGAATGGTTATCAGTTGGATTGCATGAGGTAAGTTATTTGGTTATGTATGTACCAAGGTGATGTGGAGTTGCACCGTTTTGACTGGGTTATGTAGTAGTTTGGGTTACAAAAGGACATTCCTAAGATCGAGGATGTCTATTTCTCCAGGGTGAGTCGAGATACTACCACGGTGAGTGGTTCTCCTAACATGGTATAGTTTATGGTTCCTGAGCCAGATGATGAGGTGGTTTCTATAGTTATTGGAAATGATGCTAGAGTTACATATGGATATAGGGATTGGTATGCTCAAATTTATCCTACAAGGATTACCAAGAAGAGGACTACAATAGAGTAGGCTTTTGAGAAGATGTAATAGTAGCGATGCCCAAATATGTAGCAGCATCAGGGAACATAGGGTTAGGTTCCTCCTAGGAGAGAGGGATTTCATACTAGGGGAGGTCATCGCACTCATATGATACGAGAGAAACCATATAGAGGAGGGAGGGAGGAGAGGAAAGTATCCTCTCAGTAGGAGGGAGTAGCATCTCTTCAATAGGAGGGGAGACCTGATTCACCTAGGAAGGGGAAGAGGGTGATGGAGGAGGGTAGAGCAGCGAAACAACTACTCTATAGGTAGGGGTTTCTAGGTTGAGCATGGATAATGCCATGTAGAATACTAATATTGAGTCCCTAGAGGTAGAGTTAGCATAGGCTAGGGCACAGGTAGGTCAAGGAGCTGCACTAGTGACTTATTTCCAGTTAGGAAGATCAGGGAGGAGTCAATTAGGGGATGAGTTAGTACGAACAATACAGTAGGTGAATTTCTATCAGGTATGGTATTTTTAGGTGGTTCTTACTGAGCAGAGATAAGTTATTCCTACTAAGATTTTGGATCCTATTCGCATAGGATCCTCATCTTGCTCTAGTTCTAGAGAAACAACTTCTAGGATGATGAAATTAGCGGGATAGTTCTAATCGCTATCGCCACCCCCTGATAGGGACGATGATGCATAGAGCTCTAGGGGTTCTAGGGGGTTTAGGGGTTGACTTCTATTATTTTTCTTTTTGTTATATATTTTGATGACAAAGTATGCCAATTATGGTGATTGTGGCATATTAGTTGACTCTATTCTGTATATAGACCTTTTGAGATATATATACATATTGATCTTCTTGGCTTATGTGACATCGTGTTATTTGGTTGATTAATTGATTGCATTTATTTCTACTTTAATTTCAAATGATCATACTTTAAATTTATGAATGTTTTAATCATGCTTAAAATAAAAATTAAGTAAATTGATTTGATTTTTGTAAATGTGTTTTGAAAAAGATGTTTTTGTATTATGGTAGACTTAATAGATTAGCAATAGACCTCGAAGGATGTTGTGTTGTTGTATGACTGTTTGTGGAGATCGATGCTCGCTAGGTCATGAAGCTAATCCTATTGTGAGAAAGTTTTTAATATTGCTAATAGAAATGGTTGTGGGTTCAAGAGTAATCTTGAGGCTTGTGATGATTTGAAATGCAATATTTGGTTTTGTTTTTAAACTATTTTGATTTTTGAGAAAAATACATTGACATAAATTTATTTAAGCATGAAAATTGGTAAAGATGACTTGCAGTAGGCATAGAATTCCTAGTGTGAATATTGGGATCATAATTACTATGAATTATACCATCATCACAAAGTCAAAATGCAATGCATGATAATATGAAATTGTTTGTTTTAAAATGCAAATTAATGTAAAAAAAATCATTGTGTCGCATTTTCAAAAAAGATTGATTATTTTTTGAAAATGTATGGAATTATTTGGGCATGAAGAATTGGAGGGATGACTTGCGCTAGGCATACAATTCCTAAGTGTGAAGTTTAGGAATTATACCATTATCGCAAAGTAAAAATGAAATGCATGATTATATATGATTTTGAAAATGCAAGGTCTTAGGGAATAGATCATTATATTTGAATATGATTGTAAACTCGTGTTTTCTAACAAACATTTTCAAAGGAATATTTAAAATTATTTCAAAGACAAAGTCAAATTTATCAAGAACCCAATGTGTGATTATGTGAGTTCATTATCCATCTTGATTCATCATAATGACACAAAATCTCTCAAGGATCAAATGTGTGTGCTTTGTGAAGTTAATTTACTAATTTTGAGTAAGGTAGTGATACACACAAACTTTTGTGAACCAATATGTGTGCAAGTGAAAACTTCATTAACCATGATTTTGTGCATGCAACCATACTAAACTACTATGTAAGTCAAGTCACCAAAATCTAGCTGATCCACAAGCATACATAGGTCTGTACAAAAGAAGGTCTCTAATGTGATAGACATATTGCCACGCGAAAGGGATTAACCAAGGCCAAGCAGGTTGGGCATAAACCACCTGTTATGGGTCTTACCTCATGGTTTTCGAACAACTAAGGAATTCTAGGGATTAAATATCATTACCCCCTTATCTTATTTTGATTTCTTGGAGTAGGTATTTATTGTTCATTTTGTTTTGAACAAGGGGATTTATTGCTTTTCTTTTCTTTTTTCTTGCCTTTTTCTTTCTCTTTGATTTTTATTTCTTTTTGCTTTTTTCTTTATTTTTTCTTTTGTATTTTTTGTTTGGGGATACTTTCTCAGATTAGACGTGGAGCACGAAATTTTATTCAGGTAGGTATGAGCTTGTCCTTTTGCCAATTCTTAGTATTCTAGACCATGCACATAATAGGATAGTAGGGGAAACTTTTCACTTAAGGAACTAAGACTACTATGTAGTATCATCTTTCAAATTTGCAACAAATCATTTTTATATGTGAGAATGTGTTCTTGGTTCAAAATGTAGAAAGACCAGTTCCTAAAACTCAAAATTTTATTTAGTGAAGTAATAGTGCTTTTTGGTACAAGAGAGATTTATAATCAAAATGACAAAATAAAAATCAGTAAATATGTAAAATTAAGTGCGTGGTTCAAGATAACTTTTGAATTTATCCGAGATAAAGTAAAATATAACTCAAATTTTTGAAAGATAACAAATAATAATAATAATAATGTAGAATAATTTGAAATATTTTTGAAATTTTTTATACTTTTTAATTTTTAGTTGTTTTTGATTGCTGAAAATTTTGAAAATTATTTACACTTATGTACAGTAATGGGACTTTTGGTTTTATGCATAATATATTTTCAAATGCATTATATTCATGGGTTCCTTGAGATATTTTCCATCTAAATAAGCCAATCTATATGCACCTGATCCAAATTTAGCAGTGATGACATATGGCCCAAGCCAATTAGGTTGAAACTTTAAGATATTTTCTTGCATTAGTATTTTTTTAATTTTATTTTAGAACTAAATCACCAACATCAAAAGATCGACTATGAAATTTCTTTGCATATGATATTTTAAGGTTTTTCTTGGTAGGCACGAAGATGCCCTAAAGCATGAATGCACTTTTCATCTAGAAGTCCCAACTGACTTAGTTTGCGAGATTGATATTCATCTCCTACTTCAGCATCTTGAAGTAAAAGAGCTAAAGAAGGAACTTCTAACTCAAATGGAAAAAGTACTTCGACACCATAAACCAAGACAAAATGTGAAGCACCTGTAGGAGTACGAACACTAGTTTGATAAGCCCACAAGGTAGGACATAATTGCATGTGCCAGTCATGTCCTGATTTATTAACTAATATTTTTAGAATTTTGATTAAGGTTTTATTTGATGCTTCAGCTTGGCCATTACCTTGTGGATAATAAGGAGTAGACCATCGATGTTGGATTTTACATTTTTGACACAATTAGGGTTATGCATAGAAAATTCCACAAGGGGAAAAAAAAAAATTTAAAAAAAAAAAAAAAAAAAAAAAAGGCCCCCCCCCCCCCCCCCCCCACCAAAAAAAAAAAAAAAAAAATTTTTTTCTTCCTCCCAACACAAAAAAAAAAAAAAAAAAAAAAAAAAAAAAAATAAAAAAAATAAAAAAAATAAAAAATATGTTATATTAATAAAAAAAAAAAAAAAAAAAAAAAAAAAAAAAAAAAAAAAAAAAAAAAAAAAAAAAAAACAAAAAAAAAAAAAACCCCAAAAAGGGGGGAAAAAAGATTATTATTCTTTTCTACTCCCTCTCTATACATTAATTTTAAATTAATTACAATTAAATAAAAATTAAAAACACACACCCCCACCCACCCCCTAGACATAATTTCTTAACATATTTGTTCTTAAAACATGTTCCATTATTAGAGATGAGATTTTATGGGATTCCAAATCTACAAATGATTTGATTGAAAATAAACTTGGAAACTTGGACTCCTATGCAAGAAGCTAATGGTATAACTTCTACCCACTTTGTAAAATATTTTTTTGTTGTTATTATAAATTTATAACCATTAGAAGAAATAGGATTGATTTTACCAACAATATCTAAACACTATTTAGAGAAGGGCCAAGGAGAGGATATGTCTTGGAGTTCCTGAGCAGGAGCATGGAAAAGGTTAGCATGTCTTTGATACTTGTCATAATGATGTACATAATCATTGGTATCCTTTTCCATGGAAGGCCAAACATATCCCATTCTAAGGAGCTTTTTAGCAATGGCACTTCCACTAAAGTGTCCTCCACAGGATCCATCATGGGTTTCACTTAAGGCTTTCTTAGACTCTACTAGGTTGAGACATCTTAATAGGATACCTTCAAAGGATATTTTATATAAGGTATTACCAACAATTATGAAGCATACATATTGCTTATGTAATAGCCTATGTTAATTTCTATCTAGTCCTTCAGGGAAGGTTCCATTTTAGAGAAAGTTGAAGATATCTATGTACCAAGGTTATGGGGTAGTTTTATTAATTATAAATACATCTAATGGATCTAGACATGAATTAGAGGAAGCTGGTTCTTGGAGTTGGTGAATAATGATAGTAGCATACTCATCATCCAACTCCAAAGGCAATAAATAAGTAGCCATGACCATGGCATCGACATTATGGTTGCTAGTTCTAGGGATGGCTTCTAAAGTTACTTTCTCAAAAAAGGATATAAGCTTGATAACATAATATTTATAAGGACTAAGCTTCTCATATCATGTTTGATAAACTTCATTAATTTGATTTATCACAAACTGAGAATATCCAAAGACTAGTAAAACTTTAACTTTTAGGGCTAAAGTGGCTCATAATCCAAGGATTAGAGCCTCATACTCTACAATATTATTAGTATAAGCAAATTGTAATTTAAAAGATAAAGGAATAAGGTGATTTTGTAGATATATTAATATTATACCGATACCTGAACCACTCATGCATATAGCTCCATCAAAATATAAAGACCATGACTCAGAATGACCTTCTTCTAAATCAAGACACTCATTAGTAAATTCAATGCTTATAGGATGAGTAGACTCTAAAGGTGTAGCAACTAATTGATCAGCTATGACTTGAAATTTAATAGATTTTTGACTGATAAATGTGAGTTCAAGTTCACTTGGAGAAAGAAACCACTTAGTTGTTCATCCTGACAAGTAAGGTCTACTCATCAAGTACCTTAATGGATCAGACTTAGCAATAACAAATATTTTTCGACTAAGCATATAATGACACAATTTTTGCATAGAAAACACAACTACCAAAAAAAAATTTTCTAATGGAGTATAATGAGTTTCATAGCTTATTAATGTTCTACTTATGTAATATGTGGCTCGTTATTTCTTTTCATCATAAATTTGAGCCAACATAGCTCTAAGTGCAAGTTTCAAAGTAGAAATATATAAAATAAAAGGACAATCAAGTCTAGGAGGTACAAGCACTGGAGGAGTAAGAAGATACTGTTTAAGAATTTCAAAGGCTTCTTGACATTCTTTATCCCATTGGAAGGGAATTTTATTATTAAGTAATTTAAGAAAAGGTCATCTTTTATCTACCAATTTATCAATGAAGTGATGAATAGACTGAAGCTTTCCTTGTAAAGTTCTTAATTTTGATATATTTTTAGGTGGTGGCATATCAAGGATATCCTTAATTTTAAGAGGATATATTTCTATGCCACACATAGAAATAATAACTCCTAATAATTTCCCATATTTAACTCCAAATACACATTTATCTGGATTTAAACAAATTAGATATTCTCATAGTCTATCAAACACTTTTCTTAAACCATCAATATGATTATCTTCTTTGGTTGAACAAGCTATAATATTGTACACATAATCATGTAAAATATCATACATCATATCATGAAAAATATATGGTATAGCCCTTTGATAGGTTGCATCGGCATTCTTTAACACAAAGGGCATTACTTTCCAACAAAATATTCCCCAAGGTGTAATAAAAGCTATTTTGGGTTGGTCTTCAGGAGCTATTCTTATTTGGTTGTATCCTGAAAAACCATCCATAAGGGACAACATCCCACTCCCAACTATAAAATCTATAATATGATCCATATTAGGTAGGGGAAAATCATCCTTAGGGCATGCAACATTAATATCTCTAAAATCAGTGCAAACACTAATTTTAGTAGCTTCTTTCCTAGTTACTAGAACAACATTTGATATCCAATCAACATAGTCAATAGCTTGAATAAAAATAACATCCAAGATTTTTTGTAATTCATTTTTGACTAGTAATGCTACTTTAGGATGCATTTTTCTAAGATTTTGCTTTACATGTTTAGCATCAGGGTGCACTGCTAAATGATGCATAACCACAAAAGAATCTAGGCCTAACAACAAAAGCATCAGCATATTCTACGAGAAATGTAATATATTGTTTTTGTCTTTCTTCACTTAATTTTGCTCCAATTTTGACCATGTGAGGGTTCTCTTCTATTCCAATGTTAACTTTTAAAACATTTTCTACCACGATGTTTAAATCCCTTTCAAAATTAGGTGGTGTGGGTGACACACACATTTCTTGTAATTATTCTAATGTTAATTTAGATAGCTCTTCTTGAGGGGTAGTTGCTTCAATATGAGATATACATGGCATAGACCCATCAAAGAAAAATCCATTCCTTAGAACTTCATCAAGGGATACATCATAGAAAATATCCCCCTCTAAACATTTATCTGGTGTAGAAATCATTTTTGGATAAGCTATTGACAATATATTACATGAATAAATTATTTTATTTGGTTTAAAAAACTCATTTTGTGCCATATATTCTTGATAAGTTATTAGTTGATCATCATCTTCAAATGGGAATGGCTGATTTTTATGGAAATATAGCCAATACCACATTGGGCAGGTCATTCCTCTACTTCTAAAGGTTCTTGTATACCATATTCAAGAGGTCCTAGACTTTACCTCTATATCCCATATTATACATCATTTGTTTTGATTTTATATATCCATTAGAAAAATGACACTTAGAAAATCCATTTTGATCAATTGTAACACTCACAAATCTAATTTTACCCCAATCATACCCTGCATATACAAAGGCACAACTCCCAACATGATAGATGCTTCCCCATTTTTGTGGCAAGCCCATAATTCAGGAAAATGGCGATAATTTAGATGAAACTAGAGAATATTGAATGAAAAAATAGCTTCTTCTGAAGTTGTAAGTATTAAAGATAAATCCAGTAAGACTTCATTCGAGAGAGCATATGAAGCAGACAAAATATCCTCTTTAGTTGTATCATTAGGTGATGTAGATTTATATGGTAAAGTTGATGATATAGATTTAGAAGGTGGTGATGATAAAGGTGTTGATGATGGGGGTGGACTAGGGTGTGTTGAAGATATAGCAGGACAAAACAAAACTCTTATGGGTTTTGCCATAGCACACATATCAAATGGTCTAGGATCATCATGGATAGTGACCAATTGGTTCTTAAACTTATACTTAACAAATTTATGTAATGTGGAAGGCACTACCCTCATTTCATTTATCTAAGGTCAACCTAGAAGGATGTACGATGCAGGGTAAGGTACAACAAACACAGTCGTATCCAAAATCCTTGGGCCAACTTGCAATGGAAGTGTCAATACTCCACATGTTTCTTGAGTTTCATCATTAGATGCTTTAATAATAATTTTAGTTCTTTTTAAATCATATTTTCTAAATCTAAATCTTTGTAAAAAGTCATATGTGCATATGTTTAATGAGGATCCATTATCAATTAAAACTCTTTTGACACCTACATCCCCAATTAATGTTGTGATGTATAAAGGATTATCTTTGTACATACTTTGAGGAGGGATATCCTTATCTTGAAAATATATGTAATTCATCCCATGAGAAATTACAACATTTACCACAACATCAGGTTCAATATCTTAGGGTACCATCATCTTGCTTAAGGTACTAATTAATTCTTCTCTATGTATGGAAGAAGTTCTTAAAAGATCCAAAAGAGAAATTCTTGTTGTGATGTTAGTTAAATGCTCATTAATGTCATAAGGGGATTTCTGCTATGAACTTGGTACATTATTTCCCTTTGTAGGAGATCTTAATACAAATGGAGCTGATCTCTTATTTTGAGTTTGACCTTGAGAACTTTGAGTTTGTGCTTGTTGTCTAGTGATAGCTCCAATGATACCCACAACATTATTATTCCAAAAATAACTAAAATGCGGTCTAGCATTTTTTGCTTGCTCATTTGAAAGCATTTTTTGAGATGATGGTCGAGTATTTATTCTTCTAGAGAATGGTTCTTAAGGCACCATTAAATATATAATGGGAGTAATTGGATCTGATTCATCTTCAAAACTATTTGAATTATTTGAGGTAATGTCAACCTCACTCTCTGTTCACTTTCTCTATCATTTTCCATATCTCTTTTTGTATCTTCTAAAGATGCAACTTTAAAATATTGTATAGGTTGAGTTGTAACTATAGATACAGTAGTTACATATGGTGTTTGCAAATCTTGATGAGGTAAGAAGTTGCTAATAGTTCCAACATATCGAGTTGGATGAGGAACATTATGATGCTCTAGTTGATTTATAGGTTCTTTACCATGTTTAGGTAAAGGATGTTGAAAAATATCCAAATTTTGATTTGTATTATGGTTTTGAGGCTTTTGTGCATTATTTTGAGCATTCTTATTAGGTGGGAAATTTTCCACTTCCATTGTTCCTTTATTGATCATCATAAAAATGAGAAGCTTCCTACAACAGATAGAGAAGACTTTCATCTTCAAGTGTGAGAGAAGGTAGAAATATTTCATCAAGCAAATATTGATTTAAGTTGCAAAATAGTTATTTATTCATGTCTTGAAGATAGACCTTGATACAATTATTGATTCAGGTCTTGAAGACAAACCTTGATATAGTTATTGATTAAAGTTTTGAAGGTAGACCTTTATATTGACATTGAAATAGAGGTGTTGAAGATAAACCTTGATATTGATATTGTGGATAGAGGTCTTAAATAAAAAAAAATTTTAGTGGTTCAAATCATATTGACCTTGATGTTGATCCAAAAGAGGTCAATATTAAAGGATAGAGACTTTTCAGAGAAAGAGGTCTATAGTGAATATTTGTAGCCCTTATTAGTGAAGTAAAGAGACTGAATATATAAGCTCATTATTTAGAATATAAAGGAGGTTTGAATAAATATACATGATAGGCTCAAGGTTAGTAAATGAGAAAGAAGGCCCAAAGATTCAATGAAATAAGGCACAAATAACCTATAAAATAAGACTCATAGAACCAAATAAATAATGCATAGAGAACCAATGAAATAAGGTACAAAGAACCAATGAAAGAAGGATTGTAGAACCAGATAATAAGGTACATAAGACCAATGAAATAAGGCTTAAAGAAAAGAAGCCTGAGATACAAAGCAATCAACAAAGCAAAGGCAATATTGAAGCTATGTGAACATTGAAGGTAAAATTCAAGAGGGTTGTCTAAGGTAGAGGTACAATAAAGTATCAAAGGAATAATACAATTGTGGAAGCCACATGAGTAAAAGAGCATTAAAGAACTTAAATGGAACTATTGAAAGAATATCCATAGAAGTCAAGAAATAATATGTTTGAGAAAGCACATAGAGAATTATGTGTTAATTTTTTTAAGTTTAAGATCGGGAGAAAGGAATCCCTAAGCTTGAAGCCACAAATATCGAGTGTGAGGAACACTTGAACCTACACTTGGAAAAGGAGATATAGCACATTAGAATGATCAATGTAATATAATAGTCATCAGTGGTATAATAGCCTAAATATCTAAGCAATAAAATATCCATTCTAACATATAGAAAAAGTGGAGAATACATAGGTAGAGACTAAGCAATACGTAGGTAGAGAGTAAGAAACGTGTAAGCAGAGACTAAGCAACACACATGTAGATATTAAGGAATGTGCATGCAGAGACGAAGCAGAACATAAGAAAATATGAAGCAACATAGACAGTAAGCAAACAAAGCATCAACAACAAACAAAATGTCAAGGTAATAAGAGCAAACAAAGTGCTAGAAGGACAAGAAAAAAATATACCAAAGGGACGAGCAAGTAAAGTCAAAGCACCAAGGAGATAAGCTAGCGCTACTAGAAACAAGCTAACAAAAATAAACATCAAAGGAGAAGGAGCATTTGAATATTCTTTATAAAAATGTAACATTAGCGGCATAATTCATGCACTAGCTAGAGGAACGTTTAAGTGATATAGAAAGAATACCATATGATGTTGGCAGAATATTGAGTGGTATTGGCAGATGTTAGTGCCACGTCCAAGTCAAACATCTCAAGAGAAGAATATCAAGTGTTTAATAAGGTGAAGAATCCACAATAGTTTTGAAGTGAAATGTATCAAGGAGAACTCAATATAGATATTTGCACGAGTTCATTGGAAATCACTTTAAGGTAGTTTGAATGCAGAACAAGTTAGGTTGAAACACCAAAAATTTTTAAAGTGCGCTTAGCAAGAGTAATAAGGTATTTTTTAGTTTAGGGTTTTCCAAAGTTTACTAGAAGTGATAAGGTAATTTAATGTTTAATATTTTTATAAAGGTTAATTTTTTATGAGTAACTATAGTTGGAGCATATATATTTACAACCCCAGCATTGATATTTCCTCTTTATTTCAAAATAGACCAACAACTTGATTACTTTTTGCTTCTAACAATTGTCCATATCATCTGTGTTTGTCACATATTCTCATAATACCTCTAGAAGCTCCTATAAAACTATACAATCCCTCATCTGTCAAATATTTTGAATCCTTATATTCCTCATTACTTAGTTTTGTTTCTTGTATTAAAAATAAACTCATGGGTGAAAAACTTATTAATTCCTTAATAACTCTTTTTCATAGATCATATTCATATCCCTAATATTCCACTATATTATTTTCATCATCACTTTTTATTTTTATTTTTAGGCCTATCCTGCTTCTTGTTAACACATGTGATATTTGTTTTTGGTCTCCCAAATAAATATCCCTCTAAGTTTTCCTTTCTATTTTTCCTTGCTTTAAGGGTCTTCCTCTCCTTTTTCATTCCAACCAATACTTTCATCTTCATAAATATCTTCTACTTTTCAATATTTTTCATAACCAAACTTATCTTCTAAAGGTTTATGTTGTCCAAGAAAATATGAAGTGCAAGGAATAGCCTCATTAGGCACTTTCTTCTTTATGTTACCTAGAAAAACCTAACATGCAAGAATGATCCTCCATAATATTTTCTTTCTCATGCTTCCTTGGAAACTCTATTTTTTTTGTAGATATCCTCCATGCTCATTTCTTTATCACTTTACTCTTGAAAACCTAAAGGGAAATTGATACACTCTACACTATATTTATTTTTACGACAATGAGAGTATTTTATAGTACTTGATAAAAATGAATATGATTTACTTGGATTAATATTGACCTCTTTTGCCTCCTTTCCTTTAAAAATTGCATCCCCATATTTCTTCGCACATTTGTTTCCTTTAAAATTTGAACTTACACATTGGATTTTCTTATTTTTTATTTCCTTTTTTCTTTTAATGGTTGTTCTAAGAAAACCATAATGACCTTTACCATTTGATGATATAAGAGGGGTTTACTTTGACACTTTATTGAGAGTGAAAATTCTTGAACTAGTATAGCTTTTATTATGGTATGATGATTTTCTTGCTTCATGTTAAAGTTTGTCTCGTAAAAAAAATATTTTATCTCTTTCTCCATAAATTTCACTTTGTAATTTATTTTCATGTGTTTAGTATCATAATATTTGTGACATCAAAACATAATGTTTTCATAATCCACTTATTGACCCCATTCACTTCATTCAAAGTCAATCCTAAGTAGCAAAGGTTTTAAAATATCCATGGCAACACATATCTAGGTGAACACAACATGCCTTTGCTCCTTAGTAGTTGGTCCTTCCTAGATGAACTCCCCTTGAGTATTGACAATATTCTTATAAACATCCTTATTGATAAGCTCATATAGAAGTCCATAAAACCTATTCCACACTAAAATTCTTTTAATGGTTTTTGTTTCCACAAAACAATTCTTACTACATGGTCTTAAATTAATACACTTATACCCCTAAACCATTGGCAATCACCCATTATTTTATCTTTAATTTCTAAACTAGAGAAGATGATGAGGAAAAGCTATTTCAAAATAAAAGTAATGAAGGAATTGGAATTTAATCCCTACTTCCACTCGATCCAATTTTGAATCTTAAAAAAAGCTAGTCTTTTTTAATGAGTTTACACATATTTTTATGAGGGGTCCTAGTCTCCTCATACTAAATTGGGTTTGAACCTTGGACGTCCCAAAGAGAGTTCAAATCCCTTACCACTATAGTATGCTTGCATCTTGAAAAATCTCGTTAGTATTTGTGGAAGTTATAGATTAACTCTCTATTTTTAAGAACCATTATGCCATGCTTGACCTTTTAGGAAATGATCCCAATTATCATTGGTCAATAATTTCCAAGATCATAGATGTAACAACCCTCTTTAATAAGATATTTTCATTACTAATAAATTGATGTTCTAATGAATAACCACATTTTATTTTAAGTTGCTTATTTAAAATATTGAGTTGTAATATTTTTGGAATATGGTACTGCTGATGAACTTTTTGCTTGCAAGGATATGGTTACCTTGGTGTTTGATAAGTTATATAACCACTGAAAAGGAAAATGATGGCGGTGAAAACTTTCACCAATGGCTCAAGGGTAAACAAGCCCTTTGCATAGGTGCATTAATATAGATGCATTACAAAATATGTTATGTGTGTGTTTGAACTTAAAAACTCCAAACGATAAGGAAAGTAGAATGTCACATCAAACCATTCACAAGACAATATAAGTGGTGGCCCCTTGTACAAAATTGTGAATTGGAGATTTCGGTATAACCTCCACGATGGATTGGTATGGGATGATCCATAATATATTTATAATTTTGTTAAGGATGACCATGATCATTACTAGGGGGTTGTAGTAATGGTCTTAATTATTTTTCATAAGGCTGGAAATTATTCCATGAAGTATGAAACCAACTAGTCACTAAGGCATTACACTACAAAAACTTTCATGTTATCTCTATGGGGTTGATTTAGGAAAACCCACTTTATCCCTTTGATCACTATAAAAGAATGGTAGTGATCTTAAGGAAGCTCATCTTATATGATAACATGTTAGGATAGTAGATGGGCATCCCACTTTAAGTGATATAGGTCTTAAAGGATAACCCTTACGTCATGGGCGAGGGGCATCGTATAGGATCAATGTGTATGGGAAAGGTGGGGGTACCACTAAAAGCATATTTTATAACAAAAGGTTAAGGAAATGAACAGTCGTTAGAAAAGTAAATACCAGATTAATTTTATGAGAACTAACCACTCTTGTCCATTTGAGGGTCATTTACAACGACTAAGAACTCAAAAGTGGTTACCTATGCCTTATACTGGTTGAGTCCTTATTGAAACTAGTTTCTTCCTCACAAATAAAAAATAAAAAAACCATCCTTAAGGTTGAATTTTGGTTGGGTTATTACAATATAATAATTCAATATCATTATTATGTATAAAATCAAATGAACAATAATCTCATATAATAAAGCTTTATTGAAACTACTAAAGCAATGCATAAAGCAAAGCTTCACCGAGTTACATGATATAGAGTTTTATCTTCAATATATAGACACATGATATTTTTCACATTGTCTGACTTTGATCGTTTCTCTTCTTAAACCTAGGAGAGATGCAACCTTTTTATATTTCTCTCTTTAATTAGCAAAACTCACATATTACATAATGATAAAGTTTCTCATGATTACACATAACTCCCTACTTCTAATCTTGACACATCACACTCATAACTCTCACTTACACACAAGACACCTCACACTCATAACTCTTCACTTACACATGACACCTCACACTTGATTACATGACACATATCTACACTTCACAACTTGACACATACTATTGACTCAAATAATAAACACACACCCTAATCTAAATATTTACAAAGCTACTCAACATACCAAATAATGTATTACCTCCAACATGATCATCTCATCCTTGATATGGTGTAACATCTACTACCTATATAGGGTTTGCCAAAAATTTACTTATCCTCTTGTCCCTAACTAAGACATTCATACTTTGAGACAAGACATCTTTACTTTTTAGTTAGGACTTTCAAAATGACTTTCTTAACATGCTACTTAAATATTTCTTATATGAATATTTTCATTTTTCATTTTTCTAAAGGATCTAAGATTAAAAAAGGTGATGCATATTCTTTGCTTACATGTTCAACACTTATTTGCTTTATAAAATAAGAAAAGATCAAGCTTGTTTATAACTCACATTCTAAAGATAATAAACTACAAAATAATGATGATTGAATTTTACAAAACATAATTACATATGAACTATTTATTTAAAATAACATATAATTAACATTAAATTAAAATACAATATTTATTTTATAATATTATTTTTATTTTATAATTAAATTTTATATTCAATATATATTATTATTAATTATCAATTAGCAATTATTACATTACTTGTCTACTTGTCTTAACCAATTTTATGTTTATAAGATCTCTTCATCTTATTAAAATTGTCTTACAAATATTAAGATTTCAAATATTATAACGTGCGCTAAATAATAAAGAAATCTAGAAGAGGGTCTACAACTTTTTAAAACTAAGAAGAGATTTCTATGATTTTCTTTTGCATCAACAAGGTAATAAAGAAAATGGAAGACTTTCTTGGTGGAGAGCGGGAACAACCATCTTCAACCATTTAGGTAGGACGTCTTTTCTAAGGCCCACCACCGGGAATTGCGGAACAACCACCATTTAGGTAGGACGTCTTTTCTAAGGACCACCACCGGGATTTGCGGAACAACAACCATTTAGGTAGGACGTCTTTTCTCAGGCCCAGCAGTTGGGTAAAACTTTTTACTTAAAATATGTACGAGATAGTTTGACATATAATTAAAAAACATAAAAGTTAATTATAAAATATAAAAAAATTAAAACATTTTTATACCGGATGTGGATGAGTGTAGGTGTGTGGTGGTTGTGTTAAATTTTTTATTGAGCGGGCATGCCCAATCTAATCTAAGGCAAAGGTAGTAGTCTGACCAGAGTCCGCTGAGTATGCGCTAGCTTGATAATGGCAGTACCAACCCCGAGCCATCGGGGTCTTCCTCACTCCAGGCTGTGTTTACCGAGATGAGGTAAAGGTTATAGTGGTAACACCACTATTCTACCATTGGAGGCAATGCGACTTGACTTGAACATGTGACGAATTGTTCAAAAAGGAAAAGTAGTTGTCCATTCCTTTATGTATCAAATAAAAAAACTATTCAACCATATAAATTACGTAAAAATTCAAAATTATATTTTTAATTAATTATATTAATAATATTAATTAACATTAAAAAACAATTTAAAGACTATCATGAAAAAAAATGAAAATACACCTTAAAAACCTATACAAAACAACCAAAAAGCCCACGAAAAAACGGCTAATAATTTATTTTAACTTTGTTAAAGTTCAGGGCACAGTTTTGTAGATGCCTTTGAAAAGTATTGATAATTGAAGATAGGATTATATATAGTGAGTCAGTCTCTGTCTCCATGGCCATGCTATTTGCTTTTGGAGGGTATTCCTCCTTGTGGTTCCCACCTTCCTCCGACTCAATGATAGCAAACCCACTAATATCTGTCAGGCACCAAATAAATCAAAAGTTTGTGTATAAGAAGTATTACTTTTTCGAAAAAAAATAAAAAAATTCTAATCACATAGTTATTGTACGCAAAAAAAAATTTAACTTTTATCTTTTCCACAACTAATTTTCTTATTACATTTTTTTTTGACATTATTAAAATAATGCATCAATTTAAAAAGAGAAACACAAACAAAAACGTGGTTTACAACTTCTTCTTAGTAATAATAATATTGTATTTTTGTTCACTAATATTTTTTAATAATATTTTTTAATAATTTATTATATTTTATATAATTTTTTAAAATTATTAATTACAGCGTGGGTGAGTGTGTAAGAGGGTGGGTATATGTGTGACCAATTGCACATAACCAAAAAATTAAAATCATTTTAAATTTATAATTAAATTATTTATAATATTATTTTAAATAAATTATTATTATTTTTTATTTTTTTAATGGATAATGTTTTCATCATTTTATTTGCGTGGAGGTTATTTGGATTAGGAAAGCTATCACATTATTTCTATTTTTAATTATTTTTTTAATGTCTAAAGTTTTTACTTTCATTAGGAGTTATGATATATTTTTTTATTTTTAAATAAGATATATGAATTTTATTGAAGGTAAGAAATTTTCTATTTTAATAATAATATTATTTTTAATTAGTTAAAGTTTCATATGATTATAAGTAAGTGAGAAGAATTTTGTCTTGGGTGTTTCAAAAAACACTATTGTATCAATATTTCCTAAAATTTTCTTAAAAACATCATCAAAAATAATTTTGATAAACCTTATTTTTACATATTTTAGTTTTTGTGTTTTTTTTTAATTTATTTTACATGGTGAAATCCGCAAGAAAATCCTTTGTGTTAACTTCAATATCACAAATATTTCAATCTTGTAACCAAGAGGATAACATTTTTTCCCCTACACTTAGATTTTCCATGATGAGCACATCAACATTCTCCAAGAAATGCAATAATATGGCTTTACTTCAGCATGACTTTGAGATTTATTTTAAAAAATCTATTATTCTTTAATATCCTTAAAATGCACCATTAAGATCTCGCTAGGTTTCCCTCTAGAATCTCTAGCTTGTTGATGTAGTAGGTGTGGTCTCACATATATCATATTGAAAGCCTTATCGAAGCTGCTAAAGCAATGCATAAAACAAAGCTTCATTGAATTACATGACACATGACACAGAGCTTTGTTTTCAATATATAAACACATGAGACTCTTCATATTGCTTGACTCTTGACCTTTGCTCTCCTCAAACCTCAAAGCTTTGTCTTTAGTATATAAACACATGAGACTCTTCACATTGCTTGACTCTTGACCTTTGCTCTCCTCAAACCTACGGGAGATGCAACCTTTCATATTTCCCTCTTTACATAGCAAATCTCACATATTACATAATGACAAAGTTGATCATGATTACACATAATTCCCTACTTCTAATATTGATACTTCACACATATAACTTTCACATACAAACAAGACAACTCCCACTCACAACTCTTCACTTACACATGACACCTCACATTTGATTACATGACACATATCTACACTTCACAACTGCACACATACTATTGACTCAAATAATAAACACAAGGTTTTCCATAGATTTACTTATCCTCTTGTACCTAACTAAGGCATTTATACTTTGAGATAAAGCATCTTTACTTCTAGTTAAGACTTTCATAAATGATTTTCTTGCCATATTACTTAGATATTTCTCATAAAAGTATTTTAATTCTTCAATTTTCCAAAGGATCTAAGATAGGGAAAGGTGATGCTCATTCCTTGCTCATACTTTGAACAACACTTATTTGCTCTAAAAAAATCAAATTCCTTCATGTAAAAAATAAACTATAAAACAAAAATAAAAATGATTAAATTTTACAAAACATATTTACATATTATCTATTTATTTATTGGAGAGGAGAGCAATCCTGCAACGGAGGTTCTAGGGTTGAATCTTCACCCTACCAAAAATTTGAATTGGGTAACCAAAATCCAATTGATAATGTTGGTGTGGGCAAGGCCTGACGCGACTC
Organism: Wollemia nobilis; assembly: GCA_028583015.1. Classification (NCBI taxonomy): domain Eukaryota; kingdom Viridiplantae; phylum Streptophyta; class Pinopsida; order Araucariales; family Araucariaceae; genus Wollemia; species Wollemia nobilis. The sequence goes on from JAQPPZ010015435.1 coordinate 151,562, forward strand.
TTGAATGACTTTGACGATGTAGAACTCCGTGGTCTCTTAGACCAAAGCCACCCCACAAACGGTTTTTTGCTTAAAAAAATAACATATAATTAACATTTTATTTGAAATACAATATTTATCTTATAATATTATTTTTTATTTTATAATTAAATTTTATATTCAACATATATTATTCTTAATTATCAATTAAAAATCATTAATTTCAAATATTAAGGTGTGCCGAAAAATAAGAAATCCACCGAAGACAGTCTGCTGCTTCTTAAAACTAAGGAGAGATTTCTATGGTAATTGAAAAAACGGAAGACTTCCTTGGTGGAGAGTGGGAACACTACCTACACCTTCCAACCAAATTACAGGACGAACAAAAAAAAACGTGCTTCTTGTTGCTCTCTAATGCTCTCACCGACACATACATAACTTCTCTGTCCTTTCAACGAAAATACACCATTTTTACTGAGATATTTCCCTGATTCTCTTTTGCGTGAAGAAAGTAATAAAAAATCTGGAAGACTTCCTTGTGGAGAGTGGGAACACTACCTACGTCCTTCCAACCAAACAAGATAAATTATTCTACTTTTTCGTTCCACCGAAATTTCTTTATCCTTTTCCCCTCCGCTTTCCTTCCTTTGTCCAACTACACCAAATTTTCCTTGTTTTCTCCTTGACGATATTGATGGTGGTGACTAGATATGATTCCGTTTCCATTACATTTGCGCTTTATTCCGTTTATCCGCGTTGGAACATTGCAAAAGAAAAAGAGAGGAAGAAAGCTGGACTATTTCTTCCTCTCTACTAACATTGAAGCTAACATTTTCAGAGATTCTCTGCCAAACAACAACCAAACAGCGAGTTTTTTTTTTTTTTTTCCTGCGTGGGACCAAACAACAACATAAAAAGAAGCTTATTTCCTTTTATTTTCTACGTTGGGACAGCAATTAAAAAGAAACAACGTGCTTCTTCGTTCTTTCAACGAAAATACACCTCATTTTCTTGTTGCTTTCTGATGCTTTACAGCTCACTGACACATACATGCATGCCTACAGTAGTAATTGAATCTCCGTCTCTCAAAATCCTAACTCTAACGACTACACTACCCGAAGACCCTCTCCTTATTGTCATTTCTCTTTTATCATTCGTCTATGCTTTTTGTCACACAAATTCTCAATTGCTTGGATCTCCTGGATTGCTTACTTATTCTCAATTTCTCAATTTGCTGTTTTCCGAGTGCAGACATGGAGGGCTGTTCAAGTACCAGCGCCGAGATCTTCAAGCATTACGAGCCTTCCCCAGCACAGCACCATAAAAAATATCATGTATTCCTGAGCTTTCGAGGTATGGATGTCAGAAAAACTCTGGTCGACCACCTCTACCAGTCCCTCTGCACTGCAGGATTACATGTCTTCCTGGACTCGGAGAAATTAGAAAAGGGAGAGAATATTGGGGTCAGCCTGGAAGAGGCAATTGGAAATTCCACAGTCCACATCCCCATATTTTCTGCCCATTATGCCAGCTCAGCATGGTGCCTCGACGAGCTCTCGCTTATCTGGACTTGTAAATCCACGTCAGGGACTAGAATCATTCCCTTGTTCTACAATGTCGAACCTTCGGATGTGAGGTACCCTGACAAGAAAGGCCCGTATGCTGAGGCATTTGAAGCGCATAGGGGAAAAAACAGACATAGCGAAAAGAAAATGGATGCGTGGAAGGAGGCGTTGCATCAAGTATCTCTTCTCTCTCTGGCTGGTCTCTCTCAGAAACCGTCGCCGGGTAAAAATGCTTTTCCAGCTACTCTTTTGTGTTTTGCATTTAATTGTTCTGATTATTCTGTTTGAAGCTATTTGAAACGTATCAATCTCCTGGGTGCTGCATTTCATGTTTATTTACATACAATGAACAACTGTAATGGACTGACTCGCCAAACTGGGCGGAACAGGCATCTACCGACACAGTTTGATGTGTTGTAACGCATAATTATTTCACATAAATTATATCCTATGACGTTTAAATTCCAAATTAAGTGGATAGAATGGTTGCTATAGAATAGAAGTATTAAGAGTGTTTATTTTTATGTCTTTTTTTTGTTATTGGGCATCGTGTCTACAGGTACGAAGGTAGGCTTGTTAAGGTGGTTGTCATGGATCTTCTGAAAACATTGAACATTACTTCTCTGCATGTTGCCAAACATCCCGAAGGGCTGTCAGATCGTATGGCGGAGGTGACAACGTTGTTAAAAATGGATGACCATAGTCAGCCTGTGCTCACTGTTGGCATTTGGGGTATGGGGGGGTTGGGTAAGACCACCCTAGCGAAAGCTGTTTATAACAATATTCATCATAAGTTCGAAGCATGCTGTTTTATGCCTGATGTTCGAGCCTCGACAGAGAAGCAAGGCCTTTTAAAATTACAAAAGCAGATTCTTCAGAACCTGACGGACGTCGATAAATCAAACTTGAAGAAGTGGAATAGCGTTGACCATGCCAAAATTCAAATGAAAAGTCTTCTTAGCTCCAAAAAAGCACTAGTCATTTTGGACGATGTTGATAAAGAGGAACAGCTAGATGCTCTAGTTGGGGATGTTGTCAATGGTTACTGCTTTGGCCCGGGTAGTAGAATCATTATAACAACCCGAGATTCTCAAGTTTTGCAACGGCAGGTTGGTGCGACTCTATATGAAATGAGAGGACTTAATAGAAATGAAGGTGTGAAATTATTTTGTTGGCACGCTTTCTTGAGGGCTGGTCCAGCTGAAGGCTACGAAGATATTACAGAAGAAATTGTAAAGGCATGTCAAGGTCTCCCTTTGTCACTGGAAGTTGTAGGGGCACATCTGTACGGTGAAAAGAGCCTTGAAATTTGGAACGAGGCCCTGAAAAATTTGGTAAAAAATCACAGGAAAGTGTATGAGACTCTCAAAATCAGCTATGATGCTCTCCTCCCGCAAGAGAAGCGCATGTTTTTGGACATCGCGTGCTTCTTTACTGGTCCCTCCTCTGTACGTGGTAGTAGATATGATAGGGAATTTTATGTTAAACTGTGGGAAGCTTTAGAATGCACCGCCCCACGTACATGTCTTAGAAATCTGGAAAGGAAGTCCCTTATTACAATTGATTATGGTCGTGCAGTCTTAGAATTGCCTGCTCTTCCAGATAGTCTCAGTTGTCTCAGTTTTAGTGGCTGTTACAAGCTGCAAGAAGTGTCCAGCATTTCTCATTTGAAAAAATTGGAGGTCCTTCATGTCTCTTGGTGCAAAAGTCTCACGAAACTTCCATCGTTGGACTCCATGCATTCTTTAAAAGACCTCAAACTACTGATTTGTCACGAGCTTCAAGAATTGCCTGCTCTTCCGGATAGTCTCACTTGTCTCAGTTGGTTCAGTCTTCGTTGCTGTTACAAGCTCCAAGAAGTGTGCAGCTTTTCTCATTGGAAAATATTGGAGGGCCTTGATGTCTCTATGTGCATAAGTCTCACGAAACTTCCATCGTTGCACTGCATGCATTCTTTAAAATACCTCAACCTACAGGGTTGTGAGAAGCTTCAAGAATTGCCTGCTCTTCCGGATAGTCTCGGTCGTCTCGGCCTTAGTGGTTACAAAGGCAGCAAGAAGTGTCCAAAGATTTCTCATTTGAAAAAATTGGAGGTCCTTGACGTCTCTTGGTGCACAAGTCTCACGAAACTTCCATCGTTGGACTCCATGCATTCTTTCAAAGACCTCAAACTACTGGTTTGTCACGAGCTTCAAGAATTGCCTGCTCTTCCAGATAGTCTCACTTGTCTCAGTTGGTTCAATCTTCGTTGCTGTTACAAGCTCCAAGAAGTGTGCAGCTTTTCTCATTGGAAAATATTGGAGGGCCTTGATGTCTCTATGTGCATAAGTCTCACGAAACTTCCATCGTTGCACTGCATGCATTCTTTAAAATACCTCAACCTACACGGTTGTGAGAAGCTTCAAGAATTGCCTGCTCTTCCAGATAGTCTCAGTTGTCTCAGTCTTAGTGGCTGTTACAAGCTGCAAGAAGTGTCCAGCATTTCTCATTTGAAAAAATTGGAGGTCCTTGATGTCTCTTGGTGCACAAGTCTCACGAAACTTCCATCGTTGGACTCCATGCATTCATTAAAAGACCTCAAACTAGAAAGTTGTGAGAAGCTTCAAGAATTGCCTGCTCTTCCAGATAATTTCAGCTCTCTCAGTCTTAGTGGCTGTCACAAGCTGCAAGAAGTGTCCAACATTTCTCATTTGAAAAAATTGGAGGTCCTTCGTGTCTCTCGGTGCAAAAGTCTCAGGAAACTTCCATCGTTGGACTCCATGCATTCTTTAAAAGACCTCAAACTAAATGGTTGTGAGAAGCTTCAAGAATTGCCTGCTTTTCCAGATAATTTCAGCTCTCTCAGTCTTAGTGGTCGTCACGAGCCGGCTGAAGTGTCCAGCATCTCTCATTTGAAAAATTTGGAGGTCCTTGATGTCTCTGGGTGCAAAAGTCTCAAGAAACTTCCATCGTTGGACTCCATGCATTCTTTAAAAGACCTCAAACTAGAGAGTTGTGAGGAGCTTCAAGAATTGCCTGCTCTTCCAGATAGTCTCAGTTGTCTCAGTCTTAGTGGCTGTCGCAAGCTACAAGAAGTGTCCAGCATTTCTCATTTGAAAAACTTGGAGGTCCTTCATTTCTCTCAGTGCGGAAGTGTCACGAAACTTCCATCGTTGGACTCCATGCATTCTTTAAAAGACCTCAAACTAGAGGGTTGTGAGGAGCTTCAAGAATTTCCTGCTCTTCCAGATAATTTCAGCTCTCTCAGTCTTATTGGCCGTCAAAAGTTGCGTGAAGTATCCAGCATTTCTCATTCGAAAATTTTGGAGGTCTTTGATGACTTTGGGTACAAAGGTCTCAAGAAACTTCCATCGTTGGACTCCATGCATTCTTTAAAACACCTCAAACTAGATAGTTGTGAGGAGCTTCAAGAATTGCCTGCTCTTCCAGATAGTCTCAGTTTTCTCAATCTTAGTGGTTGTCACAAGCTGCAAGAAGTGTCCAGCATTTCTAATTTTAAAAAATTGGAAGTCCTTGATGTCTTTTTGTGCAGAAGTATCACGGAACTTCCATCGTTGGGCTCCATGCATTCTTTAAAATACCTCTACCTAGAGAGTTGTGATAAACTTCAAAAATTGCCAGCTCTTCCGGATAGTCTCACTTGTCTCAGTCTTAATGGCTGTTACAAGCTGCAAGAAGTGTCCACGATTTCTCATTTGAAAAATTTGGAGGTCCTTCATGTCTCTCGGTGCAAAAGTGTCACGAAAATTCCATCGTTGGACTACATGCATTCTTTAAGAGACCTCAAACTAGAGAGTTGTGAGGAGCTTCAAGAATTGCCTGCTCTTCCATACAGTCTCAATTGTTTCAGTTTTAGATAAGTGTCCAGCATTTCTCATTTGAAAAAATTGGAGGTCCTTGAATCTCGTCTTAATTTTGGGTCCCCTTCTCTACCCATCACCACAGATAAAAGGGAAACGCAAGAATCCAGAGCCAGGTGACATAACAGCCTTGTCCTTAGCCTTGCCCAATCCAAAGCGTCTTCATGTATCAGAGGTTAACGAAGAAGGGACTAGTGCCGCCCAGGAGTATATGGATCAGGATGGACAAGGAGAAGCCTCTTTTCCTCCTCCACCAGCTAGGAATACTTGTGGCTGATCCTTTCTACAGATCAGCAGTTCTCAGGGCATAAAAACTAGGCCTAAAGTTCTGCACATGATGCTGATTATTAACTGGTTGATCAATGGAGAATTTTGACAGCTTGGTGCAAAGGAAAATAATCAGCAAAAATCAATCCTGAGGCAGGTTCGTGCTTTAGCACGGAGCATTCACAAGGACTTTCTGCAAAGCAGGATTTTTACTTACAGAAGATGCAGAGCATTTACAAAGAAGCTTTGTGTTCCCAAAGACCAGTTCGAAAGGGAGGTGAATTGCTGTAGTACTCAAGGTAATTCTTATTGAGCCTCTCTTGACATGCATGTTAGTTTCATATTGCGCATTTTAAGAAGCCAAATTTTAATTTGTTGCCTGTTCATTTTAAGTTAGTTTAATAATGTAGAGAGCCTTCTGAATTTTTAAGGGTGGGTGCCATGAGTAACATGGTTATTGTCTCAAACAGAATGTATCTCAAGTTATTGAGAATATGCTGTTTCTGTTGATTTAAAAGTTGTAAGTAACTAACGTTTTCCATGAGATTGAAAATAGTCTCAAACAAAATGTATCTCAAGTTATTGAGAATATGCTGTTTCTGTTGATTTAAAAGTTAGTAAGTAACTAACGTTTTCCATGAGATTGAAAATAGAGATTCATATTTAGTGACTGCACGGTGGAGTTTTGATATAGAATATTTACATGCATAGTTAATAATAAATTTATTATTTGCAGTTTGGAAGATTTCAACTATTAAGTGGAGCTTAGAACCTGAAATCTAATCATCTTGGTACACAAGGTATTATTCATACGAGTTTGTTGTAAAAGAAGTTATTGAGAATATGCTGTTTCTGTTGATTTAAAAGTTGTAAGTAACTAACGTTTTCCATGAGATTGAAAATAGTCTCAAACAGAATGTATCTCAAGTTATTGAGAATATGCTGTTTCTGTTGATTTAAAAGTTAGTAAGTAACTAACGTTTTCCATGAGATTGAAAATAGAGATTCATATTTAGTGACTGCAGGGTGGAGTTTTGATATAGAATATTTATATGCATAGTTAATAATAAATTTATTATTTGCAGTTTGGAAGATTTCAACTATTAAGTGGAGCTTAGAACCTGAAATCTAATCATCTTGGTACACAAGGTATTATTCATACGAGTTTGTTGTAAAAGAAGTTTGTCGTGCTCATTTTTTTTTTGTGTGGGTTATGTTTAATTTTATAGGTAATATTTGAGAATATGCAAACCAATTTTTCCAGAATGGATTTGAACATAATTTATCTTTTTAATATATCTTAATAGTGATTATGTTAAAATTTTTATATTTTATACATCACATTTTATTTCAAGAATATATTTTATATTTTGATGAAACATTATTTTGATGAAACATTATTTTTTATTATATCTTAAAGACAACATTCTTATCAATGACTGATTTCCATGGTCTCATAGCAAATTTGGAATGGAAGACACTGTAGTTATGAATGTTTTCAATAACTTACTGTATCTTTAACCATTGTAATAAGTAAAATTTATTTCAGTTCATGTGTGTTTGCTGATATTTTTAAAAGAAAATATATTATTGAAATTCACTTAACCAGAGGACATTGTAGTTATGAATATTTTCAATAACTTACTGTATCTTCAGCTGTTGTAATAGGTAAAATTTATTTCAATTCATGTGTGTTTGCTGAATTATTAAAAGAAAACATATTATTGAAATTCACATAACCTTCAATATAATCATCCATCACATATGCAATAAAAAATAAACAAAAAAACCTTAAATGACTTTCTAATCTGACACATATTCTACTTAGGAATGGTGTTAAAAAAAATAAACTTATGACAACACAACACATCGAAAATTAAGTGTCTGATCTCACTTTTTAGAAAGCAGAAATCAGTTTCAGGATGAGATTGGAGTTATTTATCCATACCTTCAATGTGCTTCCAAAAAACAGCTAGTGAATTCAATAGTCTAAAAATTATGAGTTATCTCATGATTCCAATTCCACTTCGAGATCGTGCAGGGGATTTATAAAGTAAATTAAGTAAGACAAAGTAATTTAAACTTTAATGTGAAGCAATGATGAAATCTCATCTTGAGAAAACTCTTAAAGCTCATAGTTTTAAGTTTCAAATATATACCTCATATCTAATGTAACATTATTAAAATAACTTTTAGTCATTTGTCTTCTAAGGAAAATATATTGTCTCCTCAATTTAAATATAGGTTTTGCAAGTTCTTTAAACCTCAAGGTTCGTGGATGTAAAACATAACTTATCAAAGTGGATGGATTTCACAAAATTCAACACACATCATTTATATAGATAAATAGCAAATTAGCTTATATAAGCTTTACATTTATACAAAATAATATTTTTTTCCAATATTTTGCAAACAATTGCTTATGGTCCTCTCTCCCATGGTCCAACTATTCAAAATAATTGGTCCTTGAACAAGGAGGTTAGTATGTATGTTCATTTTAAGTGTGATGCCTTAAAATGCTCACCAAAGCTTCTTAGTGGGAGATCGTTGAGTAGAGTTGATGCAAAATGTTGTATTTCTATGAACAATTATTTTCTTCGAGTTTATACGTTTTATATGAACATGTAGATCATGCACATGGTACCTCATAGCGAGTGGTTGATGGTCCATCTGTAAATCAATCTGTTAAGCTTGGTGAGGAGAGATATATTGTAACACATTTCATACGTTCCACTATTACTCTCAAAAGACCTATGGTATTAAGTTAGATTCCATTTTAGATAACCTTATAGTTGGAGGTAGTCACTAATATGTATAAATGATTATGGAGACTTCATTAATAGTTTTTAAAACAATAAAAATACTATTTAGTCATAGCATTTTTAAGGTCATTCTTTCTTCATTGGAAGGTTTGACAAGAGTTCACTCTAAGTTATAAATCCATCGTTTAGTTATTTTTAAATTGAAAATATTATTTTATGGCAAATACCAATAGCAAAACAAAATAATATACACAATAAATTAAGTTAAAAAAAACAAGAAAAGAAAGTTGAATAATATAATAGCATTAGATTATTTGTCTCCTTATAAAGGACTAAATGTGCTTGTAGATGAACAATGGACACTTGCAAGGAGAGGACATGATTTATTTTATACAATTCACTTCATGACAATAAGTAAGACTTAATCTTATGTGCTTATTCCTTACAATAAGGTAAGCCAAGAAATAAATGCAAAAGTAATATGTAGAGGTTCTATGAGATGATTTAAAAGAAGTTTATCAGGTATTTTTATCCATCTTTTTAATCAAGGTTTTTTGGTTTCATAGGTAAAATGTGAGGATACTCAGTAGATTATTTGCAAGCAGTATGGCTTTGAGCATAATGTATCCCTTCAATGTACATCAATAGGTGATCATTTTAAAATTTTATCATTTAAAACAAAATAGTTTAAGCATATAAGCCTTCAAACATTAAAATTATTTCAATGCAACCATTTATAGTTTGATGAAACATTATTCTTTGGTTATGTCTTAGGGGGTCATTTTTATCAATGGTTGATTTTCATGGTGTCAAAGTGATTTCAAAATTAACATTAGATCTAGTTATGAATGTTTTTAATGACTTACTAAATCTTTGGTTCTTGTAATAAGTGAAATCTATTTTTAGTCATGCCTCTTTGCTAAATTTTTTCAAAAGAATATTTATCGTATCATTGAAATCCAAGTAGCCTTAAGTATAACCATTGGCACATATGCAAGTGAAGAAACAAAAATCCTTAAATGACTTTCAAAGTTAAAACTCACACATTTTTTGATGTAAGAATGTTGTTCAACAGAAAAATAAAATTTATGGAAACACAACACATCAAAAATTAACTTCCATCCCATTTGCTAGAAATCAAATACAATTTTCAGGTGAATGATGATATTGGAAGTTATTTATCTATATCTTTAATATGGTTTCAAAAAAAACTAATGGATTAAATAATATAAATATTATGAGTTGTCCAAGGATTTTAGTGATTGTGCAGAGGATTTATTAGCTATCATAGATGTGGCTATTAAGTAAAGTTAGAATAGTTCAAACTTTAGTGTCAAGAAATGATAAAATTTGATCTTGGCAAAATTCTCAAAGTTCATAATTTTCAATTTCAAACATGTACTTTATATTCAATGTAGCATTATTAAAATAACTTTTAGCAATATGTCTTTTGTAGGAAAAACATAGTCTCCTCATTTTAAATGTGGGTTTTGCAAGTTTTCTAAACTTTAGGATTCATGGGTATAAAATGAAACTTGGAAAAGTAGATAGCAAGGTTGTGCATAAGCATGAAATATCATAAATTGACTATATTTAGGATTTTCAAAATTTAAATTTACTAATTTTGGAACATTTCACTAGGGGTCATTCGCACAAAATTTACGTGGGGGAAGTTTTTTTGGGGATAAATTAGCTCGTCGTTAACAATTATTATCCTATTTTTATTTTAATTTGTTGACCACTTTCATCCAATTCCATGGATAATTCGCCTTCAAATTATATATGATTTTGTTTTTCCTGTTCAATTCGCCTCATAAACTACCCGTATATATACTCTAGGGGGTACCAATAAACATACATCTAAAGCACTCTAACTCGAAAACAACTCCAAAACAATGAAAAACTTGAAAATTTTATAGAGAAGTGTCTATCAACATAAGTTGATCGATTGTAGAGGATTTGTCAATCGGTATATGACTATTGATTGTAGAGAAGTGTTGATCGATATAATATGGTCAGCATAGACCAATCAGTTGCAGAGGAGTAACAATCAGCATAAGTCGACTAGTTGCAAAGGAGAGTCTATAGGCATAAGCCAATCGATTGCAGAGGAGATTTTGTAGGTATAAGTCGATCAGTTGCAGAGATGTGTCTATCGGCATAAGCCAATCGGTTGTAGAGGAGAGACTATCAACATAAGTCGATTGGTTGCAGATAAATGTCTATCGATAGAAGCTGATCAATTATAGAGTTGTGTCTGTCGACATACATCGATTGGTTACAAAGGATAGTCTGTAAGTATAAGTCGATCGATTGTAGAGAAGATTTTATCGATATAATTTGATCGATTGTAGAGACATGTCTATTGGCATAAGCCAATCAATTATAGAGGAGACACTATCAACATAAGTTGATCGATTGTAGAAAAGTATCTGTCAGTATAAGTCGATCGATTGTAGATATTGTTGACATAAGTTGATCGATTACAGAGAAGTGTTTGTCGACATAAGCCAATCGGCTGTAAAGACATGTCTATCGATATAAGTTGATTGATTGTAGAGGAAATACTATTGGTATAAGTCGATCGATCACAGATAAGTGTATATCGACATAAGTCAATTGATTGTAGAGGAGAGTCTGTTGATAAAAGTTGATCAGTTGCAGAGAAGTGTCTATCATCCTAAGTTGATCCATTGTAGGGGAGTGTCAATCGGCATAGGCCAATCGGTTTCGGAGAATTGATGACTGTGAAAATAAGTAGAGTATTATTCTTCCACTGTTCTTTTATCCAAAGTTTTTTTCCTTCAGTTTCATAGGCACTGTAGGTGCACTATATGCAACTATGGTAGACAAGTATCCATATCATTTGGTTGTGTGTTAGGAGCATTTTTCTTATCAAAGACTACTTCTTATCTATTAATATATGTTTCATAGGCAATGTAGAAGCACTATCTACAATTATGGTCGATAAGTATCCATGTCATGTTGTTAGGAGCATTTTTCTTGTCATAGATTTCTTCTTGTCTATCAGATGTCATTACAAAAATAGATTCTTCGAAACTTGACATACGTCGATAAATCAAACATGAAGAAGTGGAATAGCGTTGACCATCTCAAAATTCAAATGAAAAATCTTTTGAGATCCAAAAAAGCATTAGTCATTTTGGACGATGTTGATGACCAGGAATAGTTAGATGCTCTAGTTGGGGATGCTGTCAACGGTAATTGCTTTGGCCTAGGCAGTAAAATCATTATCACAACTCGAGATTCTCAGGTTTTGCAACGTCAGGTTGATGTGATTCTATATAAAATGAGAGGACTTGAGAGAGATGAAGGTGTGAAATTATTTTGCTGGCACACTTTCTTGAGGGTTGGTCCAGCCGAAGGCTACGAAGCTATTACGAAGAAAATTGTAAAGGCATGTCAAGGTCTCCCTTTGTCACTGGAAGTTGTAGGGGCACATATGTACTGTGAAAAGAGCCTTGAAATATGGAAAGAGGCCTTGAAAAATTTGGTAAAAAATCACAAGAAAGTGTATAAGACTCTTAAAATCAGCTATGATGCTCTCCTCTCGGAAGAGAAGTGCTTCTTTACTCGTTCCCGGTCTGTACGTGGTAGTAGATATGACATGGAATTTTATGTTAAATTTTGGAAAAATTTAAAATGCAACTCCCCACATACATGTCTTAGAAATATCAAAAGGATGTCCCTTATGACAATTGATAATGATAGTCGTCCAATTTTTTGGATGCATGACCATTTAAGGGACCTGGCAAGAGAAATAATTGAAGGGGAAACCCAAAGCAACCCAGATAAAAGGAGTAGATTCTGGGGCCATGAGGATTTAGTTAGCGCAATGGCTCAGACACAGGTAATATTTTACCATTTTGATGGTAATAAGTTAATATTTATTTAATCAAATTTAAAGGAAATGCCACGTGACGAAATGTGCAATGTACTGATAAGATTCTTTATTGAACTCAGGAACTGCCAAAGGTGGAAGGACTTGTGTTGGACTTCTACATGAACAAGAGAAAGAGGGGGATCTTTACCAAACATATTATTCAACATATCCTTGGGAAGTAATGCGGAATTTGAAATTTATGTTTATTAGTGACCTATGTCATGAAGGGCGGCGGACAAAATTACCACCAAAAATACTATTTTTGGGTATGAGAAATTGTCGGATCCAGGAGGATGAGTCGGCTTCAAATACAGAGTTTATTTCCTCTTTTTTACCAAAAACAATAGATCAACTTAGTCATATGCGCTTCCTTGATATCACTAACACGGTCAACAGGGGCCATCTTCCCAATGAACTTGGAAAATTATTAAATTCGGAGGTCCTTGTTATCTCTTGGTGCATAAGTCTCATGAAACTTCCATCATTGCACTCCATGCATTATTTAAAAGACTTCAAACTAGATGGTTGTGAGAAGCTTCAAGAATTGCCTGCTATTCCAGATAGTCTCATTCGTCTCAGTCTTTGTAAGTGTTATGAGCTGCAAGAAGTGTCCAACATTTCTCATTTGAAAAAATTGGAGGTCCTTGATGTCTCTTGGTGCAATAGTGTCATGAAAATTCCATCGCTGGACTCCATGGATTCTTTAAAAGACCTCAAACTAGAGAGTTGCGAGGAGATTCAAGAATTTCCTACTCTTTGAGACAGTCTCTGTTGTTTAAGTCTTAGTGGCTATCGCAAGCTGCAAGAAGTTTCCAAAATTTCTCATTTGAAAAAATTGGAGGTCCTTGAATCTCGTCTTAAGTTTAGTTCCCATTCTCTACCCATCACCACAGATAAAATCTAGAGCCAGGTGACATAACAGCCTTGTCCCTAGCCTTGCCCAATCCAAAGAGTCTTCATGTATTAGATGTTAACGAGGAAGGGACTAGTGCCACCCAGGAGTATATTGAAGAAGTTTTAAATTTATTTTTCTGTCGAAGTTCGGGAGCAGGAGCGAAGTGTGAAGTGCGAAGGGAGCGAAGTGCGAATTGCGCTCTCGTAACTTGTGCAATCGGGTTGCGCAAACGCAGTCGGGTTGCGCACGAGGAAAGTGCGCAGTTGGGTTGCGCACGGGGAAAGTGCGCAGTCAGGTTGCGCATGGGGAAGGTGCACAGTCGGGTTACGCACGGGGAAAGTACTAAGTCCGAGAAGCACTCGGTCAACGCTTGACTGCTTGAGACTTAACCAAATTTCTGCCTTGCAAAATATTTCTGCCTTGTAGACTTTTGCTGTTCGGAGGCTTGCACGGCTTTGGCGTTGGTTTGCCTGGCTTGGCAAGAACTGTACGGGAGGAGAGAAACACCGAATCTGAATGCAATGTTTCAGATCTGAGCTCAAACTTATAGAACCCGAAAGAAATCGCTCTGAGGCGATTTGTACAGACAACAAAATGATTTTGTGCAGACAAAGATAACCGCAAACCCTACAGATGCCTTAAACAATAGCAAATTTTATTCATATAAGACGAGGGTTACAAAAGTCCTCAACTGAGGAAAAACTAACATCTACAGACTAAAGCTATAGGATAAACTAAAAGGAAAACAAATGTCGAGTCTGCTGCTCGGACATTAAATAGATGAGCCACACTGCTCACAAAACAGTCTCGTCTGCTACTCTACGAATGACTATTTTTCTCTTGCCTTCCTCCACTCTCCTCTTTCTCTCCTCTTCCCTCTCACCTTTTCTGAAGACCCGAACTGCCTTATATAGCCATGGGGAGAGGAAGATAGGGGTTGTCCTCTGACGGGTTCTGACAGACCCTCAACTAGGGTTTCTGACCAATCGTCGAACTGGCATTAAATCATCGAACTGGCATTAACTTCTGCGGTGATCGGATCTGTTAGACGTCACATCTGTTAGAAGGCACGTGCGACGTCAAGTCAAAAGTTTTGTCGGGATCCCCGACTGTGCGAGCGCAGTCCGACTTCGCCCAAGTTCGGAGCGTAGTTGGGCGGAGGCGTGAAATCTGGATTAATATTTCTAACACCCTCCTTTAAGCCTGATTTCACGAGCGCTTTGACTCCAAGCTGCTCTCGCAATCTGCTGAAGTCTTCCTCCTTCAAAGGCTTCATGAAAATATCTGCCAACTGCTCCTTGGATCTGCAAAACTGTAGTTGAATTTCTCTAGACTTCACCAACTCTCTGATGAAGTGATAACGAATATCGATGTGCTTCATCCGGCCATGGAACACGGGATCCTTTGATAGTGCGATGGCCAAATTGTTATCACAAAAAATTATTGTCGCGCCTTCCGGAGGATAGTTCAGTTCACTCAGAACTCTTCATAGCCAAACTACCTGGCATGCGGCTGACGTGGCGACGACATATTCTACTTTAGTTGTGGACAACGCAATGATGGGTTGCTTCTTGGATGCCCATGAGACTGCCCTTGATCCGAGATGGAAAGCATACCTGGAGGTGCTCTTTCGATCGTCGATGTTGCCAGCCCAGTCACTTTCTGTGAAGCCCACCAGTTCAACTGGTCTTGTCTGGCATAAAATAGGCCATTGTTTCACGTCCCGTTGACATAGCGCAAGATCCTCTTGCCTGCTTGCCAGTGCGTGTCCTTTGGAGTCTCCATAAAATGGCTGATCAGACTGACTTCGAACATCAGATCTGGCCGAGTTGCAGTCAAATACATCAGACTGCCAACTAGCCTCTTGAACAGTGTTGGATCTACATTCCTCCCTGAATCTAGCTTGCTCAACTTCAAACCTATGGCTACAGGTGTGATGGCAGGTTTGTTGTCCTCCATCTTGAACCGCTTCAGGACATCCTTCGCATACTTGCCCTGAGAAATGAAGATGCCATCTGTCGATTGGTCAACTTCAATGCCGAGAAAATACTTCATCAGCCCTAAGTCCGTCATCTCGAACTCCTTCTTCATGGTTGTTCTGAACTGGGCAAACAGTGTTGTGTTGTTGCCAGTGTAAATTAAATCATCCACATACAGGCAGACGATTATGAGCTCACCTACATCATTTGTCTTCATGTATAGGGTGTGCTCATATGGGCATTTTACAAACCCATTTTCCTAAAAATAGCTGTCAATCCGGCTGTACCAAGCTCGGGGTGCCTGCTTCAAACCGTACAGGGCCTTCTTTAGCTTTAGGACTTTGCCCTCCTGGCCTTCAATTTCGTAACCTGGTGGCTGGTCTATGTAGACCTCTTCCTCCAACACTCCGTTGAGGAAGGCTGACTTGACATCCATCTGGTACATCTTCCAACCCTGTTGGGCTGCCAATGCCAGGATCATCCTGACTGTGTCAAGTCGGGCTACAAGCGCATAAACCTCATGGTAATCGATGCCTGACTTCTGCTTGTAACCCTTTGCCACCAGTCTGGCTTTATGCTTGTCAACGTCTCCTTGGGCGTTGAACTTTGTCTTATACACCCACTTGACCCCAATGGTCTTCTTCCCTACTGGAAGATCTGTCAGTTGCCATGTATCATTCTTTTCAATGGCTTCAATCTCCTCGTCCATCGCCTGCACCCACTTCTGATTCTGACTTGCATCTTCGAACTCTATTGGATCAACTTCAGTAAAGAATGCAAAGTCAGAGTACTCTTCATCTACATGGGTTTGGGTTGCCTCGTAGATTTCTTGCAAGCTCCTTGTCTTCGCTGGCGTCACCAGGTTTTGGATTCTACTTGCACATGGAGGCGACCGAGATGGAGTGGTTGTGCTACTACTGGCACCACTGCTACTGTTGGAGGTTGCAGGTGGCTGCACACTTCCTTCTTCCAAGTCAATAGACTCTACTACTGCTGGCTCTGACTGGCCAGTCTTCGACTTCCAGTTCCAGGCTTCATCTTCAAGAAACTTCACATCACGGCTGATGATGAGCTTCTTCGTCATAGGGTTGTATAGCCTATATGCCTTCGCCTGCTCATTGTACCCTATGAAAATGCACTTCTCAGCTCTATCATCCAACTTCTACCGCTTCTCTTCTGGAACATGTGCATATGCAATGCACCCGAACACACGCAAGTGAGCCACACTTGGCTTCACACCGCTCCAGGCCTCCTGAGGGATTTTGTCCTTCACGCTTTTGGTGGGACATCTGTTCAGCAGGTAGACTGCACATGTTACAGCCTCTACCCAAAATTCGTGTGGCAATCCCTTCGCCTTCATCATGCTTCGTGCCATCTCCATGATGGTCCGGTTCTTCCTCTCAGCTACGTCGTTCTGTTGTGGCGTGTATCTAGCAGTGAACTGCCTTTGAATTCCATGTTGCTTGTAGTAGTTATGGAATTCGTTGGAGATGTATTCACCTCCACCATCTGTCCTGAGAGTCTTGATCTGATATCCGCTCTGTTTCTCCACCAGAGCCTTGAACTCCTTGAATCTGGCAAATGCTTCTGACTTCAACTTGATGGCATAGATCCAAGTCTTCCGGCTGAAGTCATCTATGAATGTTAAGAAGTATTTGTTGTCGACAAACGTGTTGGTCTGCATCGGACCGCAAATGTCTGAGTGCACCAGCTCCAGTGGTTGTGATGCTCTCCAAGACTGACCGAAAGGGAACGAATCCCTATGTTGTTTTTCGACTAAGTAGCCCTCACAAACTTGATTTTGCTGCTCTATCAGGGGTAAACCCTTCACCATCTACTTCTTGTGCAGTTGATTCAGGCCACTGAAGTTCAGGTGACCAAATCTGAGATGCCACAACCAGGTAGCATCTTTCACAACTACACTCAGAGACATCAATGATTCATTCTGAATCTATAGTGAAAACATTTTATTCTTCATCATGGACACTATAGCAATCTGCCCATGCGACTTGTCTCTGATGGTGCAAGCTCCATCTTTGAACTGGACCGTATGTCCCTTCTGCACGAGTTGTCCAATGCTCGGCAGGTTGTGCTTCAGGCCAGGCACATAGTAGACATCACAGATCTACTTTCATTCATCGTGCCTAGTGTGGATGAGGATCTTTCCTTTCCCCATTATGGGAACCTTGTTGTTGTTCCCCATCTTCACCTCAGACTGGACTGTTTCATCCAGTTGGGAGAACATCTCCTTGTTCCCCGTCATGTGGTTGTTGCACCCACTGTCTAAATACCAGACATTCTTCTGGCACTCCTCCTCAATGTTGCAAGTCAACAACACATTTCCTCCTATCGCATTTTTGGTTTCATCCGTGTAATGGGCTTACTGCTGGTTCTCCTTGGCCATCCATTTTTTGCACTATGAGATGTAATGGCCGAACTTCTTGCAGAAATAGCACTGGACCTTTGACATGTCCTTCTTCTGACCAGATCCAGCTTGCTAATTTTTTGAGCTGCCTCTTCCACCTTGCTGATGGAAATTACAGTTGGTCTCTCCTTCGCTAGGGTTTGACCGTCCTCCTTGCTTGTTGCCTTTCCCATGCCTGCCTCTGCCTCTTGCTCCGTGAGAACTAGAGGCGCCATGGTGGGAATCTTGTCTGTCGTTGTCTCGAAATGAGACCTGAGCCTTGAATGCTTGCTCTAGAGAGGTCTGAGATGAATGGCTCAGCCTCTGTTCATGTGTCTGCAATGAACCCATGAGCTCGTCTGTCGAGAGGGTTGTCAGATCCCTCGACTCTTCGATTGCTATCACAACCGAGTCAAACTTGGTAGGCAGACTTCTAAGAATTTTCTCCATGATTCTCTGGCTCTGCATAATTTCTCCGTTCAACCGCATCTGGTTGATAATGTCCATCGTCCGGGTGAAGAAATCACTCATGGACTCGGACTCACTCATCTACAGATTTTCAAACTCCCTCCTGAGCATCTGTAGCTTCACCAACTTTACCTTATTGGTGCCCTGGTACGAGCTGGCCAGAATCTCCCAGGCCTGCTTCGCCTTGGTGGCTGATGCGATCCATGGGAAGATGGACTCCTCGACCACTTGCATGATGTAGAAGAGGGCCTTCTGGTCCTTCTTCATGTTCTCTTTCAACAGGTCCTTGTCTGCTTGAGAGAGGGCGGCCAGTGCTGCTGCATCTGTCGATTCTGGGTAGCCATTCTTGACTAACTTGTTAGCGTATACTTACTATTCCATTATTTTGGTTAGTAGTTAGTTAGCACTAGTTTTATTTCTAGCTCTAATAGGTTAGTAGATCCTATATCTATGGGCTAATTAGAGCCTAATGTAACCCTATATATTTACCTAATACAATGCTCTAATTGTTCGTTCCATCTTACATGGTATCAGAGCGGATTATTGGGGAGACAGCCCACGACACTCTGTGGCATGCTTCTCGAGAGACCCTCAAGACCTACACGGATCCTTAGGCAGGCCCGTAGGCCCACACCATGAGGCAACCATAGGAGACGGCCCGTAGGCCTGACAACTCCCACTGTGAGGAGGAGGCCCACAGGACCGACAAATCTGACATCGTTCTGCTATCAGACCTGTCAGGCAATAGAGATCCGACCACCAGAATCTGTGAGGGCAAGAGCACCCTCCGATCATCGACAGTTGCTACTGCTACCCCCGTGGGTCCATCACATAACCGGGAGGGCAAGCACGCTCTCCCAAGCGAGAACTGGACCCAAACCCAAGAGCAGATGTGCCCTTGGGTCTGACAAACATTGACAAGGGAACCCCCCTGTCAGCTCTCGATGGTTTGGACCAGTTAGTGAAGGCAAGCGCGCCCTCTACCAGATTCGATAAGCAAACTCTCGAGCATAAATCCTGAGGACAAATTCTAAAAGGCAACCACTCTGATCGTGACACTTGGTGACCAGACACGACCTCGGGCACAGATCTCGAGGCACTAACATGGCAGATAGCCATTGGACCTGGACCGAACAAGTGGCCGACAGACACGTGGACAGACCCTGGACCGAACAAGTGGCGGACAACCACTAGACTCAGACACGACACATGGCACGCGCCACCTGGACCGAACTGACCTAACTGGACATGTGGTGGACACGTGGCGAACTAGCCATGTGTAACACCAGACATGTGGACCCCTCCGACCGTGCCATGTGGGCAGCGACAAAAGGAGTCCGACCAACTGTGATTGCCCGTAGGCAGTCAACACAGGTTGTGCGGCTTTTTCCTTTTAAGCCGCACAACAGTCGCCATGTAGGCAATGTGGGATAAATCCCACAATCCTTTTTTGAAGGCTCAAGGCACCTGCGAAAGGGCACACTAAGGGTAGTCTCCGACGGCGAAGCCTTCAACTTGAAGGTGGCCCGCCCTCATTCCCGTCGGGCTTGCTAGCCCGACAGACAAGGGCGGTCGGAGATAAGGCTCCCGACGGGAGGTCGGGAGTTCGACTCCCGTCGGGGCCGAACCCTTCTTCATTTTGCTCCACGGAGCAATAAAAGGATCTAAGGTAAAAAAAAAAAAAATTTGCAATTTTAAATTAAAGTTTTCTTTAAAATATATTTTTTAATGATTTGAATATTAATTATTTTTTTTTAAATCAATTTTTATATATATATTTAAATTGATTTTTAAAATCTATAATTATATTTTTATTATTTTTTGAAATATTTTTCATTAAATTTTATTTTACATTTTGCAAATTAAATAAAAGGGGGTTATTATTATTTTTTGCACAATTAAAAAAAAAAGAGGGTTTTTGTTTTTTCTCCAAGGGAGAATATAAGACATAGAAGAGCACCTACTTTTATTGCAAATAAGAAAACCTTAAATTCTTCTCAACCTTGTTAGTTTTGCAAAATACAAGAGGGACAACATCATAGAAATTTGATTCTTTCTTGCACAAATAGCAAACAAGGAGACTGAATTTTTTTTGTAAAATTCAAAGGCAAAGTGTGCATTTGTTTTCTCCAAGGGGAGATATAAGACATAAAATTGCACATTCTTTTTTGCAAAAATTTGAGAAGAAATTGTAACCTTGGGTCCATCAAAAACTAAGTCATGTGTCAACTAGTTCTAGAAGCCTTCCAAATGTGGGTCGTGTGTCGACTTGTCTTGGAAGGAGTGCTCAAAATTGTTAATTTTGCAAAATTCAGGGGAGAAGACAACATTGTACTTCTTTTGCAAAATTGGAAAACAAAGTAGGAGACATAAAAATATCATTTTTTGCACAACACATTTTGTTGCAAAAATTAAAAGGTGCATTTTCGATTTTACTCGACACCTTTATTGGAAAATTAGGTGCATTTTTGGTTGCATCCGACACCTAGGTGATAAGAATTTTGTGGGCATTCTTATTTGATTATTGCATTATTTCTTTTGCAATTATAAGTCATAGAATCAAGAACACACTAAACCCCAAAATTTCACAAATTTGTGTAAACCTTGCACTGATTTAAAGCCAAAATTACTTGATATTCTCTCCTAAATCAACAAAACCCCTAATTCAATCTTATTTGTTTGGCTTAATTTCCTCCAACTTTTCATCCTTCTTGAAGGGAGTTAAGGCAGGTGCCATTAAATATCTGTTTGAGTGAATTATATTTTGATACTCTTTTAGGGTAATCAAAAGAAAGAACAAGTTTTTTAAAGGAACCTTAAAAGTTGCAATCCTTTGCACTAAGGGGGATAATTCCTTTCTTCCTTCAAACATAGATTTTGTCAAGAGGGAGATAAAACTTGTAAAGGCAATCAGAAAAGTAGAAGTCATCAACATTACACCTTTTCTTTTAGACTTCCTAATAGCAATCATGCTTGAAGTACTTACAATAAGAAAGGACAAATTGGTGAACTTTTTGATCAAATTGCCTAGAAAGCATAGTTTTGCACAAATTGTAAAAATGACAACCAAGACACCATTCAGTGTTGGTTTCAAAATAAGCAAAACTAAAATGCTAAAGACACAACACAGAAGCCATATTTCTAGTGAAGTGTCTCATTCTGATTTTGTTTCTGGTTCAAAGATAGCACAAGGAGTGCTAAATTGCTAAAACAATTTTGTAGAGGGAAAACACATGTGTCCCTTGGGCAAAAACACCATATTTCTCTCTCTTTTTTTTTTTTAGGCTTCATAAAAAGCATAAGTATTTTGTTTGAATACCTTACAATAAGGGGTGCTTGTACCTCTTTTAGACTTCATAAATAGCAAAATCTAGGTGTTTGAAGTACTTGTAACAAGAGGAGAGACTTTTTGTGATGTAAAATTGTCTAGAAGGCAATATTTGTAAAATCCTTCACAACACTCTTGCGTTGCATACTTTTTGCAATTGAGGGGGGATATCCATTTCTTTTCTTCAATGATTTTTGTAAATAGGGAAGATGACTTATAAGGGTTCATTTTCGGCTTTGACCGACACCTTAGTCACACTTCCTTCAAAAATTAATTACACCATGTTTTGCAACAAGAAGGTGGGAACTTATAAGGGTGCATTTTTCGATAGCGACCGACACCTTAGCTACCTTATCTTTTGCAAATTCATATTATAAATGAATGAACCTTGTATGAAGTGATCTATTCTACTACACCTAGCGATTGCAGCGACTGGTTACCCATGAAAATTTAGTTTGATGATGTGATTACCATAAGGACATTTGTTGACGTGAAGACAAAGCGAGGAATGACCCATTTTTTGCTTAGGAATAGCCAGAGCACTGTGACAGAGCAAAGAACCAGTAGATCAACATTTTCTTCACTGTATTGGGGTAGTTATATACTTTACCCAAATATTGTTGTATGGGGGGATGATAGTGTAGCTAGTAGTTATATTATTACCCAAATAATGTAATAAGGGGGATGTTAGCGTATACTTACTATTCCATTATTTTGGTTAGTAGTTAGTTAGCACTAGTTTTATTTCTAGATCTAATAGGTTAGTAGATCCTATATCTACGGGATAATTAGAGCCTAATGTAACCCTATATATTTACCTAATACAATGCTCTAATTGTTCATTCCATCTTACATAACTCCCATAGCTCTTGAAATCCGAACAGGATCTTCATCTGGATGCTCCAGTAATCGTAATTCTTCTCGTTGAAGCACGGGATCTGCAATTGCAAGTTGTTGCTACTAGAAGCCATTCTGCTTCTGTCTCCATGTCAAGGGATTAGTAACTTTGATACCAGTTTGAAGAAGTTTCAAATTTACTTTTCTGTCAAAGTTCTGGAGTGAGAGCAAAGTGCGAAGTGTGAAGGGAGCGAAGTGCGGATTGCACTCCCATAACTTGCTCAATCGGGTTGCGCAAGCACTGTAAGGTTGCACACGGGGAAAGTGCACAGTCGGGTTGCACACAGGAAAAGGTGCATAGTCAAGTTGCACATGAGGAAAGTGCACAATCGGGTTGTGCATGGACCAAGGTGCGCAGTCGGGTTTCACACGAAGAAAGTACTAAGTTCGACAAGCACTCGATGAATGCCCGACTGCACCGATCAAAGGTAGTGAAGTCTAAATTTGCTACATAGTCTGGTGGACAACTCTAGGCTTAGCCAAATTGTTACCTTGCAAAATCTTTTTGCCTTGTAGACTTTTACTGTTTGAAGGCTTGCGCCGCTTCAGCATTGGTTTACCTGGCTTGGCAAGAATTGTACGAGAGGAGAGAAACACCGAATCTGAGTGCAATGTTTTAGATCTGAGCTCAAACTTATAGAACCTAAAATAAATCACTCAGAGGCGATTTGTACAAAGAACAATAGCAGATTTTATGCACACAAAGATAACTGCAAACCCAACAGATGCCTTAAACAACAAATTTTTTTATTCATATAAGATGAGGGTTACAAAAGTCCTCAACTGAGGAAATACTAACATCTACAAACTAAAGCTATAGGATAAACTAAAAGGGAAAACAAATGTCGAGTCTACTGCTCGGACATTAGACAGATGAGCTACACTGCTCATAAAACAGTCTCATCCGCTACTCTACGAATGACTATTTTTCTCTTGCCTTCCTCCACTCTCCACACTCTCTCCTCTTCCTTCTCACCTTGTTTGAAGACCCGAAATACCTTATATAGCCACGGGGAGAGGAGGATAGAGGTTGTCCTCTGACAGGTTCTGACAGACTCTAAATTAGGGTTTTTGATCAATCGTCAAACTAGCATTAACTTCTTTGACCAATCATCGAACTGGTATTAACTTTTGCGGCGATCAGATCTGTCAAACATCACATCTATCAGAAGGCACGTGCAACGTCAAGTCAAAAGTTTTTCTGGGATCACCGACTACGCGAGTGCAGTCCGGCTTTGCCCATGTTCGGAGCGTAGTTGGACGGAGGCATGAAATCTAGATTAATATTTCTAACATATATGGATCATAATGGATAACAAGAAGCCTCTTTTCCTCCTCCACCAGCTAGGAATACTTATGGCTGATGCTTTCTACAGATCAGTAGTTCTCAGGGTATAAAAACTAGGCCTAAAGTTTTGCACATGATGAGCCCTGATTATTAACTGGGTGATCAATGGAGAATTTTGACAGCTTGGTGCAAAGGAAAATATTCGGCAAAAATCAATCCTGATGCAGGTTTGTGCTTTAGCACGGAGCATTCACAAGGACTTTCTGCAAAGCAGGATTTTTGCTTACAGAAGATGCAAAGCATTTACAAAGAAACTTTGTGTTCCCAAATAACAGTTAGAAAGGGAGTTGAATTAATGTAGTTCTCAAGGTAATTCTTATTGAGCCTCTCTTGACATGCATGTTAGTTTCATATTGCGCGTTTTAAGAAGCCAAATTTTAATTTGTTGCGTGGGCATTTTAAGTTAGTTTGATAATGTAGAGAGCCTTCTGACTTTTTAAGGGTGGGTGTCATAAGTAACATGCTTATTGTCTCAAATAGTAGAATGTATCTCAAATTATTGAGAATATGCTGGTTCTATTGATTTAAAAGTTGAAATAAAGTGACTAACATTTCCATGAGATGAAAATACAGATTTATATATAGTGGTGTCACTTTTTGGATGATGGAGTTTTGATATAAAATATTTACATGTGGTGGATTTTTGTTTGTATGTAAAATATTTTTTCATAATTTTGAAAAAAAATTATTTGCAGTTTGGATGATTCCAACTACTAAGTCAAGGAGCTTAGAATCTGGCACTTAACTACTTTGATACACAAGGTAATATTTATATGAGTTTGATGTCAAAAAATTTGGCAACTATTGTTGTTCATTTGTGTAACAACTTTTTTAATTTAATTGGTAAAATCTAAGAATATGTAAACAGAATTTTTTGCAAGCAATATGGTTTTGTTTATAATTTATCCCTTTAATGTACCTCAATAGATGATTATCTTGATTTTTTTTATCTCATACATCATAATCTATTTTAATACCATTTATATTTTGGTAAAACTTTATTCTTGGTTATATCTCAAAGACAACATTCTTATCAATGGCTGATTTCCATGGTCTCATAGAAAATTTGGAATGGAGGACATTATAATTATGAATATTTTGAATAACTTATTGTATCTTTAGTTGTTGTAATGGGTAAAATTTATTTCAGTTCATTTTGCCCGGCATTTAGTTTTTCAATCTATATCTTCAGCTAGTCTAATTTAGTTCATGTGTGTTTGCTAATTTTTTTAAAAGAAAACATATTATTGAAATTCACATAACCTTTAGTATAATCATTCAACACATATGCCAACAAAAAAACAAAAAGCCTTAAATAACTTTCGAAGTCTTAGTTGACACATATTCTAATTAGGAATAATGTTCAACAATAATAATAAAAAAACTTATGAGAAGACATTACATTGAAAACTGTCTGATCCCACTTTCTAGAAAGCAAAAATCAGTTTTAGGTAAGGATGAGATTGGAGTTATTTATCTATACCTTTAGTGTGGTTCCCAAAAGTAAAATGGTGGATTAATAGACTAAAAATTATGAGTTGTCCTAGGATTCCAGTTCCACTCTTAGATTTTGCAAAGAATTTATTAGCTATTATAGGAGACATGTCTACTAAGTAAAGTGAATTAGGTAAAGCAAAGTAATTCAGACTTTAATGTCAAGCAATGATGAAATCCCATCTTGGAAAAATTCTTAAGTTCATAATTTTAAGTTTCAAACATATACTTCATATTTAATGTAAAATTATTAAACTAACTTTTAGCCATATGTAATCTATAAAAAAAAAACATATTGTCTCCTCATTTTAAATGTGGGTTTTGCAAGTTCTCTAAACTTCAAGGTTCATGGGTGTAAAACATAACTTATTAAAGTGAATGGATTTCACAAATTTCAACACACATCGCTTAGATATATATATATTGGTTTGATGCTACTTTATATTGGTTAATGCAAATTAGTTCATGTAAGCTTTACATCTATACAAAATAACATTGGATTACTCTTTTCCAACATTTTGCAAAAAATTGCTTATGGTCCTCTTTCCATGGTCCAACTATTCAAAATAATTGGTCATTGAACAAGGAGGTTAGTACGTATGTTAATTTTAAGTATGAGGACTCAAAATTCTTATAAAAAATTCATGTAGGGAGATAGTTGAGTAGTGTCAGGTCAAATATGAAATTCCTTTGACAAAAGTATTTGATGCAAAATGTTGTCTTTGTAGGAGCAATTATTTTCTCCTAGTTTATACTTTTATATGAATATGTAGGTCATTCATATGGTACCTATAACAAATAGTTGTTGCTCCATATACAAATCCACCTACTAAGCTTATAATCTTGGTGAGGAGAGATATATTATAAAACATGTCATACGTCCTGCTATTACTCTAAAAAAACCTCGTGTATTAAGTTGGATTTCATTTTAGATAACCTTATAGCTAGAGGCTATCACTTGCATGCAACTGATATGTATAAATGATTATGGAGACCTCATTAATAGTTTTTTCAAGACAACATAAATACTATTTAGTCATAGCATTTGGAAGGTCATTCCTTCTACATTGGAAGGTAAGACAAGAGTTCACTATAAGTTATAAAGCAATCCATCGTTTAGTTATTTTTAAATTGAAATTGTTATTTTATGGCAGATGCTAATAGCAAAACAAAATAATATACACAACAAATTATGTTAAAACAAAGAAACCCAAGCAAACAAAGTTGAATAATATACTAGCATTAGATTGTTTGTCTCCTTATAAAGGATACAATGTGCTTGTAGATGGATAATGGACACTTGCAAGGAGAGGACATTATTTGTTTTGTACAATTCACTGTACGACCATAGGTAAGAGTTAATATTTTATGCTTATTCTTTACAATAAGGTAAGCTAATAAATAAATGCAAAAGTACCCTATAGAGGTTCTATGGGATGATTTAAAAGAAGTTTATCAATCAGTTTTGTCCATATTTTCAATCAATATTTTTTGGTTTCATTGGTAATATATAAGGATAGTCAGTAGATTATTTGCAGATAGTATGGCTTTGAGCATAATGTATCCCTTTAACGTACATTAATAGGTGATCATTTTGATATTTTGTTATTTGAAACACAATAGTTTAATCATATAAGCCTTCAAACCTTAAAATTATTTCAATGGAACCTGTATCGTTCCAATTTTTTCGCACCCTTACCTTTAGGCTAAAGGATCCGCGCCCGAAAGGGGGATGCGATAATGATGGGATGGTACCTCAGACTGAGAGGCCCTATGAAGGTCGCACCTCTCTGGGGAGGGGTATTAAGGTGATTTTTCAATGGATGGTGGGGTTCACCAGGAAACTTTGAGTGGCAGTTTTGCGCCTAGGTTGGGAATGAGTTTAATGTGTTCAGTTTTATGTTTAATCATCCAAATTCCTAGGTTTGGCCAAATGAATCTAAGCTATACTATTATGAAAATGCACATTAAATGAATACAGAAAGCAGGATTAAGTATTAATGCAGAGAATATTCTAGATGAAAATGGCATACCTATTTCCATATGTTTGATGAAGATTTTGAGTTTTGCAGCAGTCCAGATCGTCTCTGATCTGACAGAATCGTCTGTGATTAGATAGAATTGTTCAGATCATAGAGAATCATCTGAGATCAGATGAAATCATTTATGATCTGACGAATTCATCATATGAATCCGTCAAAGACCTGCAATCACAAAAATGGGTGCCAAACACAAAAGATACAATTGCAACAGTAAAGGAAAATGATATAAATGATAGCAAAGATACTAGAATGATAATTACAGATAAGAATTTAAGTAGAATGCACTATTTTAATGATTAATTTAGACTTTACCATGCACCTATGCTACATGAGGTGAACTCCAAGATGCAGAATAATAGAAAATAATAATAAGCTTAACTAGATGCAGAATAAAACAATAGGAAAGAACAAAAAATGCAAACTTTGGGCACTGATTGCCCCCAATGTTGGCTGTAGTCGAAATCGTCTGTAGAATATGAAATCGTCTCAAATTACAGCATGATCTTCCGAGATCATACAGGATCATCTGTGACGATCTGAGCTTGTTTCGGCTAAAGAAAAATGATGTTCCTGCAAGAAAACTCGAAAAGGGGCAAAGGCAAATAGCAATCTAAGATATTCTAATGCATGTAGAACTCAAGTTGCAAAAAAATTCAGCCAGCGGGTATGTCAATGGAGGTCCTAAGGTTTAAATAGGCTTAGGAGGGAGGTTAGGAGGTTGGAGATCATCCCAATCTGGGAGATATCCAACGGGGAAGGTCTCTAACGACATAGACACGCTTTCTGCCCAACTTGGAGACACCATTGAAACTGAGGCTAATTATGAAAAAATTAGTTTGGGATGAAATTATCTGGACGTTCTGCTCCAGACGAATTCATTCAATCTGAGGCGATATCGTCCAACGATCACAACAAATCCTAAAAATGATGCGAAAAATAGGGAGAGCGGTTTAACAAGCGGTTTCGGGGTTAAAAATTCAAATTTAAATTATTTACTAAGGTTTTATTGCACCAATTTTAGGGTGCTACATTTTGCCCCCTCTTTAGTGAATTTTTTGAAGAAAATGCGTTAAATACGAGTTCTTCTCGATTTACGAGAAAGCAAAAATTTATTCCCATTTTTAGGCGACGATTCTAGGTCGAATCGTACGACAGCTTACTATGGTGCCCCCTTCGTGTTTTTACCCAAATCGAATGTTTGAGGTAAAAGCACGGAAAAGCAAAACTTAAAAAAAAAAATTTAATTGTTTTTAAATAAAATTAAGAAAAATAGGGTAACACCCTAATTCATTTGTTACTGTTCATTTTTTTGGTTTTTAGAGCTCTATAGACAAAAATGGTCGAGACGGCGCACAGATCAATAGAGGTCCGACGTGGGCTATGGGTAAGCATCTAAACATTAATCTGACATTGTTTAATTGAATTTATTTAATTTTTTATTGAATTTTTTAATCAGATTTAGGGCATTATGGCCATTTTTTAGGCCGTCGATGACGCTGAGATGAAATCGTCCCGATTTCGTCGAAATCGTCCCTACGTCGTCGATTTCGTCCGAGGGTGAAATCGACGGTATAGGGACGATTTCGTCCAACAAGGGTCGATTCCCAAGTTGGAGAAATCAGAGATGATTTTGTCCTACTAAGGATGAAATTACTGCATTTTGGATGATATCGTCCAAGATTGGACGATATCATCATTTAAACTATTTTAAATTGCATTTGATTGATTTTAACACCTATGTTATTAATGAATTTTTATTGTTTTACTGTTTATCTTGCAGAGAGGTTTACTGAAGAGTTGGGAGTAGAAGTACAGGGGTCTACGAGATGACTTGGCCACTCTGGATCAGGCAGAGCGAGACCGACTAGCAGAGGTCGATTTACAACATGTGGCAGAAATGCCATAGATTCCTACAGACATGGGGCTACTGATAGCTCTAGCATAGAGGTGGTATCCGGGTTCTTCCTGCTTCCAGTTACTGACAGGGGAGATGACTCCCACTCTAAAGGACGTATGGAGGATCTTGAGGATACCCATACAAGGACGGCTAATGACTCCTATAGCCAATCAGGGCCACGCGATGATGCGACTATGCAGAGATCCGAGCTTCACCCTAGAGAAGGGCAGAGTGAATATTGAGTCGCTACAACAGATGCCTGGGGCATCTAAACTAACACAGGTTTTGGCAGGGGTGGTAGGTGGTCTGCTGCTATGCCATCAGAGTGGATGCAGACTGCCATGGCTACTCACAGATGTGGTCTGCAACATGAGAGACCACAGGTACAGGTTTGCTTGGGGTAGCTTCATATTATGCTGATTGTATAAGATCCTACATGGGGTTGTATACAAGGGTGACCGATGTCTGGTCATGACATCTCTCCTATAGGTTTGGTGTTGGGAGCACATCATGGTATGAAGGCCGGTAGGGCTCCCACTAGCAGGGGTTGATGGGGAGAGGCCCTAGGTTTTCTACTAGTGGCTCCAAAGAGGGTCACAACGATGGATAGATCTGCCAATGTCCTGGAGACTACTGGATGACCTTGTCTCTGACCAGATCACTTGGAGGCCATGGAGGGAGCATCCAGGGTGGATGGAGGACAGACAGGAGCTGGCTCACATTAGGAAAATTTGCTAGCTTAGGATGGAGCGAGGAGAGGTGGAGCTTCACCACTACGATCAAATTTTGAGGTAGTTCGGTCTACAGCAGGGGATCCCATCTCTCAGGGACTATGAGTTCTCCTGGACTGTTCGGGATAACACTACACTCAATGGGGCTCCAGACATGCAGTGATTACGGATTCGGGATGCGAGATGATGCCCCCATTTAGCCAGTGGATGGGGATGACACTGGGGTAGCCGATGGCTATGATGCCTGGTACATAGGCATTCGCCCTCCTCGGATGATGAGGGCACAGGGTCCGATACATGTGGTTATGCGTCGGATGGGGAGGCAACTCTAGGCAGCCATTGAGGCAGCACGGGGTCGCGAAGGGAGAGAGTAGTGATGGTCTCCAGAGGGGAGATGACAGAGGAGGCCACAGGCTCAGCAAAGGCCACGATAGTAGGAGAGGAGGGAGGAGGAAATCCCTTCTCAATAGAGAGAGAGTCCACCATCACCCAATAATGGCAAGGGTATCGAGGTAGGGGAGAGCAGCGAGATGGTGACTCTCTGAGAGGAGAATGCCCACCTCTGAGCTGAGGTGCAGGTATTGTAGGATGAGGCTACACGACATCGAGATGAGGCCACACATCTCAGAGATGAGGCCACACAGCTCAGATATGAGGCTACATAACTCAGGGCACAGAGTGGAGGGGCGAACACTCGAGACCTAGCATGGTCTATTGCTCAGACCACATTCTACCAGGGATTATACCACCATATGGTGCTAGAGGAGCATAATGTACTGCTGCCAGCCCCCATTACAGAGCCTATCATGATGGGGTCGTCGAGGACATCATCATGATTGACATCCAGGACTCATAGCACCACATGGAATGCTATGGGGCCACCTCCTCCACCTCAGGGCAGGAGAGGAGATGAGGCAGAGAGCTCGAGGGTTTCTCGAGGCTAGCTTGTTGACTGCACTGCATGGATTTATATATATTGTTTATTATTTTTGATAGAGGATTGAGTATGCCGAGGTACAAATTGTGGCATACCAATCCAGTTTTGATATGATGTTCATAATTCTATTGATATATATATATATATATGAGATATTTTTGATCATATGACTTGTGTATATGTTTTATGATGCTTTAATGTTTTTATTGGTTTGATTGATGATTCATGTAATTATGTCATTTGGAAATATTATGATTTTATGTCATGTTTTTAAAATTTAAATGAAATAATCTGATGTAAACAAAATGGTTGTTTGTGGTATGATTTGATAAAAAATAAAAGGGACTTTTAACAATAATTTCAAATGACATTATCGCTATTTATGACCATTTCATGGAGTCGCCGCTCGCTATGTCGTCAAGCTAATCCCGGTATGAGAGAAATATTGCTAAAAGTAAAAGGGTGCTAAGAGATTGTCTTAAGACTTTGTGTTGTGATGATGAAAAATAGTGGTGATGATGATGATGATTTGTTTTCAGATTTCCATGAAAATATTATGCATGAAATATATATGATGTTTGCTAGGCATGAATTCCTAGGTGTGATAAAATTTTTGAATAATTCCTTAGGAATTATACCTGATGTTTACACAATGACACTGAGAGGGGGGGTGAATCAGTGTAGCTATTAAATTTTTATATCTACAACATTTAATATGAAATAAAGAGAAAAAAAACTTGAACAAGAGAGCAAACCACAACACTCAATATACCGAGGTTCACCAATTTGGCTACTCCTCAAAAATGAGCTGCTTGGACTCCAATCCAAATCCGGTCTTTGCAAAATCAATTTTACAAACACTTTACCGGCACCAAGCTGGAAGGAGCACCAACCCTGTAATTTTCTCTGCACATGAGATGGAGCACCAACTCCTAGTACCAAGCACCAACTTGGACTGCAATTCGGATAAATTTAGAATGACATAAAAATGTCTTCACTTTATGCACGACCACTGGTGAGTACGCAATTAACTCAACTCTGCACACTCTCACGGCTCTGCTTATTTTTCTCTTGATTCTTTTCTAACTCTCCTTTTATAGCAATTTCTCTCTAACAGCAGCAACGTCTTCTCTGTACGATTATTCTTTTATAACCTTTCAATCCTGCATGCAATCGAATCACATACTCTGACTGTTCGAATCCATGCAATACGGTTGATTCGGTTCCATGCACTTGATTGTTCGAAACCACCTAATACGTCTTTTGGAAACCATGCAATACGGCAATTTTGTTTCATGTACTTTGACTGTTCAATTTCTTCGAATACGGCTTTTCGAATGCTTTTTCGAAACTCCATATATGATTCTTCGAAAGCTTTTCGATTCTTCATGTTCGGCTTTTATGTATGCTTCAAATACGTCTATTAGAATGCCTGCAAATTCGACCTTTCGAATGCTTTTATTATCCTTCATATTCGGCTTTTCGAATGCGTTTCAATTATGCATGTTTGGTTGTTGCATTGCATGTCCAACACTGTCAACGATTAAGCGTATGCATCGACTTCGAGTTACTTTTTACGTAACTGGCTGCATGATTTTCCTGTCGGCTTTTTCGACACGTGTCACCTTGCATGTTCCTGCGGGTTTTACATGCCAGACTGTTACCTGTCGCGATATCGCGACACTTTTGACTTATGCTGGCGTCACCCTGAAGGTTGTCGCGAAATCGTGACCATTTTGGCCTTGAAAGCTTTTCCCCGCTCATGTCGCGATATCGCGACACTTAGAGCTTCTTGACGTCATCCTTCAAGCATGTCGCGAAATCGCGACGCTTTTGGCCTCTTGGAAGCTTTCCTTTCATCCTTGTCACGAAATCGTGACACTTTTCAACTTTGCTGACGTCATCATCAATGCTGTCGCGAAATCGTGACACTTTCGACTTCAGTACACTCTTCTTTGCCGACGAAAAGGAACATGTCACGAAATCGTGACACTTTGTTCTTCCGTACAACTCTCCTTGCCAACTCCAGTGAAAATGGAACATGTCACGAAATCGTGACACTTTGCTCTTCGTACAACTTTCCTTGCAACTCCAGCAAAAATGGAACATGTCACGAAATCGCGACGCTTTCGGCTCTTGTTGACGTCATCAATCTTCTTGTCGCGAAATCGCGACGCTTCTGTCTTCCATACGCTCTTTGCTCCATGTAGTAGCGAAATCGCTACAACTTTGTGCCTTGTGCTTTTACCTTGCCTCTTTTCATGAAATTTTGACTTGTAATATCATTTCTGCATCTTTCAGTTCTACACTTTTGACTAGTAGCGAAATCGCTACACCTTAGTTTCTCTTTGTTTCAACCTGTAGCGAAATCGCTACACCTTAGTTTCTCTTTGTTTCAACATGTAGCGAAATCGCTACACCTTAGTTTCATCTTTGTTTCAACATGTAGCGATATCGCTACACCTTAGTTCCATGTCATTTTCAACATGTAGCGATATCGCTACACCTTTGTTTCCTTTCATTTCAACATGTAGCGATATCGCTACACCTTTGTTTCCTTCTCTGCCAGCATGTCGCGAAATCGTGACAGTTTTGCTCGCATCTTCTCTCTCCTCGACCATGTCGCGAAATCGCGACAATTTGGCGTGCATTTTCTCTCTCCTACTTTTTGTCGCGAAATCGCGACACATTTTCTCTCTCCTCAACGAAAACTCGACATGTCGCGAAATCGTGACATTTTTGGCTGCGCCTTCTCTCTCCTCGATTTTGTCGCGATATCGCGACACATTTTCTCTCTCCTCAGCGAAAACTTGACATGTCGCGAAATCGTGACATTTTCGGCTGCGCCTTCTCTCTCCTCGACCATGTCGCGAAATCGCGACAGAAAACATGTCGCGATATCGCGACAGTTTTCTTCCTTGTCTCTTTTTGCCAGTTTCGAATACGGGTCACTTACATTTTCCTTGAAACTTTACGCACTTGATCGGTGACCTACGAGCTGCATCAGTGCATCAATCGAGTGTGTTGACAACAATGACAATACTTTTGCAATTCTTTTGCTGCACCTTGCTCAACAATCTCCCCCTTTGGAATTGTTGGCAACACCTTGCAACCTTGCTTAATTTCTTCTCCCCCTTTGCCAATAATACCAAAGGGCTGCTTGTAGACTCCCCACGAGTCTATGCACAACATTCTCGAGACTTAAAAAGTTTGAATGCTCCCCATGAGAATGTGTTTCCCATAGCTAGTCAGTGCTTGGGTGGTGTGACTACTCCCAACTTCTTTCGAAGGTATTCAAATACTTCCTTAGGCAAAGGTTTTGTGAATATATCAGCTACTTGCTCTGTAGTTGGAACAAAATCCAATTTAACCTCTCCTTATGCAACTTTATCCTTCAAGAAATGATATCGGATTGCAATATGTTTGGTTCTTGAATGCATTATTGGATTCTTGGATATGTTGATAGCACTAGTGTTATCACATTTAATTGAAATTGGTTCATTGAAATGAATACCAAGATCTTTCAACGTTTGTCTCATCCATAATATCTGAGTACGACATGTTGTTGCTTGCAATGTATTCTGCCTCTGCAGTGGATAGAATCTTGATTCTTGTTTCTTCCTTGTGCCATGCTACCGACTGTCACCAAGATAAAATGCTCCTCCACTTGTGCTCTTTCTGTCATCAATACATCCTACCCAATCTGCATCGGAATATGCAATCAAAGTGAAATCTTTACCTTTTGGGTACCACAACCCATAATCCATAGTGCCCTTGAGATATCCGAAAATCCTCTTTACAGTTGTTACATGAGTTTCTTTGGGGTTGGCCTGAAATCTTGCAACCATACATCCTGCTTGTAATATATCTGGTCTAGTGGTTGTTAAATACGACGAGGCTTCCAATCATAGACACTGTACATTGTTTGATCTACATACGGGGATTTATCATCCTTGCTCAACTTGCGACTTGTTGTCATGGGAGTCTTGACCGGTTTCTTGTCTTCCATTGTGAACTTTTTCAGCATTTCTTTTACATATTTAACTTGAGAAATAAAAATGCCTTTTTCATTTTGATTGACCTGCGGTCCTAAGAAATAAGAAAGTTCACCAATCATTGACATCTCAAATTCTTTTTTCATTTTAATTGATATGTCTTTGCGGTATTCATCCATCTTCTTTGCCAAATATTATGTCATCTACATAAACAACAAGAACAATAAGATGACCCTTCTCTGTTTTGACATATAAGTTGCTATCCACCAAACCTTTCTTAAACCCTTGTTTAATTAGATAATTATCCGACCTTGCATACCATGCTACGGGTGCTTGTTTTAATCCATATAAAGCTTTCTTTAACATGCAAACAAAATCTGGATTTTCACCAAGTTGGAAGCCATCGGGTTGTTCAATATAAACCTCTTCTTCCGAGTTTTCCATTCAAAAATGCTGATTTTACATCCATTTGATATACTTTGAAGTTTTTATGAGCTGCTAATGCAGAAACATCTCGATTGCCTCTAGTCGGCTACAGGTGCAAAAGTTTCTTCAAAATCAATGCCTTCAACTTTGAGCATAGCCTTTACATACCAATCTTGCCTTATTTACGACAACTTTGCCCATCTTCATTCAATTTATTTCTAAAAACCCATTTAGTACCAATTATGTTTTTATTTGTTGGTCTAGGTACTAATTCCCAGGTATTGTTTTTCTCTATCAGATCTAGTTCTTCATTGATTGCCTTCATCCAACTTTCATCGAGTGCTTGCTTCGACAACATTTTTAGGTTCAATACTAGATAACGAGAGAATAGTTCCTCACTTGCTTGTTCTTCTTGTTTGAATACCATCTGTGGGATCCCCAATAATCTGTTCACTTGGATGATTTTTACGCGGTTACTTGTTTTAAATTTCCTGTTTTCTTCTTCTTGATTCAGTTTTTACACTATCTGGATCAATTTTCTGATTCTTCTCTGTTTCTTTTTCATCATCACCTTCAATGACTTCTTCATACATAGGGTAGTTTTCTTGATAAGTAGTTTCTTGTTCTCTACCTTCATCAACTTTTACATCAGCACTTTCAACAATTTTCTTCAACTTCTTGTTGTA
The DNA here is from genome assembly GCA_028583015.1 of Wollemia nobilis. NCBI lineage: Eukaryota > Viridiplantae > Streptophyta > Pinopsida > Araucariales > Araucariaceae > Wollemia > Wollemia nobilis. The sequence continues at coordinate 187,426 of JAQPPZ010015435.1, forward strand.
ACATGTGTATGCCTTGCTTTTTGTTGAGTAGCGAGAAAGATACCTTCATCGGCTCTATCTTCAAATTTACCAAGGTTATCTTCGATCCGTTTTATGTAGCACTTGCTGCCAAATACTTTGAAATGTCTTGTTGTTGCCTTTACTGCCAAACCACAACTCATAAGCTGTTTTGCTTTCATGTGGTCTCGGCATGCACCTGTTTTGAATGTAAGCTGCGGTATGAGCTGCCTCTTTCCAAAATACGTCGGCTATTTTGTTTTACGCGACATTGTCCTTGCCATTTCCTGCCATTGTTCTATTCTTCCTTTCTACAACACCATTATGTTGAGGTGTCCTAGCTGCTATAGCTTGTCTTCTTATCCCATGTTTTTGACAGTATTCTGCAAATTCTTCGGAGATAAACTCTCCTCCCCTGTATGATCTTAGGCATTTAATTCTTTTTCTGATTGATTTTCAACAAGATTTTTGAAGGTTTTAAACATTTCAAAGGCTTCTGACTTGAGTTTCAGAAATAGTACCCATGTCATTCTTGAGTAGTCATCTATACACAGCATAAAATATTTGTGTCCATTTATGCTTTCGGTTCTCATGGGTCCACATAGATCGGTGTGAATTAGTTCTAATGGCTTGCTAGTGAAGTATTCTTTTGCTTTGAAAGTGGCTCTGGTTTGTTTTCCCTTTTGGCATGACTCACGGATGCTATTTATAGGTTTGCCAATGTTTGGTATGTCTCTAGCTGCTCTTTTTGAACTGATTTTTGCCAGATTGTCAAAACTAATATGCCCAAGCCTCTTGTGCCATAGCCAGTTTTCATCTTCTGTCCCATCAAGCATGTTCCTTACTGCAGTTTACGAAAGTGTATACTGATTTCCTGAAGTTCTCGATCCAGTGGCTATTAACTTTCCATTTTTTGTCTTTCTTACTTCATGACCCTCCTTCTTGAAGATTACATCATGACCTCTGTCACATATTTGACTTACACTTAGCAAGTTATGCTTCAGGCCAATTACAAACAAGACTTCTTTTGATTTTATATTGCCATCACTGATTTTGATTGATCCCTTTCCAACAATCTTTGCTCCATCATTATTTCCAAATTTCACAGAACCACCTTCATAATTCTGTAAATTCTCAAACTTTTGCTTGTCACTGTCATGTGATTGGAACAACCAACTATCCAAGTATCCAAGGTGCTGATTTGTTACGAGCTTTAAAAGCGGTCTGGACAATCAAAGATTCCTTTTCTTTCCATTATGGTTTGATAGCAGATTTTGCTACTTGTTTTGCCTTTGTTCTTTCATTAGCATGTGCATGTTTTTCAGGAAATTTCTGGTTTTGTTTCAACCCACTTAGCTGAGATTTTCTGCCCTGATAATTATTTGATGAAAAAGTGCTTCTACAATTTCTAGCGATATGTCCAAAATTATGACAATTATAACATTCAACTGCATAATTCATTAAATGAGAAAAAACATTTCTTTTGGTAAAATTCCTTTGAGATACATTATGCACTGCAATCTGAAATTTTATGGCCATAAGCATTGCATTTAAAACAATAACCAGAAAATGCATGATTAAACTTGGGTGCCGGTCTTTGCCAGTTTGAAGTAGGAGCCATGACTCTTCTCCTCCTCGGATGTGTGACTTTTGTGAATCCATCTTTGTCAGTATTCTTCTTGAATGTGGCATTATTGTTTTCTTTTGCATTATTTTGTTTTTATGGTTCAACCATGATATTTTCTTCTTTCTTTGTGGGTTCTATATTCAAGTTCTTTGAATCCTTTGAAGATTCTCCTTCATCAAAGCCTAAACCAAATTTGATGCCAGAAGGCCTTTGGTTATTTAACATTTTATCCGACTTTGCAGTACTTTCTTCAAACTTATGAAAGCAGTTCAATTTTCTATTCATCTCTTCTAACTGCATCCTTAACTTAACAATGTCTTCCTCTAGCTTCTTTGCATTCAAGCTGTCTTTACGAGTTAATTGTTCATCAAGAACTTCGAGACATTTTCTTGAATTCCTCTGTACTGTATTTTCAAATTGTTTATTATGTACGTGGCATTCTCTAATTTCTTTGAAAAATTTTTATTCTTCTTCCTTTACGCACTCAACTCTTCAAGTGCGGCAACCAATTCTCCTTCCAAATACACTTGACTTCATCCTTGGAATTTTCATCACCTTCCTGATTTTCCTCTGTTCTTTCTTCTTCAAGTGCCATGAGCAGAGCTTCACCTCCTTCTTCTTCGGACTCCTCATCTGTGCTTTCTTGAGCTATGACATTCTTGGTTATGAAGCTTTTCTTCTTGAAATTGTTCTTTCTGAAATTTTGTTTCTTCTTCCAGTCACCTTTTTCTTGGTGTGAACCTTCACCATTTTTGGTTCTCTCCTGCATTGGACATTTGGCTGCAAAATGACCGACTCCTCCACAATTGAAGCATTTAAAAGGTAGCTTCCCTCTATATTTTCCTTTTCCTTTTGTGAGTTTTCGAACAAAATTGGCTTCTGTTTCATCCGGTGTTCCTTCATCCTCGGATTCATGTTCGGCTTTTACATTCTTGTGTGCTTTAAAAGGCTGCTTCTCTGTCTGTAGACTTGGTTTGTCCTATTCTCATTTCATATCTTTGTCGAGGGAACCATGCAACTCATCCATCCTGAAGTTGTTTAGATCTTTTGCCTCTTCTATTGCGGAGACTTTGGAGTTAAATCTTTTGTGAAGTGTTACGAGAACCTTTTTCACCACAAGCTGCATCATCAATTTCTTCACCAAGTCCTCCGATTGCATTAATAATTCCGTTGACTCTCGGCATATAAATTTCTATGTTTTCATCTTCCTTCATTTGCGGTGCTTGAGCTGTGCTCGATGAGTTTGCGGTTTTGCTTCCTTAATCTTCTTGTCTCCTTCATGGATGCTCTTCGATTTATCCCACATGTCCTTTGCTGATTTACAACTCATGACTCTTATCGGTTCACTTGTCAACAAGCCCACACATTATGGCATTCTTAGCTTTGGAGTTGTTTTCAAATTTCTTTTTCTCGGCGATGTCTGTTGGAGGGGTAGTGGGTCTTTGTGTATCCACTATCTACAGAATCCCAAATATCGTATCCCAATGCACTCGAGATATGTTTGCATTACGAGTTTCAGAAGGTGTAATTTGTTCCATCAAATAAGGGAGCTTTGTTGGATGAAAATCCTTCACCACCTGCCATTGTTTCTTCCAAGATCTCCTTAGGCTGATTAAGCTTGTACAAGGAACACTGTGCTACGATACCAATTGATGTTTACACAATGACAATGAGAGGGGGGTGAATCAGTGTAGCTATTAAATTTTTATATCTACAACATTTAATATGAAATAAAGAGAACAAAAAAAACTTGAACAAGAGAGCAAACCACAACACTCAATATACCGAGGTTCACCAATTTGGCTACTCCTCAAAAATGACTGCTTGGACTCCAATCCAAATCCAGTCTTTGCAAAATCAATTTTACAAACACTTTACCAGCACCAACTGGAAGGAGCACCAACCCCTGTAATTTTCTGCTGCAACAGATGGAGCACCAACTCCTAGTACCAAGCACCAACTTGGACTGCAATTCGGATAAATTTAGAATGACATAAAAATGTCTTCACTTTATGCACGACCACAGTGGTACTGCAATTAACTCAACTACTGCACACTCTCACGGCTCTGCTTATTTTTCTCTTGATTCTTTTCTAACTCTCCTTTTACGGCAATTTCTCTCTAACGGTGACAACGTCTTCTCTGTACGATTATTCTTTTATAACCTTTCAATCCTGCATGCAATCAAATCACATACTCATTGTTCGAATCCATGCAATCTGATTGTTCGGTTCCATGCACTTAGTTGTTCGAAACCATGCAATACGTCTTTTGGAAACCATGCAATACGGCAATTTTGTTTCATGTACTTTATTGTTCAATTTCTTCGAATACGGCTTTTCGAATGCTTTTTCGAAACTCCATATATGATTCTTCGAAAGCTTTTCGATTCTTCATGTTCGGCTTTTTTGTATGCTTCAAATACGTCTGTTAGAATGCCTGCAAATTCGACCTTTCGAATGCTTTTATTATCCTTCATATTCGGCTTTTCGAATGCGTTTCAATTATGCATGTTTGGCTGTTGCATTGCATGTCCAACACCTGTCAACGATTAACTGTCTGTCTGACTTCAGTTACTTTTTACGTAACTGGCTGCATGATTTTCCTGTCGGCTTTTTCGACACGTGTCACCTTGCATGTTCCTGCGGGTTTTACATGCCAGACTGTTACCTGTCGCGATATCGTGACACTTTTGACTTATGTTGACGTCACCCTGAAGGTTGTCGCGAAATCATGACCATTTTGGCCTTGAAAGCTTTTCCCCCGCTCATGTCGCGATATCGCGACACTTAGAACTTTTTGTGACGTCATCCTTCAAGCTATGTCACAAAATCATGACCATTTTGGCTCTTGGAAGCTTTCCCTGCATCTTGTCGCGAAATCGTGACACTTTTCAACTTTTCTTGACGTCATCATCATTCTTGTCGCGAAATCGTGACACTTTCGCTTCCGTACACTCTTCTTTGCCAGCAGCAGCGAAAAAGGAACATGTCACGAAATCGTGACACTTTGTTCTTCCGTACAACTCTCCTTGCCAACTCCAGCGAAAATGGAACATGTCGCGAAATCGTGACACTTTGCTCTTCTATACAACTCTCCTTGCCAACTCCCAAAATGGAACATGTTGCGAAATCGCGACGCTTTCAGCTCTTGCTGACGTCATCAATCTTCTTGTCACGAAATCGTGACGCTTCTATCTTTCGTACGCTCTTTGCTCCATGTAGTAGCGAAATCGCTACAACTTTGTGCCTTGTGCTTTTACCTTGCCTCTTTTCATGAAATTTTGACTTGTAATATCATTTCTGCATCTTTCAGTTCTACACTTTTGACTAGTAGCGAAATCGCTACACCTTAGTTTCCCTTTGTTTCAACATGTAGCGAAATCGCTACACCTTAGTTTCTCTTTGTTTCAACATGTAGCGAAATCGCTACACCTTAGTTTCTCTTTTTTCAACATGTAGCGAAATCGCTACACCTTAGTTCCATTCATTTCAACATGTAGCGATATCGCTACACCTTTGTTTCCTTTCATTTCAACATGTAGCGATATCGCTACACCTTTGTTTCCTTCTCTGCCAGCATGTCGCGAAATCGTGACAGTTTTGCTCGCATCTTCTCTCTCCTCGACCATGTCGCGAAATCGTGACAATTTGGCGTGCATTTTCTCTCTCCTACTTTTTGTCGCGAAATCGCGACACATTTTCTCTCTCCTCAACGAAAACTCGACATGTCGCGAAATCGTGACATTTCCGGCTGCGCCTTCTCTCTCCTCGATTTTGTCGCGATATCGCGACACATTTTCTCTCTCCTCAGCGAAAACTTGACATGTCGCGAAATCGCGACATTTTCGGCTGCGCCTTCTCTCTCCTCGACCATGTCGCGAAATCGCGACAGAAAACATGTCGCGATATCGCGACAGTTTTCTTCCTTGTCTCTTTTTGCCAGTTTCGAATCTGGGTCACTTCTATTTTCCTTGAAACTTTCTACACTTGATCTCGTGACCTCTGAACTGCATCAACTGCATCAATCTGACTGTGTTGACAACAATGACAATACTTTTGCAATTCTTTTGCTGCACCTTGCTCAACAATACCATCATTGCAAAATTTGCATGTTGACATAATGACATGAAATAGTAACAATGTTCATTCTTTTTAAAGCATAATTGTGTAACATAATGAATTAAGCCATATGTTTTTATGATTTTAAATAAATGGGGAATAAAATTAATACAATGGTTTGCGCTAGGCATAGAATATTTAGGTATAGACTTATACCATCATCGTGAAATCCAAAAAAGAAATTGATATAATAGTTTTATTGCATGGTTGATTTTTAATTTTGAAAATAAACAGAAAATATAAAGATGAGGACTTGCGCTAGGCATAAAATTCCATTTTAGGTTTTGGAACTATACCATCGTCGCGAAAGTCAAAAAGGTATTTGATAATTGTGACTTTATTGCATATTTTGAAAGAAATTTTGATTTTTTTGAAAAATGCATGTAGTTGTCTTTATACTAAACAACTTTTCTCAAATAAGAAAATGAAATTATTCCAGACAATTTGCAAAAATATTTTAAATTATCTCAAAGACAAAAGTTAGATTTATAAGGAATCCCATGTGCATATGTGAGTTCATTTTCGATCTTGATTTATCATAATGATACACAAAATCTCTCAAATACAAATGTGTGTGCAATTGCTTTGTGCATTTACCAGTTTTGAGCAAGATAATTTGATACAAGTGATTTGAATTAACCAAATAAGTGTTCATTGACCATGATTTATATGCATATAACCGTACCAGACTACTATGTAAGTCGGGTTATCAAGAGCTAGCTAATCCATAAGCGGACATAGGTCTGTACAAAAGAAGGTCGCTAATGTGACAGACATATCACCACGCTAGGAGTTACCCAAGGCCAAGCGGGTTGGGCACAAACCACCTGTTATGGGGCTTACCTCACAGTTTTCGAATAATTGAGAATTCCAGGGATTCAAGCTCATCAACCCTTCTTTTCTTTTCAATGGGTAGGGAAAAGGGATTTTATTGCTTTTGCTTTTGCTTTCTTTCTTTGCTTTTCTTTTTCTTTTTTCTTTTGTATTTTTCTTTTTGTATTTTTGCTTTGATATTTGAGATAATGCTGAAATATTGCTCAGATAGTACAAAATGATACTGGAATAATGCTTCTTTTTCTCATGATTTTGCTTGATTTTTCTTTTTCTTTTTGCTTCCTATTCTAGGGATACTTGCTCGGATTGGATGTAGAGCAAGGGATTTTTATTCAGGGTAGGGGTGAGCTTGTCCTTTTGTCAATTCTCAAAGATTCTAGACCATGTGCATGATAGGATAGCAGGGGAAACTTTTCGCTCAAGAAACCACTTCTACTATGTAGCATAGTATTGAATTTGCAAATGTAATCATTTTAATGTGAAAGGATATGCTTTGGTTTAAGTAAATAACAAGATCAATTCTCTATGCTCAAACTTTATTTAATTCAATTTGTGGACTTTGATATAAGAGAGATTAGTAATCATACCAGATAAAATCAAGATATTTATTTTTGTGTTTGCAAAAGTGAGGGATTCCAAATAAATGCTAATTTATCCAAAATAATTTGAAAATATAACTGCAATATTTCAAGAATTGATAAGTGCAATAAATACAACAAATATTTTTGAAGATTTTGATAATTTTGATGTTTTTATATATTTTATATTTTTTTGTTATTTTTTGTATGATTTGAGAGAATAAATAATATTGTTGTTTGTTTTTGAAATTTTTATATGTTTTATGAAAACTGAAATAATATGCAAAATATATACAAATGATGAAATGACCAAATTTTATGCATAATAGCGTTTAAGATGCATAATGTTCATAGGTTCTTTAAGATCTTTACCATCTAAGGTAGCTAATTTGTATGCTCCCGATCCAAATTTAGCAGTGATAACATATGGTCCAAGCCAGTTGGGCTCAAATTTACCTTTAAGGTCATTAGTAGCATTAGTATTTTTTTGATTTTCTTTTAAAACAAGGTCGCCGATCTCAAAGGATCGATGATGAACTTTCTTAGCATATGATCTTTTAAGCTTGTTTTGGTAGGCACGAAGATGCTCCAAAGCATTGATGCACTTTTCATCTAGGAGTTCCAGCTGACTAAGTCTGCCAGCACGATATTCATCTCCTACTTCAGTATCTTGAAGTAGTAGAGCCAAAGAAGGAACTTCTAATTCAAAGGGAAAAATAGCTTCAGCGCCATAAACCAAAACAAAAGGTGAAGTACCTGTGGGAGTACGAACACTAGTTCGATATGCCCACAAAGCAGGATATAATTGAATGTGCCAGTCATGGCCAGATTTATTGACCAATCTTTTAAGGATTTTAATTAATGTTTTATTAGATGCTTCTGCTTGGCCATTACCCTGAGGATAATAGGGAGTGGACCAACGATGTTGAATTTTATATTTTTGACATAATTTCTTGACATCTTTATTTTTGAAACAAGTTCCATTATCTGAGATGAGATTTGCAAGAATTCCGAACCTACAAATGATTTGATTAAAAATAAATTTGGAGACTTGAGTTCCAGTGCAGGAAGCTAAGGGCATAGCTTCAACCCACTTCGTAAAATACTCAGTGGCGGTTATGATGAATTTGTGTCCATCAGATGACACAGGATTTATTTTGCCAATGATGTCTAAGCCCCATTTTGAAAAGGGCCAAGGAGATGAAATAGCCTGCAGTTCTTATGCAGGGGCATGGACAAGGTCAGCGTGCTTCTGGCACTTGTCACAATGGCGCACATAATCATGTGCATCATTCTCCATGGTAGGCCAAAAATATCCTATCCTAAGGAGCTTCTTAGCAATGGCGCTACCACTAAAGTGTCCCCCACAAGAACCATCGTGGGCTTCACTCAAAGCTGATCTAGATTCTTCTAGATTCAAACATCTCAATAAGATACCTTCAAAAGATCTCCTATATAAGGTATTGCCAATTATTACGAAGTGACTTGCTCGTCTACGTAATAACCGACGTTGGTTTCTATTAGAACCTTCAGGGAAGGTCCCATTTTGAAGAAAATTGAATATATCCGTGTACCAAGGTTTAGGAGTAGTTTCGTTGATTAGAAACACATCCAAAGGTTCTAAGCATGACTTATTTGAAGCGGGTTCCTGGAGTCGATGAATAATGATGGTAGCATATTCATCATCTAACTCCAAGGGTAAAAGAGATGCAGTTGCAGCCATAGCGTCAGCCGCACGGTTGCTAGTTCTAGGAATAGCTTCCAAGGTAACTTGATCAAATAAAGATATTAATTGTAAAACATATGCTTTATATGGGCGCAATTTATCATCTCTAGTCTGATAAACATCATTGATTTGATTTATGACAAGTTGAGAATCACCAAAAACTAATAGATGTTTAATTTTTAGTGCCAAGGCAGCTCGTAATCCAAGGATTAGAGCCTCATATTCAACAGTATTATTAGTACAAGCAAATGTTAATTTAAAGGACAAAGGTATAATATGTTTTTGTGGAGATATTAAAATAATACCTGCACCAGCCCCACTCATACATCGGGCTCCATCAAAGTATAAGGACCATTGTTCAGGATGGTCTGCCTCTAGTTGAAGGCATTCATCAGGAAACTCAATGATGAGGGGATGGGTAGACTCTAAGGGTGCAACAACTAATTGATCTGCTATGATTTGACCCTTAACAGACTTTTGTCCTATAAACGTGAGTTCAAACTCGCTTAGAGCAAGAACCCACTTTGTTGTGCGACCCGATAAATAAGGTCGACTCATGAGATACCGCAAGGGATCAGATTTAGCAATGACATACGTTTTTTGACTGAGCATATAATGGCATAATTTTTGCGTAGAAAATATGACTGCTAGACATAGTTTTTCTAATGTTGTATAGCGGGTTTCATAACTGATTAAAGTTTGGCTAATATAATAATTAGCACGCTCTTTTTTCTCATCATCAAGTTGAGCTAACATAGCTCCTAAAGCAAAATCTGAAGCTGAAATATATAGGATAAATGGGCGATCAGGTCTAGGCGGTGAAAGCACTGGTGGGTTAAGAAGGTATTGTTTAAGGAGTTCAAATGCTTCCTTGCATTCGTCGTCCCAATGAAAAGGGACATCCTTCTTAAGAAGCTTAAGAAAGGGACCTGTTTTATCCGCCAACTTATCGATGAAGCGACGGATAGCTTGAAGCTTACCTTGTAAACTTCGTAATTCAGATATATTTGTGGGTGCGGGCATATCAGTGATAGCCACAATCTTGAGAGGGTCAATTTCGATACCACGTAAAGAAACTATAACCCCCAATAATTTATCGGACTTGACTCCAAATATGCATTTGGCTGGATTTAATCGGATAAGATATTCCCTTAACCGATTAAATACTTTTCTCAAATCATCTAAATGATCATCTTCATTAATAGAACGAGCTATAATATCATCTACATAATCATGTAGGATATCATGCATCATATCATGAAAGATATAAGTCATGGCTCGTTGATATGTTGCACCTGCATTCTTTAAACCAAATGGCATCACTTTCCAACAAAAGGTCCCCCAAGGGGTGATAAAGGTTGTTTTAGCCTGATCTTCAGGAGCTATCCTGATCTGATTATAACCAAAAAATCCATCCATTAGGGATATCATTCCACTCCCAGCAGTAAAATCAATGATTTGATCCATGTTGGGAAGAGGAAAATCATCTTTAGGGCATGCAGCGTTAATATCTCTAAAGTCTGTGCAAACCCTAACTTTGGTAGCTTCTTTCTTAGTTACTGGAACTACATTCGAGATCCATTCAGCATAATCAATAGCTTGTATAAAAATAACATTCAAGAGTTTCTCTAACTCCCCTTTGACTAGCAAGGCCACTTTAGGATGCATTTTTCTAAGTTTTTGTTTAACTGGTTTAGCATCCGGATGGACTACTAGGTGATGCATGACTACAGAAGGGTCTAAACCTGGCATATCTTCATATGTCCAAGCGAAGACATCTTCATATTCTTTAAGAAATGCAATGTATTGATCTTGTTTTTCTTGACTTAATTCTGATCCAATGTTGATTATGTGAGGATTATCCTCGGTTCCAATGTTGACTTTTATGACGTTTTCTACTTCCATGTGTAGATCTCTCTCAAAATTAGGTGGGGCGGGTGAAACGCCCAATTCTTGTAATTCTTTCATGGTTAACTTGGATAATTCATCTTGAGGAGTCGTGGCCTCAAGTTGGGCTATAATAGGTATAGAGCCATCAAAATAAAATTCGTTGTGTAACAACTCTTCAACGGAGACATCATGGAAGATATCTCCCTCCAACTCATCGTCGGATTCAGCAATCATCTCAGGGTAAGCTATGGATAGCATATTACATGTAAATGGCTTATTTGTTAGATGCAAAGCATCACGTCCATCCAAATAATCTTGATAACATATGAGTTGATCATCATCTTCAAATGGGAAGGGTTGACCCTTACTAGGAAATAGGCCCACACCACATCGGGCGGGCCATGGTTCTACCTCAAAAGGTTCTTTCATACCATCTTGGAAAGGTCCCAAACCTTTCCCTTTATATCCCATTTTAAGCATTATAGGTTTAGCTTTAGTATACTCATTAGTAAAATAGCATCGAGCATATCCATCATAATGAGTTTTGATGTTTCTGGGTATTCTACCCCAGTCATATCCCTTATAAATAAAGGCACAACTCCCGACTTGGTAAGTACTTCCCATAGGTTGTGGGAGGCCCAAGGTACGAGGAGATGGCGGCAAATTATTTAAGATAAGGGAATCTTGCATAGAAGCATTTGTTTTTTCTGATATAAGGATTTTAGATAAATCGGGTAAGAGCTCATCGGTAAGAGCATAAGAGGTAGAAGGATCATTTCCTATAGCTTTTGATGTGGAAGATATGTCTTTGGTAGATGTAGATAATGTAGAGGTGTCAATAAATGAGTCTATAGGTTTTGAAATTATAGGAGTGGAACATGAAGGATTGGTTGTGGGTTTAAGATCTTTCTGAGGTTCTAATGTGGTTTGTTTAGAGGATGGTTGAGCTATATATGAGGGTGAAATTAATGGAGAAGAAGTAGATGATGTTATGGGTGTGTGTTTCACACGTTTAGATGAAAAATGAGAATTAGGATGTGTGGATGACAGAGCAGGACAAAATTGAACTCCAACAGGTTCTGCCAAAGCACACATATCAAAGGGTCTAGGATCACCATGAATAGTGACCAACTGGTTTTTAAATTCAAATTTAACACATTGATGTAAAGTTGATGGAACAACCCGCATTGCATTGATCCAAGGGTGACCCAAGAGTATATTGTACGATGCAGGGCAATGTACAATAAACACGGTCGTATCCAAGATTCTCGGACCAACTTGCAATGGGATGGTGATAACTCCACACGTTTCTTGTGTTTCATCATTGAAGGCTTTTATGATCATGTCAGTTCTTTTCATCTCATCACTTCTAAACCCAAATATTTGGTAGAAGTCAAAAGTGCAAATGTTTAAAGATGAACCATTATCAATCAAGACCCTTTTGACTGCTACATCTCCTATTAGGGCAGTAATATATAAGGGGTTATCCTTATGTAAACTATGTTGTGGTATATCTCTATCCCGGAAGTCAATACAATCAACTTCTCGAGTTATGATAGTATTGGTCATGGCTTCAGGTTGAATATCTTGTGGTACCATCATTTGGCTTAATGTGAGCATCAATTCATCTCTATGTGTAGGAGAAGATCTTAAAAGGTCCAAAAGGGAAATTCGAGTTGTAATATTTGATAGTTGCTCATTAATATTATAAGGAGGTTTAGGTTGAACATTAGGAGCATGATTCCCTTTATTAGGAACTTTCAAAACAAATGGAGCTGATCCATCATTCTGATTTTGATCTTGTTGAGAATTTTGAGCTTGTTGTCTAGTAATAGCTCCAATGGTACCTACAATATTATTTTGTGGATGATGAATAGGTCTTGGTCTAGCGTTTATAGCTTGTTCATTAGAAAGTAATTGATGAGAAGATGGTCTAGTAGTGACTCTTCTTGGAAATGGTTCTTCTGGAATCATAGAATTTGTGATAGGTTGAATAGCATCTGATTCATCTTCAGAACTATTCGATTGATTTGATGTGATTTCCATGTCACTTTCAGTCTCATAGTCTGTATCACTAATATTGGGAGTTTGAATATTATGTAGAGGCCTGGTCGTGACCAAGGATAAAGTTGTGTCAAATATTTGTTGATCATGAGTAGGTAAATGTCCACTAATGGTTCCTACATATCGGGTAGGAGGGGGAACATTATGATGCTCAATTTGATTGGCCACCTCTTTACCATGCTTTGGTAAAGGATGTTGAAATATATCTAATGATTGATTGGCATTTTGATTCTGATTTTGGGGGATGTTCTTTTGAGCATTATTAGGAGGATTTTGTTTAGGTTGGAAGGCTTGCACCTCCATCTCATTATTATCAATCAAGTCTTGTATTTTATGTTTTAATATTTTACAAGAGTTGGTAGAGTGTCCAGGTCCTCTATGGAAATCACAGTGTAAATCAGCTCTGTATCCGGGTATAGTTGGGTCAGGTTCCCGGATATTAGGTAATTGAATCAAACCTCTTTCGAGTAATTGCGGTAGAATAGTTGATAGAGGTTGATTTAACCTAGTAAATTCTCGAGGAGGTTTATCAGGAGGTTTCAATATAAATTTCTCTGTTGTCTTTGTAGCATTGACATTAGCAACATTTCTACTATCAGTGACTCCATCACCCACAACTTGTTTATTTTTATATTGATTTCTGGATGTTTTCTCATCATCTTTCTTCTTAAGTTGACCTCTCCTAATGAGAGCATCCTCCACTCTTCGAGCTAAGTCTATAGCTTGATCGAAGGTGGTTAAGGTAGCAGTTGATAACTCATAGGATATTTGTTCTTGTAAATTATTAATAAAAATGTCCAACATTTCCCTATAAGGTAGCACAAAGTGCAGTTTTCCTGTCAACTGCCTCCATCTAGCTAGGAAATCAGCAAAGCATTCATCTTTGTCTTGTTTTAAGTTGTATAAATCTTTAATGGTCACATGCCTTTCGATGTAGGCACTAAATTGATGGACAAAAGACTCAGTTGTTTCTTCAAAATTCCTCAAAGAATGGGTGGGCAATTGATAGTACCACTCTAATGCCATTCCTCCTAAACTTTTTGGGAACATTTTTAGTAATAGCAAGTCATCATGTGATATATCATGACATGCTATCCTAAACATACGAAGATGCTCTATGGGATCTTCGGTTCCTTTGTATATAGGCAAGACGGGCATAGGAAAGTGTTTAGGATATGGTTGTGCTACAACTATAGGATCTAAAGGCTGACTACACATCTCTCGATAATTGTACGAGGGATGGTAGGGATCTATCTGGTCCATGCGGGAAGCTAATTGTTTCACCATGGCTTCCAGATTACTAGTTTGTCCACCATATTGGTTCGGTAGGGCATGAGTATGAGATTTATTAGGATATGATGGCATGACATAAGGATTAGATGCTATATTGCTATTATGTAAAGTGTTGGTAGGAAGGGTTTTGTGAAGAAGGTTTGAAGTAGTATTATGTTGTATCCCAGATTGTTGGAAATTGATGTTTGGCTTAGTTTTGGGCTTTTGTTGATTTGAAGCATATTGATCAATAGTTTGGCGAAATAAAGCAGTGAATGAAGGTTTCTTTTGTGCGGGAATGATTTTAGGCTCAATAACAGGTTCCTTAGGAGGTTGGGTAACCTGTTGTTTTTGCATGTTCTAGATTATAGTGGCCATATCCATATTGGATGGTCCAGCTTGATCACTTTCTTGATCAATAAAGGACAAAGGATTAGTGTGTATGTTAAACATGTCTTCCATGGTTGCTTGAGTTTCACTAATTTGTTCCCTATCAATATGAACTGCTCTATTAAGAGCACCAATATTATCATTGAGGAATTTCCAGAAATGATCCATATTATCAAAAGTAACAGCTCCATTTGGAGACATTCTAGGGGATGAGGATCCTTCCTCTCTAACAGTTTCCTCTTGTTCATTTGTTACAACAAGATCTTCATCTTCTTGCTGGTCTAGAGTTCCTCCTTCCGGAATTGGATCCTCAGGAAGGACATTTGGGTTTTTTATTTTCTTTCCTAACCAATCTTCTTCTTCTTCAGTTTGTTTACCATTCCTAAGTCTAGTCATTGTGCTTAAACTTAGATTTCAGCAAATATATATATTTATATATATATGCAACAAGCTTGAGAGGTATATATTTTAATTATATACCTACTATAATATTTAAAATAAAATGTTTTGATTTTGTTATATTTTTGTTTTTTTTTGTTTTTTATGTTTTTATAACAATATTATAAAGATAACAAACAACACACTAAATGCAAGAAATAATAATAATGAAAGCAATGATCTAGTTTTCTATAAACAATTTATGAATATCATTAATAGGATCAAGTTCTTCAGGAGTCATGAAATGTTCTTCTTCAAATTGGAAATTTTCTTTCAAGAATTTGATAAAGAGTGCTATAGTGATATTATCTATTTCAGACTCTGATTGGTAGAAATAAAGCTCGTGGCAATACTCTCGATATAACACAGCTCTAGGAACTCTCCTCCATCTTTCCCTATCTATAAGAACGACCTCTTGATCTTCTATACGACCTAGGAATTGGTGTACTACAGCTGCGTTCTCGAGGTATTCCTCGAAGGTGTACAATTCTGAAGACACAAGGGCTCTCTTATCAGCTAACCACCTATGGCAAGCTCTCTGAAGTTCATGATACAAAATGAGTTGATGAGGATCCAGGATTCTATCTAGGACAAACCTCTTGATTTGTTTAAGTTATGTTGACCTAGATGAAATGATACCTAGTCTCCTATCAAGTTCGTCCCACAAAAGTTGGTTTCTATCTGTTTCAGGCACACTAAGCACAAAATTAATTTCTATGGCTGCTAATTGGTTTTCAACATTTATAGTGACAGCTAGTCTTTTCTTAAGAGCTACCATCTAAACATGATATACAACTTAGCAGTTTTCTAATGATTTTAAATGCATCTATTTTTTTTTTTTTTTGTTTTCAGAAGGTTTTAGTTTCACGTCGGGTTCACCAAAATGTATCGTTCCAAATTTTTTGCACCCTTACCTTCAGGCTAAAGGATCCGCGCCCGGAAGGGGGATGCGAGAAGGATGGGATGGTACCTCGGACTGAGAGGCCCTTTGAAGGTCGCGCCTCTCGGGGGAGGGGTATCAAGGTGATTTTTCGATGGATGGTGGGGTTCACCAGGAAACTTTGAGTGGCAGTTTCCACGCCTAGGTTGGGAATGAGTTTGATGTGTTCAGTTTTATGTTTAATCATCCAAGTCCTAGGTTTGGCCAAATGAATCTAAGTTATACTATTATGAAAATGCAAATTAAATGAATACAGAAAGTAGAATTAAATATTAAATGCAGAGAATATTCTAGATGAAAATGGCATACCTATTTCTAGATGTTTGATGGAGATTCTGAGTTTTGAAGCAGTCCAGATCACCTCTGATCTGACAGAATCATCTGTGATCTGACAGGATCATCTGAGATCTGACGAATTCGTCAGACGAATTCGTCAGAGACCTGCAATCACAGAAATAGATGCAAAATACAAAAAATGCAGCTATACCAACAAAGGAAAATGATGTAAAATGATAGTAGAGATGCTAAGATGATAATTACAGATAGAAATTTAAGTAGATTACAATGTTTTAATGACTAATTATGACCTTATCATGCACTTATGCTACATGGGGTGAACTCCAAGATGCAGAATAATAGGAAATAACAATAAGCTTAACTAGATGCAGAATAAAACAATAGGAAAGAATAGAAAATGCAAACTCTGGGCACTGATTGCCCCCAATGTTGGTTGCAGTCGAAATCGTCTGCAGAATACGAAATCGTCTCGAATTTTGGCATGATCGTCCGAGATCGTACAGGATCGTCTGTGATGATCTGAGCTTGCTTCGACTGAAGAATAATGAAGTTCCTGCAAGAAAATTTGAAAAGGGACAAAGGCAAATAGCAATTCAAGGTATTCTAATGCGTGTAGAACTCGATTTATAGAAAATTTCAGCCAGGGGGAAGGTCAAGGGAGGTCCTAAGGTTTAAATAGGCTTAGGAGGGAGGTTAGGAGGTTGGAGATCATCCCAATCTGGGAGATCTCCAATGGGGAAGGTCTCTAACGATGCAGACACGCTTCTGCCCAAGTTAGAGACGCCGTTGAAACAGAAGCTAATTATGAAAAATTAGTTTTGGGACGAAATCGTCTGGACGTTTTGCTCTAGATGAATTCATCCGATCTGAGGCGATATCGTCTGATCGGCGACGATATCATCCAACGGTCACAACAAATCCTAAAAATGGCGCGAAAAATGGGGAGAGCGGTTTAACAGGCGGTTAACGGGCGGTTCGGGGTTAAAATTCAAATTTAAATTATTTACTAAGGTTTACTGTGCCAATTTTAGGGTGCTCCAGAACCATTTATAGTTTGATGAAACATTATTCTTTGGTTATGTCTTAGGGGATCATTCTTATCAATGGCAATTTCCATGGTGTCAAAGTTGTAACGACCCTCCTCACACAAATATTTGTAGATAAGAAAATGGGTAATAACCCCACCTTTTCTTATGAATTGTGGTACTACTGATAGCTACTGTGAATGCAAGACCAGGTTCAAAGTCATCGAGGAAGAGAAGTTAGTCGATGGAAAAGGTAATAAGGGAAGTGATGATTCAGCTCGTGAGTACATGGATGCTCGCATGCTTGCATATCATGTAGATTTTATGTTTGATTGAGTGTTGTATTTGGTTGAGTGGCGATGATGATGGGAGCCACTGATTATTTTTATATGCATATAGTTTTAATTTAAAGAAAATAGATATTAAATAGATATGCAAATAAATGGATGAATGCATGGTTTAAGAGGTCCAAGTGCAAATGTATTATTATGGACATCAATTTCTTAAAAGAGTTGGTAAATACTATATTTGAAATATCTTTAATACAAGTGATTTGAGCTATGTTAAAAGGTAGAAAATATGTAAAATAAAAAGGGATTATTTTTTCTTCATCATGGAATGGATGATCGTGGTGGAATAGCGGTCAACCCAACTGTATTGGTGCAAGGTATTAATTGCAATAATAATTTTTAACCTTCTCTATAACCAAGAATTAAGAACAGAGAAAGGAAAACTATTAAAAAATATTGTGCTTGAACATAGTGGGGAAGGAAGAGTTGGGAAAGGATACGAACAAAGGAAAAAAGAAGGCAGAGGGAGCAAAAATTGAGCAGATAATATGGGTGAATGTATTGGGATAAACTGGTAGTGTCGGATAGCTTTTGGGAAAGGATAAACTCTACGAAGGACTCTAGGTAGATCGCTCACAAAGAACTACTCTTGCTTATTTTTTGTTTTCATTAAAAAAAAAATCTTGTTTGAACTGGGATATATTGTTTTCCTGTGTGAAAATGAAATGGAGGGAGCTATGTTGAATGCACACCTATTGATATTATTGTATTTCCTATGTGAAAATAAAATAGAAAAAAAAAGGTGTGCATTTGTGTGAATGCTTCATGATATTCATAATTAGATGTATGTTTGTTGGGATTATGAATATTGCCATTATCCGGAAAAGAGAAGATGTTTAAGGAAAATTACATGCATTAGTATTTTAGAATGCAATGTCACTTATGGTGAACATATGTGTGAATGTATGCTGCATGAAATAGAAATGCATTCATGTAGTTAAGAGCCAGAATCTGATCCCTTTATCCCTAAGTCTCAATTCATCACAATCGAGAGTGGAGTTTTCAGCTACAGCATAGAAACAACTAGTGAGGATGGTAGCAGCCGAGGGAAGGTCAGTAGCCACCGAGATGCTTGGTTAAAATATGACAACACAATTATCTTCTCACAAATATTCACCAATGAAAGCTTGTGATATACATAAATGTACAAGATATGCTTGTATTGAGAGGAATAAGTGTTAGAGTAACACTATCTCAGATTAGAGTTTCTCTTTGTAAATGATAGAAACTGAAAGCCAATGTTATACCTGAGAGTGGTGCTCATTTATATGTAGCAAATGGAATTTTGATAGGTTAAAGAATTAGCAAAATTATGTTGTGTATTTCCTTATCTTTGAGCAGTGTGCCTAAGTAAAGACTAAACATTTGAGTTCTATTTAGAGCATCTTGAATTAATTTTACAAGATGGTGAAAGTATATACTGTGATTTATGTGGAATCCGCATAAGAGAAATTATTATTATTATTATTATGTTGATGAATTTATTCCAAGGGCTCAATTACTATGTATGATGGTTTAAGCAATGTGATTTCTTCTATTTGAATAGTAAATTATGCATTCAATACTTGTGTAATGGAATTAAACTATACCATAGATGATGGTGTAAATTATTTTGGTAAAATGTCTAGAATCTAGGTAGTCATGCTCCCAAAATATGTTAAGGGAATTGAACACAGTATTAGTGGTGTGGGAGAGGCAGTGCACACCTTGTTATCTCTTAGTTAGTCTTCTATGTTAATTATATGTTGAGGGGCTCAACTAGAGTAGTAAAAGCATGGAAGAATTATACCAAACCTGATAGCATTCATATTAAGACTATGTTGTGTCACCTAATTGAATGTCAAGACATCTTGTGTAGTTGACATGAAGGCATAATATTTTATGGGTTTACCTATTTGGATAATGTGTTCATAATTTGGTCATGTTATTTTCTTTTCTAGTTCTAGCACACCATTTTCCTTGAGATGTCCTTTATCTTGAATGTGTTATAATTTCAAGTGGAAAATTTGTAGAATACCATGTAAGGGTATGCTTTTAATTAGAAAATCATATTAAAGACTTTGCTATATTGTTTTATGAAAAGAATACTTAACCTGGAATCTTTAAGTTGAGACAGGATTGTTTGTTGATTGATATATTTATATATTTTTTTGAAAGAGTTCAAGAAATATAGATAGGTTTTTGTGTTAAAATTTGTTTACTTCCTCTAACTTTGGAGCTAGTAATTTCCATAGGGTGGAAGAATTTGCTCACGGTATTTTTTTTAATAAAGTAAATTTGTATGTAAATCCTTGGTTATTTTCTTCAAGCCTTAGAGTTACTTGTAGGTTTCCATGAGAAGTTAATGTCTATATGGAAACTTAAACTTGTAAGGATGGTATAGAAAACCCTTATCAAAAATATTAGTGGGGCATGGAAATAAGACATTTAATAATGGTTGAGAAGCCCTAAACAAACCATGAAATTGAGCATTGAGAATGAAGAATGCTCAAAATTCACCCAAGGACTATTGAGGTGTGGGAAGGCACACAATAGTATCTAGAGAAACTATAGATTGACAAGTATGGTCAATTTTAAATGACTAGGTTAGGTCTAGTAACGAGGGGCGGTATGGGATGCCTTCTCTAGGTTGCATCTAGATTAGTACTATGATAGATCTTGTGTATCTTTGACCAAGCTGGTTAAGCCTTGTTGTATGGTATGGGACATACTAACATGGGTCATAAAGAGCATGTGGGATTAATTCCAAGGCCAGTGTATTGGCATGGCTCTAACTGACTCTATGAAGAGGACAATCAGCTAGACATTGGGTATAAGTACACTATTTTCCTTTCATTTGGTATAAGAACAAGGATGATGATAAGTCAAAGGTTCAAAATGATAAGGGATAGGGAAGCAAGCATCCCCATCTAGGTGTTATGGGCCCTAGAGGATAATCCCTATCATGGAATGACCCTCATGCTAGAACATGAGGACGTTAAATGAGATATGTCAATTCCACTAATGGCACCTTTATGGGATATGGCTAATCTCGTCCACTTGGGTGACTATCTATAGTAGTCTTGAATCCAAAAGTGGTGTAATATACCTATGCTAAGATAAAATTATGATAAATGATAATTGGGTGAAATAAGTTTGCTATGATCATGAAGGTAATATTATAAGTAAAAATATTGGATTAAAACAAAAATATATATAATGCAATGTTTGTTTATAAATTATAGTGTGGCACAACCAAGTGAGTAGACTTGGGTTGTTACATATGGTATCAGAGCAAAAGTAGATCTGAGTTGTGGACTTTGATTGTGAATTTGTATTAAACTAATAAATTACCTCTTTCACCTACAAGTTAGATGACATGAATGCTACAAGGTGGATCTTCAAGAAATCCTACGGGAGGTAGGGAGGAAGAAACCATTGAAGGACCTACTAGGGGACCAAGGTTAAGATTGAGACAAGAAGGCCCTCAGCATGAAAGAAGGATGAAATGATTAAATGAACCTCCTCCTAATAAACCTGTCAAGGAAGGGAAAAATCTTGCAAAAGTTGTTCAAATGTTACAAACTCACATGGAACAAAAAAGGGAATAAATGGCCCAATAGAAAATCCATATGGCCTAACAGTAAGAATTTATTACCCAACAATAAAGGGTGATAGAGGAATTAGCTAGGGAAAGAGACATTGGATTTAATCGAACTAAAGAAGTATCAAGATAACCTAAGGGATCCAATGTTGGAAGGGCCACCGTGAGTAAGGAGTTGGACAGGAACTTGAGAAAGGTCATAATATCCAAATTTAATGGAAAGGGTGATGGTGATTCAGTGAAAAATTGGCTAAGTGAACTAGAGTTGTATTTCTCTTTAGTTGTTTTATCCTTTGAATCTAAGATTGCTTTAGTAGATATGAATATGACTGAGGTATCCCTTTATTGGTGAAAATAATATAAGCAAGGGCATATAATTGAAGCTTCAAACCTCAAATGGGAAAAGTTTTCCAAAGAATTCAGGGATAGATTCCTGACTAAGCAATATTATGTAGAGAAATTTGGGGAATTTTCTAATTTGCATCAAGAAAATGTGTTAGTGTATGACCCTCTATTGCTAGATACAATCTATAAAAATAACTATGTAGCATCACCTTGGCGTTAGACCAAGCTCGGTCCATCCCACTCATGGGTTTACATTAGAGGGCAACGATAGCTAATGTTTGAATCTTCAATGCCATATCCATTTTTTGGTTCTAACTGCTCCTCAACATACTACAATGCTTACTCATCAAATATTATTGTTGTTCGTTCCTCTTGAAGATACAGTAGAACCAAGATCCTGTTTGCTATCCACTTTGTACAGTCTTTAGTTAAACAGTTGCAAGTCTCCTTGATCTTATCCTTGGAGAACCCTACTGATTGGGTGGCTTTTTAAACCAGTTGATTCTGTAAATATTCTAGCTGGGCAGTTAATGTTTACACCTACTATTTAGATTTTACCCACACTTTTTGTTGCTCTTTGGCTACCTCCTCCAGCCTTTCACGTTTTATCACCAATGCTCTATCTCTGATCTTGTTGTCTCCTATTGTGCCCTACTTTTTGCTAGAGCTTATTACAATTCAACAATATTCACCTCAACCTCAAAAAATCTCTTCTTATAATGCTCACCGTGCAGGTAAAGTGAGCTCATATCCACCTGAATAGTCCCTTTTTTTTTTAGTATCAATCTTTGTTAGGTCCTCTATAATGATTTCATAAGCACAATTGTTTGGAGCTATTTCTCCTTGGGGCTTCTAGACCTAGGGGATCATTTTTACAATGTGGGAATCCATAGCTTCGAGGTAAAAAGTGACCTTATTCAATGTATTTTCTAGAGCTTAAGCTTCTTTTCACTTAAAAATTTTCAACCATTATGATTAACTCTAGAAAGCTTGACTTATTTTTGTTGCAACAGGATGCTCTAGCACAATCTCCATATCTAGCTCTGACAACACCTATAAATCAAGGAATGGAAAAAAGTGAAAGTGAGCCTACTAAGGGTTTGGCTTGGGAAGGGAATTATGAATGGGAACAGTTGGTGGAACGAAAGTAGTTGAGGGAATGGAAGTGAGAGGTTCATATACAGTTATACTCACTCGAGGAGGAGCTTATGTACTTATAGCTATGATAGAAGTTATCGAAATGGAGGATTAAGGGAGTTAAAATGGATTGGACCCGGATGCAAAATAATTGCAAAGAAAGGGAAACTAAAGAAGAGAGAATAGAAGAAGAGGGAGCATCGGTGATTGGGGACTAAGAAATAGGAATTGAAATGGAAGTGGAAGGTATACCAAATGGGGGTGAAATGGAAGAGATAACTATAGAAAGGGGTGTAACAGTCACTAAATTCTCAAGAGTAAGGGAAGAGGGTAGATAAAATATACCTTCGAGCTTTAACACCATTTGAGTTGATGATGAGGGTGGTTGTGATACTAGCTCTTCCTTGTCTTGTTCCTCCTCCATATCCTTCTCTAGATCTATAATTTCCATACCCTGTCCAAGTTGTTCTGCTTGAACCAAAGGAGGATTCTTTGAAGTGTCAACCTATGTGACTTCAACTATAGGAGGAGGGTTTGCACTAGATGAAGAAAATGCACTAGTCCTTGGTTTCTTGGAGACTTTCGGGGAAAGGAAGTGCTTCATGCTTACTCCTCTTTTTTTGTTGGGGCTGCTCTTTCGATGATGGTTGTTTCTCTTCCTCCACAAGTGGCGCTTCCTCAACCACATGTTTATCCCCTTTGGCCATGATATATTTACTGATAGATCTTTGAAAGTTTTGAGGTATGATTTTAGTGAAATATATTGGCTAGTAACTATCATAATATTCATCATACACATCCAAAAATACACCATACATTGTCAGGCCATTATTTGACCCATTTTTTCCTCGGTAGGCCCTCATAACCCATCAGTTGGTGATTTTATCCTCAAATCAAGTGGGAAAATGATCCTTCATTTTTCTAAATAGGCTTGGGGGAGGAATCTGGTTCTTGTGGACTACAAGGTTATACTCAGCCTCTATCTCATAAAAATAGTACCATGGCAGGAGTAACATCATATTTTGACATGCCATTCAAGATCATGCCCCTCCGTATTGTTTCTCTATCTCTCAATATCTGGTCTGGGGTAGTCATGAAAACTTTTTTCTTTGATCAATGTCATGAATATTGGAAATTTGAGCATATTGAGTTGTCATTGATGTCAAAGGTGCATAATGGGCAAGGAAAAAATATTATTCAATAGTGGTAAAAGAAATATTATTTAATGGTGGTAAAGCAAAGCTTATTGAGATGTCTGAAGAACATGTGTTTATACTGAGAGGGTGAGGGTGAATAGTATACAATAATTTTTTTTGCTTTTTAATCAAAATAGTAGCATCAACATCAATAAAGCAGTAAAAATCACACACATGAGAGACATCATTTTTACGTGGTTCACCCAAATATGGCTACCTCCATAGACAAAATATATATTATAATTTTTTCTCAAATAATATTTTGGGAATCCTTTCCCTATAATGTTTACGGACGTCTGTCTAAAGGAGATGTTGATCCCATAAATTTAGTTCATGGATATCTATCCATAGGAGAACTCCTTCTCCTCTGATCTGGCTAGTGATCCTCTAAAAGACTACTACCTCCACTGCATTGGCTTGTGGATATCTCTCCATTGAAGACTCTTATCCCCACTCATAAGACTTGTCCTCACTACACTGGCTGATGGATCTCTATCCACTAGAGACTACTATCCTCTTTGCTCTATCACCTCCAAAGATTTGTCTCAAATTTGCACTAAACACAATCCAATTAGTTTAGTAAAAATCTACTCAACATTTCCACTAAGAACTTGTTCAAATCTTCTCAATAGGTCCACTCAGAACCTGCTCAAATCTTATCAACATGTCCACTCAGAACTTGCTCAAATATTATCAATAGGTCCACTTAGAACTTGCTCAAATATTCTCAATAGATTCACTCAAAACCTACTCAAATTTTCTCAACAGGTCCACTTAGAACCTGCTTAAATTTTCTCAACAAGCTCACTCAAAAATTGTACAAATATGCTCAATAAGCTCACTCAGAACTTGTCCAAATCTGCTCAACAAGCTCACTCAGAACTTGTCCAAATCTTCTCAATAAGTCCTCTCTAAAACTTAACCAAATATGTATTGTAAGCTTCCACAAAAAGCTCACACAAAATTAGTCCACAAGTCTCCTTAAAAACTTACCTCAAATATTATTAACAAATCCACACAAAAATTGTCCAATCTCATAGAAACATAAAGAGAATTGTTAGAGACTCAATATGTTCTAAACTCAATGCTCAATCACTTTCTCAACTCAAATAATAATATAGAATAGTTTATTTTATGGAACTTGAACAATCACTTCATACAACCACTTGACTAGGCTCAACCAACTCTACTCAACCAATCACTTAATGAAACACCCCTTTCTCACAAACCCTAGTCCAAGCATATAACCATCAACTCAAAACATTTCCAAAAATGCTCAACAACAACTCTCACATAACAATTATACTCATGTTCTTTTCAAATCCTAGTTCAAGTTCTTTCCACAACAACTATCTTCAAAAACCATGCTTATAAAACAATCTTCACATAACAATGATACTCATGATATTTGCAAAACCCTAACTCAAATTATTCATACAACCAATGACTTCAACAATAATGCTTATCAAATGAGGTTTTAACAACTCTTAATTCCAGGAAAACTTGAAGCATTAACTCAAACACTCTTGAAAAGGAAACCCTAATCAAGTCCTTTTTCACTCCAAACTTATTTTCAAAAAACCAATCAATCAACTCAACTACAGAAGAATTTGCCCATACCTTTTGCTTGACAAGAAGTAGACCACACAAATCTGCCACACTCACAATCACTTCTTTGCCAATCTCAACAAGGGTTAGAAGATAATAATTTTCTCAATGAATCACAATACAAAAATATATTAAACAAAATACACCTTATCACTCCAAATTTAAAATAATATCCAACACCCTAATAAAAATCTCTTTGGCAAAAATCCCTTTAATAATAAAATTAGCACTCTTAATGTCTTACTCCTTAAATATGCGAATATAACAATTTAATAATTTATTAAAATAAAATGAAACTCCTTATAACTCCAAAAACACTTTCCAACAAACACCAATTTCCAAAAAACAACCCTTTCAACTATTTCCAACTAGCAACCCTTTTAACTCCAAAATTTAGGCAATATAAAAATAAAAAAATTAATTACCTTACCTTTGGAGGGATTCGAACCCTCAACGCAATCCACAACTAATGCCTTAGCCACGAAACCAACCACCACATGATCCAAGTGCTCACTTTGGAAGGGGAGAGCACCATGTGCTCTATGAACCTTCCTTTCTCTACAAAATAAAAATATGCACCTTCCCTTGGTGCTTTAACACTATGCAAATACTGTCGTAGCATTTCGAACGTAGTCCTCTCAAAGCCTCAACGTCTTAGCCAATGCCTCCTTGCCACTAAGCCACACTGCCCAGCTAACTCCAAACTTTCAAACACTTTGAGTTTATTCCCAATCGTTGCCACAAGAAAATACGAATTTTGGATTTCTCACAAGCTTCCTTTCATAGTTCGCATGCAATCAATATTCTAAGCAAGGGTAAGTTAAATGCCATTAAGGCATGGTATTTATATAGCCTTTCCTACTTTATGCACATAAGTCGGCTCTCTTCCAACCATAGACGTCGACACTCAAAAATAATTAAAATTTATTTGAAGCTCCTCCAACCTTAGATGTGGGTGCTCGAAAATTCATTTGAATTGTTTATAAATTAATTTATTAAAACCTTTGGTTTTATAAATTAATTTAATAAAACCCTTTGGTTTTATTTAAACCACCTTTCACTTTGCACCTTGGTATAAATAATATTTATTTATAAAATTTAAATTCATTTTGAATTTAAATAATTTATCAAATAAATATTAAACCTCCCTTTATCTTTGCCAATAAACTTTTCTTGGGTTTTTATGAAAACATTTTAACTTGTGCTTCCTTGACATTTAATGTTGACGTTATTTCTTGACATCAATGACAACTTTAACTTTTAGGACTCAAAATGTCCAACAATCTCCCCCCTTTTCATTGATGGTAACCAAAAAACTTTTTACTAAAAATTTGACTTTTTCTTCTGTGCTGCTCCCCTTGGGACATTTCTCCCCCTGGCTCAATGCTCTATTTATATCAAATCTCTCCCCATTACTCAAATATCTCCCCATTTGACATTAATGGCAAAGGGTCACCTTTGGGGTTGGGGCTAAGAATGAGCCTCTTAGATTAGCCCCTCCCCCACTTCCTTTTGAGGTGGTTAATTCTGGGGTGGGAGTCTCACTCCCAATTTTCCTTGAAGATACTCAAAGGTTTCCTTTGAAAGTGGCTAAGTGGCTTTGTGAAAATATTTGCTACTTTTTCCTTTGTAGTAACATATTCCAATCTGACATATTTATTTGTCACCTGCTCTTTCATAAAATGGTACTTAATCAGAATGTGCTTTGTCCTGGAGTGCATCACTAGATTTTTTGAAATCCTTATGGCACTAGTATTATCACATAGTATAGGAATGGGATGATCATGCTTTATCTTGAAATATTATATATTTCTATCAATCCATAACACTTGTGTACAACTGGCTATTGTTGTAATGTATTCTGCTTCTGCTGTAGATAAAGATATTGAAACATGCTTCTTACTTAACCAAGAGACTAGACATTCTCCAAGAAAGAATGCTCCTCCACTTGTGCTTTTTCTGTCATAAATGTTGCCAGCCCAATCTGCATTTGTATATGCTGTTAGTGTGAAAATTTCACTTTTGGGATACCAAAACCCAAAATCCATAGTCCCTTTTATATATTTGAAAATTCTTTTTACCGCTACCACATGTGTTTCCTTAGGTACCACCTGAAACCTTGCCACTAATCCCACTGACTGTACTATGTTTGGTCTTGTAGTTGTAACATATAGTAAGCTGCCAATCATGAATTTGTATAATCTCTATTTTACCTCTTGATATTCATCATCCTTACTCAACTTGCATCTTGTGACCATGGGAGTACTTACCGATTTACAATCTTCTAACCTAAATTTCTTTAACATTTTCTTTATGTACTTGGCTTGTGAGAGAAACACTCACCTTTCTGATTGTGAAATCTAAAATCAAAGAAATAAGGACAATTCACCAAGCATAGACATATCAAATTCATTTTGCATCTTCTTAGCAAATTCCTTACACATATTATCATTGTTAACATGGAAAGACCTCAATCACCAAATTTTCTAGCTGTCCTCCTCTATCAGATCTTAGACACTTAATCCTTTTGCCTATTTCATTTTCAACCAATTCCTTGAATGCTTTGAATTTTTCAAAGGCCTCTGACTTCTCTTTTATGAAGGTTACCCAAACCATTCTGGAATAATCATATATAAATAGCATAAAGTAACTCTCACCCTAAATACTTTGTGTTCTGGTAGGACCACACAAATTAGTATGTATTAGGCTCAATGGCTCAGATGACATATAGCCTTTTGGCTTAAAGGTTGTCCTAGTTTGCTTTCCATGTTGACAGGGTGCACAAATTATGTTTTGAGGTCTTCTTATTTTGGGTAAATATCTAACTGCTTGTTTATTACTTATATTGACTATGTTGTCAAAATTCAAGTGATCCAATATTTTATGCCACAATTAAATTTCATATTCTTGTGATAAAAATCACTTTTTCCCTTTGATCTCATTGAGCATATATAAGTTATTTGGGGTTCTTCTTGCATTTGCAATGATTTTTCTAGTTTCTGATTTCCTTATCTCACATCTATGTGGATGGAAGGTGACCATGTATCCTTGATCACAAAGTTGACTTATTCTCATCAAATTGTGTTTTAACCCTTTAACATACAAAACATTCTCTATTTTTGTTTTTCCATTGTTTAAACTTAGAGTTCCTCTTCCAATAATCCTTGTTGATCCATTATCACCAAAACTTACTGATCCTCTATTTGTTTCTTTTAGTACAATGAATTTATCTTTGTCTCCTGTCATGTGACTAGAGCAACCACTATCAATATATCATTGTTTTTCTTTATCTTGATCATGAAGGGTTGTTTGCACTAACATTGATCTAGCCTTAACGTTATTCTTTTCATATTTCCTAGTTGTTGAATTTTTTTTTCTAGACTCAAAAAGTATCATTTTACACCATCTAACCTTGTGCCCAAAATTATTGCATTTGTAACATATAATATCATCATCCATTAGAGGTGCAAAGGAATTGAAATTTCTATTGTATCTTGCATAATGAATACAGTGTGCAACTCTATGACTATATTTATTGCAGGAAAAACAATGACCATGGAATAAATTATGTAACATGTTTGGATGTCTTGGAATTTGTGGAGAAGTCATATTTCTCTTGTGATTAACTCTTATCCAAGTTTCTCCTTTGCTTTCTTCCTTTTTGATATCTTTTTCTTTTTTATCCTTGTTTGAAATTTCTACTTTCTGAAGACTTGATTCCTCTTTTTGTTTCTCATATTCTGCATCTTGTAGTACTTTGGTCCTTTCAACTTTATTCCTTAGGAGAACAATTTCTACTTCTAATTTTTCACATTTTTCTTACCCAGATCTCAATAGATCTATCATATCTTGCTCAATATTCTTTCCTTCTTCTACTCTAATCTTGAGTTCTGTGATATTTTTTATAAGTTCCATCCTTGCTTCTTCATCTTCTTGAACTTGTTTCTTCAAGCTTGAATTTTCCTCTCTAAGTATTTCAAATTTTTTGAGAGCAGCAAAGAATTCTTCTTTTATGTCAAACATAGTATTTTATTCACTTTATGAATTCATGTGTGCTATCGATGGATCCTCTTCCAAGTTGTTAGTCTTTTCACAAAGAGACCGACTCTGAGACCAATTGAAGAACATGTGCTTAAAATGAGAGGAGGGGTGAGCATTATGCAATAATTTTTTTATTTTTAATAAAAATAGTAGCATCAACATTAATAAAGCAATACAAATCACACAAAGCATCACACACATAAGAGACATCATTTTTACGTGGTTCACCCAAATATGGCTACCTCCACGAAGAAAATATTTCTTATAAATTTTTCTCAAATAATATTTTGGGAATCCTTTCCCTACAATGTCTATGGAACTTTATCCAAAAGATATGGTGATTCCCTAAATATAGTTTGTGGATCTCTATCCATAGGATAACTCCTTATTCTTTGCTCTAGTTAGTGATCCTCTAGAAGACTACTGCCTCCACTACACTAGCTTGTGGATCTCTCTCCATTGAAGACTATTATCCCCACTCATAATACTTGTCCTCATTGCCCTAGTTGATGGATCTATATCCACTGGAGACTATTGTCCTCTCTACTCTATCACCTCCAAAGATCTATCTCAAATCTGCACTAAACACATCCAATAATTTTAGCATAAATCTACTCAACAAGTCCACTCAAAACTTGCTCAAATCTGCTCAACAGGTCCACTTAGAACCTGCTCAAATATTCTTAATAGGTCCACTCAGAACCTACTCAAATATTCTCTATAGGTCCACTTAGAACCTGCTCAAATATTCTCAATAGGTCCACTCAGAACCTGCTCAAATATGCTCAATAGGTCCACTCAGAACCTGCTCAAATATGCTCAATAAGCTCACTCAAAACATGTCCAAATTTGCTCAAAAATCTCACTCAGAACTTGTCCAAATATGCTCAACAAGCTCACTCAAAACTTATCCAAATATTATCAATAAGTCCTCTCTAGAAATTAACCACATTTGTATTGTAAGCTTCCATAAAAATCTCACACAAAATTAGTCCACAAGTCTCCTTAAAGACTTACCTCAAATTTTCTTAACAAGTCCACACAAAACTTGTCCAATATCATAGAAACATAAAGAGAATTGTTAGAGACTAAATATGTTCTATACTCAATGCTCAATCACTTTCTCAACTCAAATCAAAATTAGAATAGTTTGTTTTATGGAACTTGAACAATCACTTCATACAACCACTTGACTAGGGTCAACGAACTATACTCAACCAATCACTTAATGAAACACCCCTTTCTCACAAACCCTAGTCCAAGCATATAACCATAAACTCAAAATGTTTCCAAAAATGCTCAATAACAACTTTCACATAACAGTTATACTCATGTTCTTTTCAAACCCTAGTTCAAGTTCTTTGCACAAAAACTCACTTCAACAACCATGCTTATAAAATAATCTTCACATAACAATGATACTCATGATATTTACAAAACCCTAACTCAAATTCTTCATACAACCAATGGCTTCAACAACAATGCTTATCAAACAAGGTTTTAACAACAACTCTTTATTCTAGAAAACCTTGAAGCATTAACTCAAACACTCTTGAAAAGGAAACCCTAATCAATTCCTTTTCACTCCAAACTTATTTTTAGAAAACCAATCAATCAACTCAACTATGGAAGAATTTTCCCATACCTTTTGCTTGACAAGAAGTAGACCACACAAATCTGCCACACTCATAATCACTTCTTTGCCAATCTCAAAAAGGGTTAGAAGATAATAATTTTCTCAATGAATCACAATACAAAAAGATATTAAACAAAATACACCTTATCACTCCAACTTTAAAATAATATCCAACACCCTAATAAAAATCTCTTTGGAAAAAATCCCTTTAATAATAAAATCAACACTCTTAAAGTCTTACTCCTCCAATATGCAAATATAACAATTTAAGACTTTATTAAAATAAAATAAAACTCCTTATAACTCCAAAAACACTTTCCAATAAATACCAATTTCCAACAAACAACCCTTTCAATTATTTCCAACTAGCAACCCTTTTAACTCCAAACTTTAGGCAATATAAAAATAATCAAAATTAATTACCTTGTCTTTGGAGGGATTCGAATCCTCAACGCAGTGCACAACCAACGCCTTAGCTATGACACCAACCACCACACAAGCCAAGTGCACGCTTGGAAAGGGAAGAGCACCACATGTTCTATGAACCTTCCTTTCTCCGTAAAACAAAAACGTGTGCCTTACCTTGGCACTTCAACACTATGCAAACACTGCCATCGTGTTTCAAACGTAGTCCTCTCAAAACCTTAACATCTTAGCCAATGCCTCCTTGCCACTAAGCCACGCTACCCAGCTGACTCCAAACTTTTAGGCGCTTTGATTTTATTCCTAATTGCTGCCATAAGAAAATATGAATTTTGGAATTATCATGAGCTTCCTTTCAGAGTTCACATGCAATTAATTATTCAAAGCAAGGGTAAGTTGAAATGCCATTAATGCATGGTATTTATATAGCCTTTCCTCATTTATGCACATACGTCGGTGCTCTTCCAACCATAGATGTCGGTGCTCAAAAATAATTAAAATTTATTTGAAGCTCCTCCAACCTTAGATGTGGGTGCTCGAAAATTCATTTGAATTTTTTATAATTTAATTTATTAAAAAATTTGGTTTTATATATTAATTTAATAAAAGCCTTTGGTTTTATTTAAATCACCTTTCAATTTGCACCTTGGTATAAATAATATTTGTTTATAAAATTTAAATTCATTTTGAATTTAAATAATTTATCAAATAAATATTAAACCTCCCTTTATCTTTGCCAATAAACGTTTCTTGGATTTTTATGAAAACCTTTTAACTTGTGCTTCCTTGACATTTAATGTTGACTTCATTTCTTAAAATCAATTATAACTTTAAATTTTAGGACCCAAAATGTCCAACAATGTCATTATTGTCAAAGGTTTGATGACAAAAGTATATTGATGATAAAGTGAGATGTATATTCAAGGAAAATACCATCAAAGGATTAATGTCAAAGGGTTGATGTCAAAAGTTCATAAGGCAGATATATTCCAAGAAGGATTTAATGTGGTTCACCCAATGTGGGTTACATCCATGGAGAAAATATTTTTTCTAAATTTTCTCAACAAATATCTTAGAAAATAATTCCCTATTACAATATTTATGGACCTCTATCCAAAGGAGATCTCAATCCCTAATGCTCTGAGATATCAATCCCCAATGGTTTGATTTGTGGATCTCTCTCCACAGGAGAACTCTATACCCTTTGCTCTGTTCATGGATCTCTATCCATAGGAGAACTCTATCCCCTTTGGTCTAGTTCATGGATCTCTCTCCATAGGAGAACTCTATCTCCTTTGATCTAGTTCATGGATATTTCTCCATAGGATAACCCTATCCCCTTTAATATGGTTCATGGATATCTCTCCATAGGATAACTTTATCTCCTTTGCTCTGGTTCATGGGTCTCTTTCCATAGGATAACCCTATCCCATTTGCTTTGATTCATGGGTCTGTCTCCATAGGATAACTTTATCCCCTTTGCCCTAGTTTGTGGATCTCTCTCCATAGGATAAATCTATTCCATTTGCTCTGGTTTGTGGATATCTCTCCACAAGAGAACTCTATACCCTTTGCTCTAGTCTGCTCTAAAGCTTGCTCTCAACACTATCTCAAATCTGCACCAAACCTCATCACAAGGTTAGAACCAATCTGATCTAACTCTACTCACAAATTTATCTCAATGTTGTTTCAAGTCTTCACAAGACTTGCTCAAATATAACTCAAATTTTCTCCAAGTCTTATCATAATACTTGCTAAAATGTGTCTCAAAGATGCTCCAAGTCTTCTCACAAGACTTTCTCAAATCTACCTCAAAGCTGCTCTAAGTCTTCTCATAAGACACTTGCCC
Source organism: Wollemia nobilis (assembly GCA_028583015.1). Classification (NCBI taxonomy): domain Eukaryota; kingdom Viridiplantae; phylum Streptophyta; class Pinopsida; order Araucariales; family Araucariaceae; genus Wollemia; species Wollemia nobilis. The sequence continues at coordinate 220,793 of JAQPPZ010015435.1, forward strand.
CCATTAAACATTCCCAAATATTGCATGCAAAAAATGCTTATATCTCTTTCAAAAAATGCTTTCTTCAACTAGGCAATTCAGACATATTCTACCTAGAATTCATTTAGCCTCTAGAACATATATAGAATGATATGTACTATAAAATATCCAATATGTTATTCATATTCACAAATCTTGTATTCAATTAATCCAATATTCATATCTTGCAAAATCCCTTTCAAATCAAATCAAAATAGTGTATAACTTGCTCTACAAAGCTGGTCTATTTTTATTGCAAAGTTGCTTCTCAATTATCAACCACACTAATGCACAAATTTCCCTCACAAGATTGATTTCAAACACTTTCACAATTGCTTTCAATATCTCTCAAACCAACATTCAAAATATTTCATAATGATGTACAAACTTGGTTCTCAACTCTAGCTCAAGTATTTCCAATCATGAAGCACAAATAGTTCTCAAACCCTAATGAAATTATTTCAAATTTCTCTCAACAATTGATGCACATGTATGTCTCAAACCCTAACTCAAATATTTTCAACAATGCATACCAAAAAATCCTTTTATCTCCACCTTATGTTCCAGAAACATTTACTCAACAAAACACCTTAAACAAGGAATGATATGCCCATACCTCTTATTTGCTTTGATGAAGATATGTCCTCAAAAACCTATCTCACAAACAACTGATATTTCTTGTGCCACTTCAAGGGTTAGATAGCAAAATATTCCTTAAGTCATTTTTCATGAAAAGCCTCCACAAAATATGTGCATAGCAAAGCTGAAAATAATACTTTATTATTTTCTTTTTATCTTCACAATAGTGCAACTTATAGAACCCTTAAAATTTTTCTCAAGATGTACAAATATTACAAAGTACAATGAAATCACATACACCCTTTCCTCTCCTTTCTTGAAAGTAATTATTTCAACTCTCAACTATTACTGAAAGCACATAGAAGTCACTTTAATTTCAATCAAATGTCACACAGATATATCAGACTCTAACCACCTTGTGACTCCCTCTAATGTAATTTCCATATGTGTTATTTATTTCACAACATAACCTTATTACTCCTATACAAAACAATACACTCTAAAGCACACTCAGAAATAACTCTTCAATCCATCCAATTTTAACCTTACAAAAATTAATCAAATAAACATTATCTTTCCAAAAATGTTGGTTCTCAATGAGAAACAAGTACCTCATATGCTATAATAATTTGAAACCTAGAAATGTACACAACTACACCCTCGATGGCGCTCAATATCTAGTTGTGACACCACAACTTTGGAGCTCAAAATGGTGATCTACGATTTAGTCCAACACTACCTTGCATCAACAAAAAACTCCTACCTAGGAAATCATGCAACCTTTCTACCCAAAATGCTATCAAGGAGATTTGACTCCAAGACATCTTTTGTCCTATGCTCTAGCTCTCAACCAATAGCCAACTACACTACACCAACCAACATGTCACTAATCAAATTTCTTTCAACCTTATCTCCACCTTAACACCCAACTAACTCGATGTCTCTGTCATTCGCTATCACTCACCCAAATAGGAATCGACGTGCTCAAGTGATCATTGTCCTAAGGTTCAACCTTAGGTTTATATATGTTTTCTTTCAATGCTTGGATTACGTCGATGCTCATATAATTTATGAAGTGTATTACTTTAATGTGGTTCACCCAAACTTTAGGCAATATAAAAATAAACAAAATTAACTCCAAAAAACCCTTTTAACTCCAAAATTTAGGCAATATAAAAATAAACAAAATTAATTACCTTACCTTTGGAGGGATTCGAACCCTCAATGAAGTCCACAACCAATGCCTTAGCTATGGCACCAACCGCTGCACAAGCCAAGTGCATGCTTCAAAAGGGGAGAGCACCACGTGCTCTATAAACCTTTCTTTCTCTGCAAAACAATAACATGTGCCTTCCCTTGGTGCTTCAACACTACTACCACCGCTTTTCGAATGCAGTCCTCTACAAACATTAAAATCTTAGCCAATGCCTCCTTGCCTCTAAGCCACGTTGCCCAGCTCACTCTAAAATTTCAAATACTTTAATTTGATTTCCAATCGCTGCCATAAGAAAATATGAATTTTGGATTTATCACGAGTTTCCTTTCAGAGTTCAGATGCAATTAATTATTCAAATCAAGGGTAAGTTGAAATGCCATTAAGGCATGGTATTTATATAGCCTTTCCTCCTTTATGCACACACGTCGGCGCTCTTCCAACCATAGACATCGGTGCTCAAAAATAATTAAAATTTATTTGAAGCTCCTCCAACCTTAGACGTGGGCGCTCAAAAATTCATTTGAATTGTTTATAAATTAATTTATTAAAACCTTTGGTTTTATAAATTAATTTAATAAAACCCTTTGGTTTTATTTAAACCACCTTTCACTTTGCACCTTGGTATAAATAATATTTATTTATAAAATTTAAATTCATTTTGAATTTAAATAATTTATCAAATAAATATTAAACCTCCCTTTAGCTTTGCCAATAAACTTTTCTTAGGTTTTTATGAAAACCTTTTAACTTATGCTTCCTTGACATTTAATGTTGACTTCATTTCTTGACATCAATGATAACTTTAACTTTTAGGACTCAAAATGTCCAACAATACCATTATTGTCAAAGGTTTGATGACAAAAGTATATTGATGTCAAAAGTGAGATGTATCTTCAAGTCAAATACCGTCAAAGGATTAATGTCAAAGGGGTTGATATCAAAAGTTCATAAGGCAAATATATTCCAAGAAGGATTTAATTAATTTAAATGTTTAAATTATTTAAATTAAATATTTAAATAATTTTAAATTTAAATAATTTAAATTAAATATTTAAATAATTTAAATAATTTAAATTAAATATTTAAATAATTTAAATTTAAATAATTTAATATTTTAACTAAAAAAATTATCAAAGGTTTATATACTCGAGCACCAATGTAGACCAAGGTAAAATAAGACACTTCATAAATTATATAAGCATCGACGTCATCCAAGCATTAAAATAAAATGTATATAAACCTAAGGTTGAATCTTAGGACAATGATCACTTGAGCACATTGATTCCTATTTGGGTGAGTGATAGCGAATGACAGAGACAACAAGTTAGTTGGGTGTTAAAGGTGGAGACAAGGTTGAAAGAAATCCGATTAGTGACGTGTTGGCTGGTGTAGCGCAGTTGGCTGTTGGTTGAGAGCTAGAACACAGGACAAAATATGTCTTGGAGTCAAATCTCCTTGATAGTATTTTGGGTAGAAAGGTTGTATGATTTCCTAGGCAAAAGTTTTTTGTTGATGCAAGGTAGTGTTGGGCTAAATCATAGATCACCATTTTGAGCTCCAAAGTTGTGGTGTCACAACTAGATATTGAGCATCATGGAGGGTGTTGTTGTGTACATTTCTAGGGTTCAAATTATTATAGCATAAGAGGTACTTGTTTCTCATTGAGCACCAATATTTTTGGAAAGATAATGTTGATTTGATTAATTTTTGTAAGGTTAAAATTGGTTGGATTGAAGAGTTATTTCTGAGTGTGCTTTAGAGTGTATTGTTGTGTATAGGAGTAATAAGGTTATGTTGTGAAATAAATAACACATGTGGAAATTACATTAGAGGGAGTCATAAGGTGTTTAGAGTTTGTTATATCTTTGTGACGTTTGATTGAAATAAAAGTTACTTCTATGTGCTTTCGGTAATAGTTTAGAGTTGAAATAATTACTTTCAAGAAAGGAGAGAAAAGGGTGTATGTGAGTTCATTTTACTTTGTAATATTTGTACATCTTGAGAAAAATTTTAAGGGTTCTATAAGTTGCACTATTGTGAAGATAAAAAGAAAATAATAAAGTATTATTTTCAGCTTTTCTATGCACATATTTTGAGGTATTTCATGAAATAATACTTAAGGAATATTTTTCTATCTAACCCTTGAAGTGGCACAAAAAATATCATTTGCTTGTGAGACATGTTTTTGAGGACATATATTCATCAGAGCAAATAAGAGGTATGGGCATATCATTCCTTGTTTAAGGTATTTTGTTGAGTAAATGTTTATGGAACATAAGGTGGAGATAAAAGGGTTTTTTGGTATGCATTGTTGAAAATATTTGAGTTAGAATTTGAGACATACATGTGCATCAATTATTGAGAGAAATTTGAAATAATTGCATTAGGGTTTGAGAACTATTTGTGCTTCATGATTGGAAATACTTGAGCTAGAGTTGAGAACCAAGTTTGTACATCATTATGAAATATTTTGAACGTTGGTTTGAGAGATATTGAAAGCAATTGTGAAAGTGTTTGAAATCAATCTTATGAGGTAAATTTGTGCATTAGTGTGGTTGATCATTGAGAAGAAACTTTGCAATAAAAATAGACCAGCTTTGTAAAGCAAGTTATACACTATTTTGATTTTATTTGAAAGGTATTTTGCAAGATATGAATATTGGATTAATTGAATACAAGATTTGTGAATATGAATAACATATTGGATATTTTATAGTAATCTGTTGGTCACGAATCTGCCACAGGAAAGGATTTTATACGAAATGCGCCCTAGACCCGGCCAACATTGAAAGGTCGGGAGAAAGAAATGTCTCCCGGACCAATCTCCAGAGAGGGCTGGTTCCCTTACTAAATTCTATATTCTTGAAGACTAGAGTTGCAGGAAAGAAATAGGAAATATGCAGAAAGAAATGGGAAATTACGAAAGAGATGGGAAATATAGCCACAGGCCAAATTTATCAGATCGGGAAATATTAGCAGCAGATAACCTCAAGCACACTAACAACATATAACAAAAGATAGCGACGTAATTTACTTACAACCTTGTGCAGATAACCTCCAAAATCACATTCCAGAACTCACTTCCTCACTAGCAATATTTAAACTCAGATGCAGAATTCAAATTAAGCAGCAGATAAGAAATACGAGCGTAAATGAGGAATGCATAAGATAGAAGGAAAACACACAGAAAGTTGCTTGCAAAACCAGAGGCCAAATATCTTTCATTCATGCAAAGAACTTGAAAAGTTTTTCAGCAAAAGTCTCTCTCTCGATGCCTCTTTCTGAGATATACATTGATATTTATAGAGGTCTTGCCTCTTTGTAGCATTTAAAACATGAAACGAACTTCCTCGAGATCTACAAAATATGCAACAAAAATAAGGAAATGATCCCCTTAAACCAGCCTCGGAGAAACCAGAAATTAAATGAAACAAGGAACCGGTCGTCTTCATTAAATGGTCATCCTCGGAGCATGCTTGGACCGTTAGAAAATCACGAACATAAGCTTTGAATAATGGAGGCGTCTTCAATTCTGGTGGCTTCAAAAACTACAGGCCTGAGCACGTTCTTCTACCTTGCACACATTGGAAAGCAACAAAACATTAAATTCTGGAGTGCTTTTAATCCTTGGAAATCGCAATACTTCATCGGGCCGTTGAACTGCTTTCTGGCGCGAAACCATGATGGGTCGCGAAAACGCGACATGTCGCGAAATCGTGACATTTTTCTCCTCCGTACGCTTTTGCCATTTTGGATCGCGAAAACCAACCATGTCACGAAATCATGACGTATTCGGCTCTTTGTTCTCCTTCGTCACCTTAGGTCGCGAAAACGTGATGCGTCACGAAATCGTGACGTTTCGTACTATTCTGCTCCTTCCTTGCTCTGCTCTCACGAAACTATGACCTGTCACGATTTCGTGACGTTCTTTCCCCATGTTGTCCTTTCACTGTTTTGAACCGCGAAAACGCGACAAGTCACGATTTCGCTACATCTTTCTCTCTTTTGGCTTTCTCTTTGCTCCTCGTCGCGAAAATGTGACATGTCGCGAAATCGTGACGTCTTCTACTTTCTGTGCCCTTCTCTTCTGTCTACCCGTGAAACTGCAACATGTCACGAAATCATGACAATTTTCTCTTCCTTGGCCTTCATCCTCTTGCAAGTAGCGAAAACGAAACATGTCGCGAAATCGTGACATTCCGTACCATTTTGTTCTTTCCACGCTTTCACATCGTGAAAACAAGACATGTCGCGAAATCGCGACATATCTTCTCTATTTAGCCTTTTCTCCACAATATGTCGCGAAATCGCGACGTTTCCTTGCTTTCTCTACTGTTGCCGCTTTCTATCGTGAAATCGCGACGTTTTGCTCTTGCTTGGCCTCATCTTCAAAAATGTCACGAAATCGCGACGCCTTTCATGCCTTATGCTTTTTCTTCAACTTTACCGCGATAATGCGACATGTCGCGATATCGCGACGTCTTTCACATTTTGCCCCTTGTTCATTTTTCTGTCGTGATTTCACGACATGGTTCATTGTCATTGCCCTTTGCTCAATTATGTCACGATTTCGTGACCTTTTCTATCACTCTGCTCCATGGCCATCGCAAGTCACGAAAACGTGACATGTCGCGATATCGCGACAATTTTGTTGCTCTGCCTCCGTTGACCACTTTGACCGTGATTTTGGAACACGTCGCGATATCGCGACATTCTTCGACTTTGGCTTCTCTCTCCTCAAAAGACCCGCGATAACGCGACATGTCGCGATATCGCGATAGTTTTGAACCCGTGCTCTCCATGCTATTTTTTGGTCGCGATATCGCGATAGTCTTCGGACTTAGCTGTTTTGGCACCAAAACTCGTAGAGAAAACATAGAGGAGTGAGAACTTTACAATTTATGCATGAATAATCAACAATCAAAACAATGTGGCAAAAATGCCAACATTCTTGGCGGCTCGCGGGGTATACAGTTCTACTGTATGCACGAATCCCAGGCCTGAATCCATTGGGCAACAGAGTCAAGAAACATGAGAAGCAGGAAAGGAAGTGTTGACTGATGGGGAACATCTCTGCGGACTACTACAACAACTCTTGCTGACTTACTAAAAACTCAAATGAATCTGTATTTGGCTTAGCTCACCAGGTGTTGTAAAAGGATCTCCATGACAGTTATGAAAGCACCGGGGTTGCAAAACGGAAATGAACGGAATGAGGAGTGAGGACTATGGAATGGAAATAGTAAATGATGGAATGGTGGGAATGGAAGGAGTGAAGCGGTAGATACAACAACTGAGGAGGGAGCTACGGAGTTACTGACTACGGGGATGGAAAAAGCGGATAATGAAATGAAGGGAGATGAGATTGAAAAATGCGGTATGAACTGCGGATAAATGCTGAAAAGAAAACAAGGATTAGAAGAAAGGGGAAATGAAGAAACGGGAATATCAGAGGGGGAAATAGAAACAACAGTAGTGGCTTAATTACGGACGGTAGAAGAAGGAATGAGTGAAGAAGGGAATGAAAATAAGGAAGGGGAAGGAAGAAATTGACAAAAGCCACTATCTGTTGGGAAGGAAGAAGAAAAAAGAAAGAAATAAACGTACCTGTGGCTCGCATGCAAAAAGAGCCAAAGTTGACAGAGGAAATCCACAATACTTTTTTTTTCTTTTTCTTTTTTTTTTTTTACTATATACAAAAGTTTACGACATGATTGGCATGCCGCCACCACAAACCCAGTCTCAGGGGGTTATCCGATGAATCTACAGTGTCCCGACCAGATCTGATCATACTTGAGTCGGTCCTTGAAGTTGGGATGACCTCCCAAAGTTCTCCATGTTGCAAACAGGGGCAAGTTATCCTGCATGCCAGTACCCACACAGTCGACAAATAATGTAGCAAAGAAATTTACCACATGAAGGGCTCCTGTGGGTACCAGTTGTAGTAATGGCTGAAGCCAATACCACCATCTTGAAGAGTCCCCTGGTTGTGGGCTGAGAACGGGTTCCTCCAATCCCTTGGTGCGATCACAGAACCTTTTCGACGATAAATCTGCTTCTAGGATCTCCTCAGGCTCAACCTTTTGATGAGGCATGCTCAATGGAGTCTGGCTAAATACTTGCGTGTTGTGCATGATTGTGCCCTCTTTGTGCTTAGGTTCTGGAACTTGAATCTGTTTCTCTACTTGGCTTATCTTCTCTTGATCCATCTCCTGATAGAAATTGCAAGCAATCATATTATCTATTGTTGGGAAAGTGCTTGCATATGCCCATCGTTGGCCTTGGATGAAATCTGCCCCTTGAGTTCCACACAACTGCATTTTAGGTCTCTGCATAGTATAAGGGATCTGCCATGATGAATACTGCGTAGGGTAGACAGGAGTGGTGACTATCGGATAAGGTAATGGAGTTTCTCCCCACGGTAATTTTCCTGATAGGAGCAGAAGGTGCTCCGCTTGTAATGCTTCCTCAAAGATTTGAGGGAATCTACGTTCGCCTGATTGCAGCAAGAGGAGGCTTATGTCCGGATGGAAAGCTCGAACATAGAAGAAGTGGGCTTGGGCGGGTGTTGGTCGGATCATCTCTGGAATTCTCTTCCAACTTCTGCTAAATCGGACATTGAAGTCCGTGATGCTCTCTAGAGGTGCTCTTGTGATGTACATGAAAAGTTGAAAGGGATCCTGAAAGCCGTTAAAGGGATCCTCGTCGAATCTTCTAATTAGTGCTCCCGCTAAGTCATCCCATGAGCTGATGCTTTTATGCCCGAGCAGTCTGTACCACTGCAACGCCCTTCCTTGCAAAGACAGAACTAGAAGTCTGATCATGACATCTTCGTGAACTATATCATGTAGGGTCGACAAAGTGGCAACATCTTCAATATGCTCTCGGGCCATTCCCTGGGTGCCATTGTATTTTGTTAGGGCTTTCAGGGCACTTTTGGGAATCTCGTGCCGAATTTGGAGATTCAGAGGGCCAGGATCATCCCATCTAGGACAGCATACCCTCGCCATTATAGCAGTGGTCTACGAGATCACGGTTGTCGCCAAGTCAGAGTCGCCAAGTGAACATTCTTTCCTCCGCTTGTAAGGTCAAGGCTGCTCACCAAACCTTGATTCCTCCGGGGTATCTTCTTTTAGCTTTAAAAGGCGTCTACGATCAAGAAATTCAGATCTTCAGCTCAGCAGAGTCGCCAGATGAACTTACAAATCTTCGCTATGAGGTCAAGACAGTTCATCAAAATCTTGATACCTTCGGGTGTTAAACAATAAAACAATCAGTCTCACCGATTATGGATCTTTGGGAGACAGAAATAGTCTGTCCCACTGGGCGTGCCAAAAAATGTTGGTCACGAATCTGCCATAGGAAAGGATTTTATACGAAATGCGCCCTAGACCCGGCCAACATTGAAAGGCTGGGAGAAAGAAATGTCTCCCAGACCAATCTCCAGAGAGGGCTGGTTCCCTTACTAAATTTTATATTCTTGAAGACTAGAGTTGCAGGAAAGAAATAGGAAATATGCAGAAAGAAATGGGAAATATAGCCACAGGCCAAATTTATCAGATCGGGGAAAGATTAGCAGCAGATAACCTCAAGCACACTAACAACATATAACAAAAGATAGCGACGTAATTTACTTACAACCTTATGCAGATAACCTCCAAAATCACATTCCAGAACTCACTTCCTCACTAGCAATATTTAAACTCAGATGTAGAATTCAAATTAAGCAGTAGATAAGAAATACGAGCGTAAATGAGGAATGCATAAGATAGAAGGAAAACACACAGAAAGTTGCTTGCAAAACCAGAGGCCAAATATCTTTCATTCATGCAAAGAACTTGAAAAGTTTTTTTAGCAAAAGTCTCTCTCTCGATCTCCTCTTTCTGAGATATACATTGATATTTATAGAGGTCTTGCCTCTTTGTAGCATTTAAAACATGAAACGAACTTCCTCGAGATCTACAAAATATGCAACAGAAATAAGGAAATGATCCCCTTAAACCAGCCTCGGAGAAACCAGAAATTAAATGAAACAAGGAACCGGTCGTCTTCATTAAATGGTCATCCTCGGAGCATGCTTGGACCGTTAGAAAATCACGAACAAAAGCTTTGAATAATGGAGGCGTCTTCAATTCTGGTGGCTTCAAAAGCTACAGGCCTGAGCACGTTCTTCTACCTTGCACACATTGGAAAGCAACAAAACATTAAATTCTGGAGTGCTTTTAATCCTTGGAAATCGCAATACTTCATCGGGCCGTTGAACTGCTTTCTGGCACGAAACTGTGACGGGTCGCAAAAACGCGACATGTCGCGAAATCGTGACATTTTTCTCCTCCGTACGCTTTTGCCATTTTGGATCGCGAAAACCAACCATGTCACGAAATCATGACGTATTCGGCTCTTTGTTCTCCTTCGTCACCTTAGGTCGCGAAAACGCGACGCATCGCGAAATCGTGACGTTCCGTACTATTCTGCTCCTTCCTTGCTCTGCTCTCATGAAACTATGACCTGTCGTGATTTCGTGACGTTCTTTCCCCATGTTGTCCTTTCATTGTTTCAAACCGTGAAAACGCGACAAGTCACGATTTCGCTACATCTTTCTCTCTTTGGCTTCTCATCGCGAAAATGCGACATGTCGTGAAATCGCGACGTCTTCTACTTTCTGTGCCCTTCTCTTCTGTCTACCCATGAAACTGCAACATGTCGCGAAATCATGACAGTTTTCTCTTCCTTGGCCTTCATCCTCTTGCAAGCAGCGAAAATGAAACATGTCACGAAATCGCGACGTTCCATACCATTTTGTTCTTTCCACGCTTTCACATCGCGAAAACAAGACATGTCACGAAATCGTGACATATCTTCTCTATTTAGCCTTTTCTCCACAATATGTCATGAAATCGTGACGTTTCCTTGCTTTCTCTACTGTTGCCGCTTTCTGTCACGATATCGTGACGTCTTGCTCTTGCTTGGCCTCATCTTCAAAAATGTCGCGAAATCGCGACGTCTTTCATGCCTTATGCTTTTTCTTCAACTTTACCGCGATAATGCGACATGTCGCGATATCGCGACGTCTTTCACATTTTGCCCCTTGTTCATTTTTTTGTCGTGATTTCGTGACGTGGTTCATTGTCATTGCCCTTTGCTCAATTATGTCACGATTTCGTGACCTTTTCTATCACTCTGCTCCATGGCCATCGCAAGTCGCGAAAACGCGACATGTCGCGATATCGTGACAATTTCACTGCTCTGCCTCCGTTGACCACTTTGACCGTGATTTTGGAACACGTCGCGATATCGCGACATTCTCCGACTTTGGCTTCTCTCTCCTCAAAAGACCCGCGATAACGCGACATGTCGCGATATCGCGACAGTTTTGAACCCGTGCTCTCCATGCTATTTTTTGGTCGCGATATCGCGACAGTCTTCGGACTTAGCTGTTTTGGCACCAAAACTCGTAGAGAAAACACAGAGGAGTGAGAACTTTACAATTTATGCATGAATAATCAACAATCAAAACAATGTGGCAAAAATGCCAACAAGTACATATCATTCTCTATATGTTCCAGAGGCTAAATGAATTCTAGGTAGAATATGTCTGAATTGCCTAGTTGAAGAAAGTATTTTTGAAAGAGATATAAGCATTGTTTGCATGCAAGATTTGGGAATGTTTAAGCAGGTTCTGTGAGTAGCATTGAGGCAGATTTGAGCAAGTCTTATGAGAAGAATTAGAGCAGCTTCAAGGTAGATTTGAGCAAGTCTTGTGAGAAGATTTGGATCATATTTGAGACAGATTTGAGAAAGTATTATGAGAAGACTTGGAGTAAATTTGAGGTATATTTGAGCAAGTATTGTGAAGACTTGAAACAACATTGAGATAAATTTGTGAGTAGAGTTAGATCATATTGGTTCTAACCTTGTGATGAGGTTTGGTGCAGATTTAAGACAATGTTGAGAGCAAGCTTTGGAGCAAACCATAGCAAATGGGATAGAGTTCTCCTGTGGAGAGATATCCACAAACCAGAGCAAATGGGATAGATTTCTCCTATGGAGAGAGATACACAAACCATAATAAAGGGATAGAGTTATCCTATGGAGAGATACCCATGAACCAAATCAAATGGGATAGATTTCTCCTATGGAGAGAGACCCATGAACCAGAGCAAAGGGGATAAAGTTCTCCTATGGAGAGATATCCACAAACTATAGCAAAGGAGATAGGGTTCTCCTATGGAGAGAGATCCATGAACCAAAGCAAAGGATATAGGGTTCTCCTATGGAGAGAGATCCATGAACTAGAGCAAAGGGGATAGAGTTCTCCTATGGAGAGAGATCCATGAATAGAGAAAAGGGGATAGAGTTCTCTTGTGGAGAGAGATCCACAAATTAGATCATTGGGGATTTATATCTCAAAGCATTAGGGATTGAGATATCCTTTGGATAGAGGTCCATAAATATTGTAATAGGGAATTATTTCCTAAGATATTTGTTGAGAAAATTTAGAAAAAATATTTTCTCCATGAACTGGTGCAACATCACAGTTGCCTGGTATCTCTAATAGTGCTCCCTGAGATGTAACTTCTTGAACACAACATCAGAAGGAGGTTTGACCCCACAAGTGAATGCTTATTGAACTACACTAGATGAAATATTGAATAATTTATCTCTATTTGCATTATGAACAACTTTTTTGATAAGATTATAAAATTTTAAAATTGCTAGCACCAACTCTGGGTAAGTGTGGATAGGTGTACACAGGTACCAAAATATTTGTGCATAATATGCAATGGTGAATAGGATTTCTAGTGTCAAGCCTTGTCTTACTACAATCTCCACATCCAAGCATAATTTTTTTGCACCCTTATTTGAAATAACACAGTCACCAATCTGGGCCAGTGCATCATAATATGGATCAAGCTCTATGTTTTCATTTTGCCTAGATTTTTTAGCTTTCTTACCTCCTTGCACTTTCTTTGGCTCAGTAGCTTTCTTTCCCATATTCATACTTCAACAAATTTACTATGATAGTTTGACAATTCTGCAAAAAATAAGCAACTTAGGAAAACTAAATGATAATCCAACAATGCTCTAGAAAAATAATCTCAATCTTTCTTTATTTGCAAGCTTCTGGTTCATCGTATTTATAATTTGTGCCCCCAACTACCCAATTTAATGCAGGTGGTATGCCTAAAAAATATGGGTGAATGTGCTCCTTGGTTCTCTCATTCGACACTCTTCCATGATATATTTAACTACCAATAACGCTCTCATGCTATAAATTGTAGAGTGGAAAAATGGCACACCTAGCAAAGGGAAATTAAATGCATCTATTGATATAAGCACTAAAAAGAGACATTAATGTAAACATGATAACAAATAAGTAAAATAAATGGGGTCCTCTTTATATTAATCAATTTGTAGAATCCATGGTTACAATGCATCCCCTTGAGGGCTCTAAATTGATACAATCATTACAAGGTGTTGAAAGGATCTAATCCTTTCAAAGACTCAAGATGTGCTTCAAGGCCTTCCTCGCACTCACAAATTGAAGAGTAGGTTTTTGATACCATTGTGATGATCTATCTGTATTTGGACTTGCAAATCCTTCCTTACACTTTGAAATACTTGGATCTACACACAAAGAACTCAAATTTATTAATAGCATATGCAGATTGAAATGAAATCGAAGGGATGCATGCAATAGTGAATATAAAAAGTACAATAGAAGGTGCAAAACTAATCAAAATTGCACCAAAACTTAGTATAATGCATATATTCTAATCTAGAAATGATCTATGCTAAAACATAAAGGAAATTATATGTCAAGTTCATGGTCATCCTTGGGTGTTCCAATTGGGACTGTTAAAGTGAAAAGCCTAATAGAAGGTGCAAAACTACTCAAAATGGCACCAAAACTTAGCATAGTGCATATAATCTACTCTAGAAATGATCTATGCTAAAATAGAAATGAAATTAGATGCAGAGGTCATGGCCATACTTGGGTGTTCCAATTGTGACTGTTAACCATCCTAGGTGGGGACAACCACCAAACTTGGTGGTTTTTACCACCAATTCCTCTAGGATATGGTTCAAACTATTCCTAGGGGTGTTGTCATCAAATTTTATGATTTGATTCACTTAAATGGATGGGTTTTGGAATGGGTTTGTGTATTTGGGATCACTTAGAAATCTCCATTGATTGATGGAGATTTCAAGGGCAAATACATGGGTGAAATTTTGATTGAATCTCAAAAAAACTTCATTATGAAATATTATGAAGACTCCTTTTTTCAATTGGGTGGATTGACTCCATTTTATAGCTCAAGAGAGCACAAGGTCAAATGGGCAAGTTAGGGCATGCAAGGTAGGTGCCACCATTTTTCAAAACCTTACCATACATTGGGTGGGAGACATCTCCAATTTGGACCTCCAATTTGCAGGTTTGTGATAGATTTGATGCACCCTAAATTTATCATAAATAAATGGGTGGGATAAATGGTAGAATTTGAATTTCATTTGTCCTACCATTAACTTTTTGGGAATACAGGGACTTGGTCATCCCACCTAGGGATAGATGTTGGTGGTCATCCCACCCAGGGATGGTTGTGGGTGGTTGTCCCTAGGTGGGATGACCATGAACTGGTGGTCATCCCGGGGTGGGACGACCATGGCTGCATGGCCCAAAACTTCCCAAAAGTTTTAAGAACCACTATTTAACCCCTAAAGGTTACCCAAGGAGACCATATGGTGCTGATAAGAGTGCATCTTGGTAGTCTAATTGGACTAACATGATTTTAGTGTCTATAGATGCCCCTTTTTGGGATGCATTGCATGAAATAGAGAGCAGAGAAAAAATAGATGACTAAAATGTCAACTCATTAATGTTATTCATAACCTAACCAACTTTAGATGCCCCTATTGTGAAAGGAGCATACATTATTGGAATCCTTACTTTTGACATATTTGAAGGATTTAATTTTGGTATACCTTTTAGCTGTACTGTAAGGACAGGTTTTGGGGCTTAGGGTATACTTGGTCTTGGTTCCTTATTTATCTTATAAGCCTATTCTAAGATGAGGATCCCAAGGCTTAAAGAATACCAAGACTTTATTTTGTGGAATTGGTGCTAAATTATGTGCCCCAACATGGGCTTGAAATTGTCTTTGGAAATAATTATTTTGAATGTATGCAAGTTGCACTTTTGAGTGTTTGAGTGTTTATTTTGATTATGATTTTGTTAATTATGACTACCCCATCAAGTGATGAGTTGATTTGGAAATGACCAGTGATACAAGCGATGAGTTTCTTGACTCATATGACTTGATTAGGGTTCCTTCAGCTTTACCCATTGTAAAATTTATCAGTTTTGTTAGAAGTTTGATGGTTTTGTTGATATTTCATGGAAGAAAGGAAATGAATACCTCATTTCCATGGAGTAGTCTGAATACAATGGTATTATTGGGGATTGAAGTATAGAATTTTCAATTCATAAATGAACAATTTGGTTCAATATTTACCCATTGTGAATTTTATCAGTTTTATTATTTTTTTGGTGGTTTTGAGGCCTTTTTCTTTGCCTTTTATTCTATTGTTTTGGTGTTTTTTAGTGGTCGTCCTAGGGTGGAATGAATGCAATGTTCATGGTAATACTAGGGTGTGACGGTCACCAAATTTTCTAGCTATACCACCCTAGGGTGGCCATGCTTATTCTAAGTCTTTTTAAGCTCAAAATTGGCAAAATGAGCTCATTTGCACACTTCTAACTTGGTATATTGAGAGTTGAGGAGTAGGAGAGTGATTTTTTAAAATGAAGCACTTCCAAAACCATCCCACAATAACCATAAGCCATCCTATAGACTTGATCAGCATCGAAGCCCATGTGAGATGAGTAAGGACTAAATTTGCTACTAGACTTTGTTAAATTTAGAAATGTAATTATTTTTGTAAATGAACCTCATTAGTGGTAACATTTATTATTTTTTTACTTTAATTTTTATTTTTGTGCAATTTTGTTAAAATTTTTTGTATTTTTTATGAGGTTTCTTGCTTTTTTTGGTGGTCGGAGAGGCCATTTTTGAGCATTTTTTAGGGTCGTCCCTGGGTGGAACGACCACTGGTGGCCATCCCTGGGTGGGATGACTACCAATTTGGAGGACATCCTTGGCTGGGACGACCATGATTTTGAAATAAAAATGTGCCTTTTTGGTTTTTTTATTGTTTTTAAGCTTGCTTGCCCCCTACCAGTTGATCAAAAGCCAGTATTGATTTCCAACTCTCTTTCAAACTACTAGGGACATACTAATAGAGGATGAATGGAAATGACTTGACACCATTGGTCTCAAGAAATTGACATGGTTAGATCCAATGAGGGGAGACAAAGCATACCTAATGACTTTGATAGATCTGTGGGACCCTTGCACCAAAACCTTCCACTTGTCAACTGGAGAGATGACGGTGATGTTAGAGGACATCTATCATGTTTTGTATATTTTTGATAGAGGTGCATTCGATTATGTCTACTCATCGAGATCTTAAAAATATGGTTCTATAGAGATACTTTAGAGAGTATTGGTGCGAGGCATTACGAGACTTACTTAGTGAAGGCATCCTAGTGGAGTTATGGTATGAGGTAGAGATCTTAACTAAGAGACATGCCTTGCTAATGATGCTTATCTACAACATGCTACTGCCAAACTCATCGGGAGCCATGTTCCCTTGGAACCTTTTGGAGTTGGCATTTTCATTGGTGGAGTGCACCATAGAGAGGCCATTAGTGATGGTGTGGGGCACTACTTTGCTAGCACAAGTTTATGATGAGCTGTATAATATCCGATACCATGAGCAGAGGGTATTGGGCTATAGTTTTCTATTGCATGTATGGGGATGGTAGTACATTGTCATGGATCGATCATGGGGGCTAACTTGGATGATGTGAGCACAACTTATGTATGGAGAGATAGAATATAGGATCCTATGGTAGCAAGACCAAGAGAGGGGTCAGAGCCATCCTTATGCAAGTATGATTGATCACTATGCACAATTATTTGCACAACTTAGGGTAGATGAGGTTACCTAGAGGCTCAATAGGTACAACAAGGGATATTTTTAGTGGGTCAACACGATACCAAGCTAGAGTATTTACCATATGCTTGAGTTATGCGGTAGTTTGGGCTATGTTAGGGGTTACCTAATGAGCCAGTGATCTATCGACATGTGGATAAGAGGAGACTTACTTGGCCTATTGTGTAGGTAGTTGGAGAGGAGTCAGATCCTACAAAGCATATATCTAAGATAAATTATGCAGGGACCATGATAGAGTATGAATCCTTATGGGTGATGCACTAGTGGTAAGGGGAGGGACCATTAGGAGGTGGTACAAATGCGATGACAAACGAGTCTCATAGGGAGGCTCTAGATGAGGAGGATCCAGACTTAGGTAAGAAAAATTATGAGGATATAGACTCAAGAGAGAGATATGTGTGTCTCCAAATAGATGATGAGTGGATGGATAACATGGATATGGAGGATTAGCAATATGATTATAATGATGATGATTTTGATGAGTAGGGAGTGCAAGCATAGTTAGTAGCATGGGATACCACCATTGCTGAGCTACAAGGTGAGTTGATTAGAGGGAGACAAGAGTGGAGGGACTATGCAAGGGAGAGGGCTCTCCTATAGGTATAGGTCCTGATTATTGAAGCAAATATTGAGAGGAAGGCATGAGTGATTGAGGGGTAGGAGATAGAGCTAGCTACTTTTTGATCATATGTTAGAGTAGGGAGCTTGATCTAGCGGGCATTGCACATTAACAAGGTAGATAGGCTATGGGAGGAGGTGATACAACTCCAAAATTTACTGGGTGACTACCAGTATTATCATTGAGAGGAGCTATCATACACATAGGATTTGGAGGATGAGATAGCATACCTTAGAGGGTGCTTACCATCTCATCCTTAATATAGTAGGTCCCAGTAGAGTAGGAGGAGTGGTACAGGGTAGTCATCTATGAGGATGGGGGCTCCTAGATCCGTGAGGAGATTAGATAGGGTCAAGCAGAGCATATATAGAAGCTCTCAATGAGCGATGACTGAGGGTGGTGGTGAGAGTCATGGTGTCGATCCTGCATGACCATGGCTTTTGATAATATATGATTATTTATGTATTATGATGTAGCCTTTTATCCCATAAATACATACATATATACATACATACATACATACACATATATATATATATATATATATATATATATATATATATGCTTAAGTTCTTGGGGTATATATGTTATATATATACCTAATTAATATTATATTCGTTTTTGGGTTTTTTGTGTTTTTAGATTGCGAAAAAACAAAGCAGACAAATAGAAACTATAATATTATAAATATTATACTTTAATCTTCTTGGAAAATTTTATGGATATCATTGATGGGTTCAACCTCTTCAGGTGACATGTAATGTTCTTCAAATTGAAAATTGAATTTCAAAATTTGATAAAATGAACTAAAGTGATGCAATCAACTTCATAATTTGGTATACAAAAGCACAGTTTATGAAAATACTCATGATAATGAACATTCCTAGGATCTTTATGAAATATTTCTTGTTTTCTAATATAATTTATTAATATTCTACGTGTGCTAAAAATTTATGTACCGTTATGGCATTTTCAAGGTATTCTTAAAAAGTATAAATAGTTGAAGAAACACTTGCTCTTTTATCTGCTAGCTACCTATCACATGCTCTTTGAATATCAAAGTAGTGAGAGGCATTATCAGGATCCAAAATTTTAGATATGTCAAATCTTATGATTTGCTTAAGCATAGGCTCTTTGGCTTTTATGACATCTAATCTTCTCCAAAGTTCATTCCATTGTTCTTGGGATGGTATACTAGAGTTTTTAATTATTGAAAAAATTTCTTATGTAGACAATAATGCTCTAACATATATACATGTAATTCTTCCTTTGTTGTAATCTACAATTTATGAAATGTGAAAATTTAAAATAAATTATATTTTTGGTTTTTGTTTTGTTTTATGTTTTTGGATTTTATGAATCAGAAAGATGCCTATGCTATTCACATTGGGTTCACCAAAGAATGTAGCTCTAAAATTCTCACACTCCTTTCTTTTAGGCTAATGGATACGCACCTAGAAGGGGAATGGGAGAATGATAGGTCTACACCTCAGAGGAGAGGTACTTGAGTTCATACCCTCTTATGGTGATTTTTTGATGAATTGGGTGGGTTCACCAGGAAACATTTTATGGTAGTTTCCATGCCTAGGTTTTGGATTTTTTTTGATGTGTTCTTTTATAAAATCTCACATACACCTAGTTTAGCCAATATGCAACTATGCTAATCTATATGCGATTATAATTTATATGCGAATAGCAAACAACAGAAAACAAAACTTAATGAACAATGCAATGCTTATAAAGTGATTTAAAATTATGACCTTGGTCCAAAATTTTGATGTAATTTCTAATTTTTTGTTGCGAAAAAGATCGGTCAAAATAGGATGAGATCGGGTGGTACGATCTGATGATCGGGTGGTTCGATCTTGCAAGAATCCAGCTGATTAGAGCAAAAACCTATAGTTTGATAATTTGACATAGAAAACAATAGATTTATAGGGTAACATGCATTTATCGATGTGGATTAGGTTGAATGATAAGCTTAAAAGTACAATTATTGAATGAATAACTGTAGATCTATGCTAAACACATGGACATTCATGCAAAAGTGATAAAATATGAGTATGAAATCTAATGTATCAATGATAAAGGATTTAAAATGATCTAATCAGATGATAAATATAATCTAAGATAGAATAATAGGGAAAAAGGATGCAAATAGTGAGGTCTAGATGCCCCCAAGCAAATTAATAGAAACAATATGTGATGTAGACTAGATCAAGCAATTTTGTCTCAAAACGGGTGGTACAATACAAATATCGGGCGATACAAATCTCACACGAATCCAATCGATGCACAATTCCAACTTGCAAAAACATAGTAAAATGGTGAAGTAATAGAGCAAAAGTATGTGAATATTATAGAAGGAATCCAGGGCAAATATCTTGGATTAAATAGAATTGAATAGGTTGGGGGTTGGGCTAAAAATGAAAGGGGGTTACAACCTCTCCTATTCTGGACAAGATCATTTGAGTCAATCTTGTAACTGTCGTGCAATTGGCCAAGTAAGGACAAAGAAGTTGTAACAATTTTTGTCGCCTTGCTAAACAAGGTAATTTTTAGTTTTGGACAAGATCGAGTGATCCGATCTCGTACAAAATCATTCGATCTCATACAAAATTGTACGATCTCGTACAATGGTTAAAAATAAACTTACAACAAGCACAAAAATCTAAGTAACAAGTTAGGGAACATTTTAATTTGATTTTTCTAATTTTTTTAACCTAGGATTAATTAATATGAGTTAATTTTAACATACTACAATGGGTCATTGCCAGAGTTATGGAAGTATGTTGTTAACAGGGTGGAACGAAAACTTACCTAGTGGTCCACCAAGAAACTCTCCCTTGTTGGTAAATTTCAAATTTGCACTAAAGTCCTTGCAACCACCCATGTTTATTATTCTTCCTACTAGGTCCCATCAAAAAATTGTTAAAGGAAGTTTGATAAGCTTCTACGAGACTTCTTATGGTCCTCCTCCAATAATGCTTCAAGATTCCACTGTGTTGACTAGGAGTATTGTTGTCTTCCTAGAAGCCATGGTGGACTTGACATTATTAATACACAATGTCAAGGTTGGGCCCTTTGTGTTAAATGGGTCCTTAGAGCCCTCATAGGAAATGAGGCCTCGAATATTCTCATCTAAAATTTTATTAGTGAAGGTTCCCCTTTTGGGCGTAATATTTGGAAGGGCATGGGATTCCCTTCCCTCCTTGTTGCCCCTATGTCTATCAAAGTTTCAGGATCCTTCATCATTAGGAGCATTTAGAAATCTTGGGAGAGTGTTAAACCTTAGCTTAGATGGAATGGAAAAAACTTTTTGCATAGCATCTCCTTCAACCAAATGAATGTTTCATGGTCACCTGTTATCAGCTACCAAGGTTTCCCACATGTGTAGGTTCCATAGATTCATGTGCTAATATTCTTCCACAAAGGTGTGCAATGCATCACTGATTTGTTTTCTCATCCTTCCAAGGATTTTCTCCCTTGCGATGATTTTAGAGATAAATTTAGGCTTAATCACTCTGACAAGGATACCTTTGAGGCTATCAAGGTTGCTCTCCCTAACTCTATGTTACACAAGCTTTTTGTGCTTTCTTAGTGACCTTGGTGGAAGGACTGGAAGTGGTATTCGAACACTCCATTATGTAATTATAAGGCTTTATTAGGGTATGTATGGCTCTCTCCTTGCCTCCCCATGATTGAGAAACTCAATCAATGATGAAATGTCTCCTCCACTCAACATGTTTGGTTACGCAGGTTCCAGACAACTTGAGCTCCTTTATTGGAGCCCAAAATTTCTTGTTTTACTTGGAGTATTTTTCACCAAGGGCTTCCTATTGGGGAGTGTCTAAAGAATTTAGGAATCCCCAACCCTTCTTGCCCTTTCTATCTTCAATCTAAATATTTTGTCATGTTTGAGTGGAAGTATATCATTTTGGGATATCCCCCACCATTACCGAATATTTTTTTAGAAGTGTGGCACTTGTTTCGTATGGCAAAAATGTTCAGTTTAGGGAGAGCTAGAAATTATTGTATCTTTGGTAAGTGTAGTTCTTTGCACATATCTACTTTTGAGAATTCTAATATTATTTCTTCTGAGTATTTTCAAATTATAGTTTAGGCCAATAAGGTGGCCATGGAGCTCACTCATATTCAAGAGCTTATTAAACAGTGGGGGAACACACTATGCTCAATAATTTAGGATAATCCTCGTAGCTGATCCAGGTCCACACAATAGTTTTGCTCGCTCTCAAACTACACTCCTATCCTAGTTCAAGGTGCTTACAAAGGTGGTCATGGCTATGTGACTATTCCTCTCTCCCCCAACTCCTTGAATTGATGCGTAGGGTGACTTAAGAGTTTATAGTTGGATTTATGTTCCTAACACTTCTAGACAGGGGAGGGACTCATTTTCAAATTCTCTAGGTGAGAATTAGGGGTGGTTGAAGGTTATCAGTTATTTTATCCATTAGTTATGTAAACTGTTATCAGTTTATTTTGTCCATCAGTTATGTAAACTGTTATCAGTTTATTCTATCCATCAGTTATGTAAATTGTAGATTGTTCTCTTGGATTCCCACTCTATTTTGATAGGGACAATTTTTTTGGCTGATGGTGTTAGCCATGTGGCATGTTTATTTACCTCTTTTTTTTGTTTGTAAAAATGTATTTTGTTAATTATTTAATATAATGCTTTTTTACATCAAAAAAAATATTTTGTATATACATGTGTGCCCAAATAATATTTTATATATATATATATATATATATATATATATATATATATATTTGAGTTGCTTATTACTCTGTTCGATAATTTTCTTTATTGTTAAAAAGTATCATAGTAAGAAAATTAATATTATGTTGAATTAAATTGATGATTTATTATTAAAATTATGAGTTTGTTGTAAATTTGAACTCCTTATATAAATAATTCATCATTACTTAGATATCCAAGAAGATACAATATTTTTAACCATTTTAAATTCCTATAAAGGCTTGTCTATATGGAACCATATGGTAAAAAGATGAAAGTTGCCATAGAAAGGAGCACAATGGAAAATTGGGAATGACAAGTCAATTCAGTTCTAGGAGGATGCATGGTTGGAGAAACAACCCCTAAGCTTGGATGAAGAGTTAGTTGAAGTACAAAAAATATAGAACAAAGGTATGAGAGTATGGTTGTAGGCTATCTAACTCAATAAGAGGGAGTGGAAATATGGATACTTACGTGGTAGTAATGATAGTGAGGAAGACTTAAATAAGCTCAAAAGTAAACTTAGAGTCTTCCATGTAGGTGTAGATATGGTTGAAGACTCTATAGTTTTGGGAGTTACTCTTGATGGATCCTTTAGTGTAAAATAAACCTCTGATATTCTATCAGCTAAGCCAAAAGATGGATTTTAATGGAGGAAGCTCTGGGAAACAAAGACAATGCCAAATATAGTGATGCTCCTTTGGTTGGTTGTGTAGATTGAGATCCTAACAATAAATAACTTACATAAAAGTGGATTTCAATTTCCTAATAGATATTATCTATGTGAAGAATAAGAAGAGTTAGTGGAACACTTAATATTAGGATGTAGATATCCCTTTCGATTCTTCAAGGTTTAATTGAAGATATGGGGGTTATTTGGATACTATCAAATAGAGTGGTGGATTGAGTAGAATAGTGGGAAAATCCCTTTAGAAGTGCAAGGTTGAATAAGATATGGGCTCTAATTCCTTTCCACTATGCTTGGGGGGTTTGGTTGGAGCATAACAAAAGAATATTTAAGGAGGAAAAGAGAGCCTCCTTAAGAATAATTAGGTAGACAATATGGGTGACTATAGTGAAATATGTTAAAGTCCTAAGTATAAAGGAAACTAGAGAATCAACATATGAGGTGAGTATTATTAAACACTAGGACCTAAGCCTAGTTGATATGAAGAAATCCCCCAAAGAACATCCAATAAGAATGGTCAAATGGAATCCACGTAGGGAGAGATGGCTAAAGCTTAATTTTGATGGAGCTTATAAGGGGAACCCTAGGAAGGAATGAGGGAGTAATGATAAGTGATAGCAAAGGGATCCTAATTGGTGTTGTCAGTGAGTTTCTCAAATCTATGGTGAGTCATCAAGAAAAGTATAAAGTAACTTTAGATGGAGTAAAATTATCAAATTAGTTGGAAGTAAGCAAGCTGATAGTGGAGGGAGATTCTCTCAATATTATCAATTATATTAACAAGATAACTACAGAGAGTTGAAAGGTATCAAGTATAATTATTAAAAATCTAAGGATTCTTAACTCACTGGAGCACATGGAGATGAATCATATTTTTAAAGAAGGTAATAGGGTGGTAGATTAGCTGGCTAACTAGGGGCTCTTTGTGAAGACAACTGGAGGTGGATTCCCTTATAAAATATTCATATATAGATAAAGAGTTATTTGAAAGGGAAGAGATATAAACATGTTATTTATGATTGGTCAAAGGTTAATCCAATGACCTATAATTTTTCACAAGATGAAGAAGTAAACTCCTAGGAGTAAGCCCTACCATTAGAATATATGGGATCACATGGCAATGTGTTAGGATTTATTTGTTTAACTAGAATTTGTAACTATGAAAGCCTAGTGACAGATTTGCTAGCAAAAATTTTTATCATTGGAACTCATTTGCAACATAACAAATGCAGTATTAGTCTCCTTAAGTTATCCCTTGATAGACAATAGGTCGATGGACTATCCCATATAGACATAGGGTAACCACATGAAAGACTTAGGCAAAAATTTTAAGCATAATGATCAATAATTTGTGGGGAAAAGGAAAAATTTCATGGGCATAAAATTTCAAGCAATTAAATGGTCAAGGGAATTCCTTACAAATAGATGAACTTAGGGACAATATTAAGGTCTGGTAGCTAGTGTGGAATGACAATGGTTTGGATTGGGTGTAGAAAAATGGTCTATGGATGAGGGTTGTAACCCTTTTGACCTTTGGATAAGGCCCAAGAGTCATCTCAAATATGTTTTTAGAATTAGGATGGTAGTATGGAATAAGTTAAAAATGGTTGAAAACTAATGAAAATAACCCAAAATTTTGTAGTTCTATAAGAAGAGGTTTTGAGCACTACAACTAGTGTTACCAATTTAAAAATGTAAAAAGGGTCCAAGCCATTTCAAAAACCTAGTGTTGAAAATAATTCTATTGAAAAACCTTATATAAACTTATTTGAAAATAGAATCCATGTAACATCTAGAGACCATACCATACATACTTCTAAACAATGATTATAAGTAAATGAATACATTAATAATACATAAAAATATAAAATAATTAAACTCATTACCTCTATTGAGATTTGTTGGTCAACATGACCACATCCAGGAGAGTAAGGAGTAGTCTTCTCAATATTTCACTAAGTATAGAAAATAGTCATGATAGCATGACATTTTGGAGATAAATTTGGAGATAAGGGCAAATTGTTGTGACGGTGCAACATTTTGAGATCAAAGGGCCCAAAAAAGACCAAAATTCATGATGGCATGATATTTTGAAGGTCAAGGCAGAGATAAAGGTAAATAGTCATGAAAATACAATAATTTGAGACCAAGGGGTAAAAAAAATACCAAAAGTTATGATGGCATGATATTTTGAAGATCAAGGCAAAGATAAGGGTAAATAGTCATGACAACATGACATATTGAGGATTAAGGTGGAGATAAGAGCAAATAGTCATGATAGCATGACATTTTGAGACCAAAGAGCCCGAAAAGACCAAAAGTCATGATGGCACGACATTTTTAAGGTCAAGACAGAGATAAAAATAAATAGTCATGGCAACATGCCATTTTGAGACCTATTTTCAACAACGTGTGGTTTATATCAATCTTTCCAATACCTGTTATCGATGTCAATCTACTACCCACAAGATAAATATTACCCTCTTATGGAGGGTTTATTCAAAAATAAAGTTTCAATAGAGACACCTTCAAACACAAATAAATATGTCCCTCCCACTAATTGAGGGGAGGAATGGACTTGTCACGAGGAATAACAGTAAAGGAAATTGATCACAAACTTCTGTGGAAGTTGGTAAAAATGAGTCTTAACCGAGCTCTTAGTCTAGGGTTTCTCATGCAACATCTATAGAAGAAACTTTTGTTTCTCTTCCTATAGGTACCTCTTCTAGTAATAACAAAAAAAATTCCCCAATTATTCAAGCCTCCTAGTCAACTAAGCCATAAGCTATGCTAGTGCCCGCTCCCTCAAGAAAATTCTAGGTTTCTCCACCTAATCTACCTAGTGAAGTTCCCTCACAAAACCCTCGTCACTCTCGCAGTCTAGTTAGGGGTACCTTAGGCATCCCTTTGGAGAAGCGATGATAAACAATTTTTTTTCATGAAAATCATAATAGGTTTCTCACAAATACCTTTGAATCCTTAGCAGATTTCGAGGACTCTAAGGTCCTCAAAGGAAATATGTGCCTCGATCGTGTCTCATAAAGTGCTTATCTTGGAATATCATGGGTTTGACAGATCTTATGTGCAAGTACATAGTGCATCAAGGTCTAGATGACTTCAAGGTAAAAAATGGTAATATTGATATCCTTTGCCTTCAGGAAGTCAAAGTCACTAATTTTATGTTGTCAAGTACTTGCTCCTTTCTCTAGCCTCGAGGCCACACCTTTCATACTTTGCATGACATGGGTAAAGGAGGGGTAGTAATTTATCTTTTAGAATCTTATCATTCTAAAATGATCTCTTGGGGTTGTGACCCTTCTAATCATGTTTTTTGGGTTGTTATGGAGATTGATGGGCATATTCTTGGTGTGCTCAACATCTATTCTCCTAACAATGCCAATGATCATTGTGTGTTGTGGAAGTGGGCATCACTCTCTCTTCCCCCTGCGGTTGCTCTATGGGGACTTCAATATGATCAAATTCCCACATAATAAAGTGGGTCTTCTTCCCATGAGATGGGATGCAAGGGAAAGAGAAGCATGACTTTTCATGAAAGAAAAGTTGGGGCTCTCTAATCCAAATAGCTACTTTTTACCCTCTTCATTCCTAGCTAATGCTTGGTTCACATGGTCTAACAATAAACAAGGTGAGAATCATGTTTTGAAAATATTGGATAGAGCCATGCTCTTAGATTTTGATATTTTCTCCTTAAAGTGGCCTTCATCTCTCTCCCTTTATCTATGTCCATCCCAAGCTCTGCTTGTCTGACCATTCCCCATTTCCTTTTCCATATTTGTTTCTTCTACTCCCCCTCCTCTTTATCATTTTCAATTTTATCTTAATACCTCCATTTTGCACCACCCCATATTGAGGGCCTATGTTATCAAAATTTGGAATATTATCCCCAAACCGAAAGGGATCTCAGAATGGATTGATTGGTGGAATGCTGCTATCCTCACACTACCTACTTTCTATGCTTGCTTGGATTGTTTGCTGAGGCTTTGACTGTTTTGTCCATTAACAGATACAAGTCCTAAGCCATTGGTATCATTTGATCCATTAGACAAGGCTGACCTTGAGCTCCTTCTCTTTATGTCCTTGATGTTAAAGGGCTTGGCTATTTACTAGCTCATCACATTGCTTAGGGTTCTATTTGAGGAATTTCTCTTCTTGAAGGTGATTTTTAGTTGATCAATGGTCCTTATGTTGATGAATATTTTCTCACTCTTACTAAAGAAGAAGGTATCAATAAACAAGTGCTTGCATGCCTAAACACTTTTTGTTTGGCTTTTGGATCCTCCATTCAATGGATAAAGACCCAATGTTATAGGCAGTCTCTCGACCCAATGCCCCACTAGCTTAATCAATATAAATGGAATATCATCCAAGAGGGAGAAGTTTTTTGTTTTTTAGGAATTCCTTTTTCCTTTAATGGGTCACTACCAGAGTTATGGAAGTATGTTGTTAACAGGGTGGAATAGAAACTTACCTACTGGTCTACCATGAAACTCTCCCTTGCTAGTAAATTTTAAATTTGCACTAAATTCCTTGTGGCCACCCATGTTTATTATCCTTCCTGCTAGGTACCATACAAAAATTGTTATAAGAAGCTTTATAAGCTTCTATGTGACTTCTTATGGTCCTCCTCCAATAATGCTTCAGGATTCCACCATTTTTCCTAGGAGTATTGTTGTCTTCCCAAAAGCCATGGTGGACTTGGCATTATTAATACCCAATGTCAATATTAGGCCCTTTGTGTTAAGTGGGTCCTCAAAGCCCTCACAAGCAATGAGGCCTAGAATATTCTTATCCGACACCATATTAGTGAAGGTTCCCCTTTTGGGCATAAGAGCTTGAAGGGCATGGGGTTCCCTTCCCCCATTGTTGCCCTTGTGTCTATCAAAATTTCAGGATCCTTCATCATTAGGAGCATTTGGAAAGCTTGGGAGAGTGTTAAGCCTTAGCTTAGATGGAATGGACATAGCTTTTGGCATGACCTCTCCATCAACCAAATGAATGTTTAGTTATCACTTTTTATCAATTACTAGTTTTTCCCGCTTGCGTAGGTTCCTTGGGTTCATACGCTTAGATTATTCCATAAAGGTGTGTGATGCATCACTGATTTTTTTTCTCGTCCTACCAGGTATTGGCTACCTTTGGATGATTTTAGAGATAAATTTATGCTTAATAACTTTGAAAAGGATACCTTTGAGGTTGTCAAGGTTTCTCTCCTTGACTCCATGTTACACAATATTTCTATGCTTTCTTAGAGATCTTGGTGGAAGGACTAGAAGTGGTATCCGAACACTCCATTATGGAATTATAAGTCTTTATTGGGGGTATGAATGGATCTATCCTTATCTCCCCATGATTTATAAGCTCAATAAATGATGGAAGGTATCCTCCCATCGACTTGTTTGGTTGCGCAGGTTCCAGACAGCTTGGGCTCCTTTTTTGGAGCCCAAAATTTCTTGTTTTGCTTGGAGTCTTTTGCACCAAGGGCTTCCTGTTGGGGAGCATCTACAACATTTAGGAATCCCCAACCCTTCTTGCCATTTATATCTTCAATCTAAATATTTTATCCATATTTTTTGGGTTTGTGCTCTCATTCCCTTTGTGAGTGGTTTTTTCTTTTTTAGACCTTATTCCTTTGCCATGTTTGAGTGGAAGCATATCATTTTGGGAGATCCCCCACCACTACCGGATAATTTTTTTGAAGTGTGGAACTTTTTCTGTATGGCAGACATGTTTAGTTTATGGAGAGCTAGAAATGATTGTATATTTAGTAAGTGTACTTATTCTTTGCACCTCTCCTTTTGAGAAGTCTAATATTATTTCTTCTGTGTATTTTCAGATTACGGTTTAGGCCAATAAGGAGGCCATGAAGCTCACTCATCTTAAAGATCTTATTAAATAGTGGAGGAACACACTGTGCTCAATAATTCAGGATAACCCTCATAGTAGATCTAGGTCCACATAGTAGTTTCGCTCACTCTCAAACTACACTCATATCCTAGTTCAAGGTGCTTATAGAGATGGTCATGGCTATGTGATTGTTTCTCTCTCCCCCAACTCCTCGAAGAGAATCCTGGGGCAACTTAAGAGTTTATAGCTAGGTTTATGTTTCTGACACTTCTAGACAGGGGAGGGACTCATTTTCAAATTATCTAGGTGGGAATCAGGGGTGGCTAAAGGTTATCAGTTTATTCTATCCATTAGTTATGTAAATTGTTATCAGTTTATTCTATCCATCAGTTACTTAAACCATTATCAGTTTATTCTATCCATCAGTTATGTAAATTGTAGATTGTTCTTTTGTATTCCCACTCTATTTTGATAAGGGCAATTTTTTTGGCTGATGGCATTAGCCACGTGACGTGTTTATCCACCTTTTTTTTTGTAAAAATGTATTTTATTAATTATTTAATATAATGCTTTTTTACATCAAAAATATTATTTTGTATTGTGTGCCCCAATAATATTTTATATATATATATATATATATTTGAGTTGCTTATTGCTCTGTTCGATAATTTTCTTTATTGTTAAAAAGTATCATAGTAAGAAAATTAATTATTATATTGAATTAAATTGATGATTTGTTATTAAAATTATGAGTTTGTTGTAAATTTGAACTCCTTATATAAATAATTCATCATTACTTAGATATCCAAGAAGATACAAGATTTTTAACCATTTTAAATCCCTATAAAGGCTTGTCTATATGGAACCATATGGTGGAAAGAATAAAGTTGCCATAGAAAGGAGCACAATGGAAAATTGGGAATGACAAGTCAATTCACTTCTAGGAGGATGCATGGTTGGAGAAACAACCCCTAATATTGGATGAGGAGTTAGTTGAAGTACAAAAAATATAGAACAAAGGTATGAGAGTATGGTTGTAGACTATCTAGCCTAAGAAGAGGGAGTGGCAAGATGGAAGGACTTACGTGGTAGTAATCATAGTGAGGAATATTTAAATAAGCTCAAAATTAAACTAAGAGCCTTCCATGTAGGTGTAAATATGGGTGAAGACTCTATAGTTTGGGGAGTTACTCTTGATGGATCCTTTAGTGTAAAATCAACCTATGATATTCTATCAGCTAAGCTAAAATATGGGTTTCAATGGAGGAGGCTCTAGGAAACAAAGACAATGCCAAAGATAGTGATGCTCCTTTGGCTATATGTGTAGATTGAGATACTAACAATAAATAACTTACATAAAAGTGGATTTCAATTTCCTAATAGATATTGTCTATGTGAAGAATAAGAAGAGTCAGTGGAACACTTAATATTAGGATGTAGATATCTCTTTTGATTCTTCAAGGTTTAATTGAAGAGATGGAGGTTATTTGGATACTGCCAAATAGAGTAGTGGATTGGATAGAATAGTGAGAAAATCCCTTTAGATTTGCAAGGTTGAATAAGATATGGGCTCTAATTCATTTCCACTATGCTTGGGGAATTTGGTTGGAGCATAACAAAAGAATATTTAAGGAGGAAAAGAGAGCCTCCTTAAGAATAATTAGGTAGAAAATATGGGTTACTATAGTGAAAAATGTTAAAGTCCTAAGTATAAAGTAAAATAGAGAATCAACATATGAGGTGAGGATTAGTAAACACTAGGACCTAAGCCTAGTTGATATGGAGAAATCCCCCAAAGACATCCAATAAGAAGGGTCAAGTGGAATCCACATAGGGAGAGATGGCTAAAGCTTAATTTTAATGGAGCTTATAAGGGGAACCCTAGGAAGGCATGAGGGAGTAATGATAAGTGATAGCAAAGGGATCCTAATTGGTGTTTTTAGTGAGTTTCTCAACTCTATGGTGAGTCATCAAGCATAAACTAAAGCAACTTTGGATGGAGTAAAATTATCAAAGTAGTTGGGAGTAAGTAAGCTAATAGTGGAGGGAGATTCTCTCAATATTATCAATTATCTTAACAAGAGAACTACAGAGAGTTGGAAGGTATCAAGTATAATAATGAAAAATCTAAGGATCCTTAACTCACTGGAGCACATGGAGATGAATCATATTTTTAAATAAGGCAATAGGGTGGCAGATTATTTGGCTACCTGGGAGCTCTTCGTGAAGAGGACTAGAGGTGGATTCCCTTAGATAATATTCACCCAGAAATAAAAGAGTTAGTAGAAAGGGAAGATGCATAAACATGTTGTTTATGATTTGGTCAAAGGTTAATCCAATGGCCTATACTTTTTCACAAGCCAAAGAAGTAAACTCCCAAGAGTAAGCCCGACCATTGGAAGATATGGGGTCACATGGCAATGTGTTAGGATTTATTTGCTTAACGGGCATTTGTAACTATGAAATCCTAGTGATATATTTTCTAGAAGAACGTTTTATGATTGGAACTCATTTGCAACATGAAAGATGTAGTATTAGTCTACTTAAATTATCCCTTGATAGACAATAGGTCGATGGACTATCCCATATAGACATAGGGTAACCACATGAAAGACTTAGGAAATTTTTTTAAGCACAATGATCAATAATTTGTGGGGAAATGGAAAATTTCATGGGCATAAAGTTTCAAGCAATTAAATGGTCAAGGGAAGTCCTTACAAATAGATGAACTTAGGGACAATATTAAGGGTTGGTAGTTGGTGTGGAATGACAATGGTTTGGATTGGGGGTAGATCAATGGTCTATGGATGATGGTTATAATTTTTTTGACCTTTGGATAAGTCCCAAGAGTCATCTCAAATATATTTTTAGAATTAGGATGGTAGTATGGAATAAGTTGAAAATGGTTGAAAACTGATGAAATTAATCCAGAATTTTGTAGTTCTATAAGAAGAGTTTTTGAGCACTACAAGTGGTGTTGCCAATTTAAAAATATAAAAGGGTCCAAGCCCTTTAAAAAACCTAGCGTTGAAAATAATTGTATTGAACAATCTTAGATAAACCTATTTGAAAATAGAATCCATGTAACATCTAGAGACCATACATACTTCTAAACAATGATTTTAAGTAAATGAATACATTAATAATACATAAAAATATAAAATAATTAAACTCATTTTCTCTATTGAGATTTTTTGGTCAACATGACCACATATAGGAGAGTAAGGAGTAGTCTTCTTAATATTTCACTAAGTATAGAAAATAGTCGTGACAACACGATATTTTGGAAAAAAAGGTGGAGATAAGGGTAAATATTCATGACAGTCAACATTTTGAGACCAAAGGACCCAACAAAGACCAAACGTCATGATGGAATGACATTTTGAAGGTCAAGGTAGAGATAAAGGCAAATAGTCATGACAACGCAATATTTTGAGACCAAGGGGTCCAATAAAGACCAAAAGTTACTATGGTATGATATTTTGAAGATCAAGGTAGAGATAAGGGTAAATAGTCGTGATAACATGACATTTTGAGGTTCAATGTGAAGATAAGGGTAAATAATCATGACAACATGATATTTTGAGACCAAAGGGCCCAACAAAGACCAAAAGTCATGATGGCATAAAACTTTGAAGGTCAAGGCTGAGATAAAGGTAAATAGTCACGGCAACACGACATTTTGAGACCAAGGGACCAACAAAGACCAAAAGTCACTATGGTATGAAATTTTGAAGATCAAGGTAGAGATAAGGGCAAATAGTTATGACAACATGATATTTTGAGGATCAAGGTGGAGATAAGGGCAAATAGTTGCAAAAACATGATATTTTGAGATCAAAGGGTCTAGCAAAGACCAAAAGTTGCGATGGCACGATATTTTGAAGGTCAAGATAGAGATAAAGGTAAATAGTCATGATAGAGAAAAATTTTGAGACCAAGGGGCCTAACAAAGACCAAAATTTATGATGGCATGACATTTTGAAGATCAAGGTAGAGATAAGAGTAAATAGTCATGATAGTGCAACATTTTAAAGATCAAGGTGGAGATAAGGGCAAATAGTCACGACGGTGTGATATTTTGAGACCAAAGGACCCAAAAAGACCAAAAGTAATTATGGCATGACATTATGAAGGTTAAAGCAAAGATAAAGGCAAATAGTCATGAAAGTGTGACATTTTGGGACCAAAGGGCCCAACAAAGACCAAAAGTCACAATGGCATGAATTTTTTTTTAAAAGATAGCTGGACCATGATGCCTCTATGGAGATAAAGGAGGATTATTGTAACAATATCTTAACCACTTCCATTTGAATATTCCATGCTCTCCTAACTGCATTTTTACTAAAATGAGCCTATGGGCATAATGTTGTAACAACTTTCAATTTTTCTTTTATGTAAAAATATTATATATAGGATGAATGACCTAAACAAAAGGTCATCTCTTAGATGTTTGCAAGGAAATATATGGATTATTAAGTATGTATGGATTCTGGTTTCTAGCCCACTGGTGTATTATTAAGTATGTATGGATTGTTGATTGCTAATTATGGTTAGATTGAATATTACTTGCTCTAATTCTTATTCTGAGTTCCTGCGGTAAAGTTCTATTAACTCTAAAATGAACCATTCCATTAATCTTATTCTTGAGAAGATTTACATCGAAGGATTAGTTATTTAGCTTTATGGTTTAAATATATACTTCTCTGAAAAATGATGTTAAGGTTGATTTGTTATTATCTAATTTGTACCTCTAGATTCTTCTAGCAATAGCTATATTTCTATTTTTATGTATTTACCTCTCTTTACCTTTTTACAAAGAAGTAAGGAACTAGCCTCCTCTAGATATTTAACTAGATAAAACTCTATTTTAACCTAGTATTTCAATGTTGACAAATTCTTAGGCACAAACGTAACCAAAGGTAGATTTTGCACCAACAATTTTTGGCATGCCCGGTGGAACTCAATACCGTGATATATACAGATCAAAGTTTCGATGAATACCTTTGTCCTGATATTTTTTTATAAATCACCTGACAACTCTACCCTAGAAAGGAACCTTATGAAATCCTTTACTTAATTTTTGGTTATATACTATCTTTTATGATAACCAGTTCTAAAGAAAAAAATTCAGAAGATCCCATCGAGTTCTTCGAACTACACTTGGTAGCCTCAGATCTAATCCTATTTTAGTTTCTAGAACAACTTCCTTGTATACATTTAGTATAGGATACACGAATCTTTCCCCTACAACCTTCCCTAGTACTTCTACCAATGGAACATTAACTCCAACTACCCATATACCAGTAATATCTAGTAGAACCATAATCACAATGGACACAAATCAACTAAATCTACCTTACCCTTTATGGAACTATATAGGCTCCCTGAATCTGGAATCTCAACATTTGATTCCAATAATAACCTTAAAAGCACTACCCCAGTATGACAATACTAGAAAGATGACTTACGAACACTATCAAGATGCAGCCACACTAGACTTGATACATAACATCACCGAAGATGTTATGATAATATTGCTAGTCATTTATTTGAAGGGAAAAATGCTCTTTTAGTACAAAGCTCTTAACAACCAAACTATATCTACTTGAGCCTAACTTGTCGATAAACTAGTAGAATAATTCAATGAACATGCAGACCTAGGGTTATGCATAGTGGTGAATATTCACAAATTGGGCGAATATTAGGATTTTCAAAATTAGAAATTGGCAAATATGAGGACCCTCAATGTAGGCCCATTCATATAAAATTTTTAGGACTAATTTTTTCTTAGGATTAATTTGCCATAATATATATCCAAACATAGACATATTTGTACTTGTTGGAAAGCTCATTTTGAGCCTAATATAATGGTGGTATTTTTATGAAGTTATAAGGTGATTTAATGGGTCAAAATTTTCCCCAAATATGATATTATGTTTTAGGGCTTCAAATAATTCAAATTCATGTGTGAAGATTATTGATTTGATTTTATTATGATTCATCTTGATTTTGATTAGGATTCACCATTTTTTTACAAGTACATTTTGAATTCAACCCCTTATGTATAACCCCTACCAAATCAGTTTACCGTCATCCAAAAGCACCCATAAGAGAAGATTGTCAACTTTAACATCATATTCATTCAAACTTGATAGAGGGTGCTTTATGGGTTGCTTCCAATGAATAAACATTCTATATATTATTATCTTAGAGCTTTCAACTTAGATATAAGCATGGACATCAAGTAGTCCCACGTATTTACTTTCCCAGGGATCTACCAAGAAGCATAGAAAGAAATAAGAGATATGATCGCTATTGGAAGATTCTCAAAATAAATGATAATGCCTATTTTCTTGGATTTGTTGCAAGCATCGAATATTATTTTTCCAACTCCTACTTTAGCTTCTAATACTAGTCTTCCCAAATATACTGGGCAACCTAAAATTCTAGTAATACAAGAACCCCTCGCTCCTCCAATGCTTCTTGCTATTCTTGCACTTCTTCCCATAGCGAAAAATTAATCACTCTAAATACTCAACTTACAACTCTACAAGATCTGCAATCAACCTTTAAAAATTTGATAAATAAGATGACCTCAATGGAAAGAAGATAAGCAAAAATAAATTTCCAACCAAGGAGGTTCCCACAAGTGATGAAGGATCAAGCCTCCACTAGCAGTAGAAGCTATGATAAGTCTAACACAATTTATGCCAATGAAGATAGCAAACCCAATAAAATTTTGATAAATTCAAATTTCTAGTGTTCCATGTGTATTGATCCTCATGGTGAAACTTCTTGTATGATTCATCAACATCATGTCTAAAGGATAGTTATCGAAAAGGCTAAAAAAATCCTCAAGTATCAGGTAAATATGATCAAATAAGAGAATCAAATTTCATGATGCCTTGTTTTGAACAAGTATTTGTGCTAACCATATCGAGAAATAAACCCTTGCAGGTTGATCCCCAAGAGCTTAAAACTTTGAAGGTGCCTTCCCCCATAAAGTACCATGTTGAGAAAATAACCTCTTACAAAAAAGCTCCCCTGAATTAAGGTCTAAAAGGAGAAAAAAATTGTAAAGAAAGACCTTATTATAAGGAAGCAGAGATGTAAGAACAAGCTAGAGACAAGTTGAGATACCCCTCATTGACTAAGCATCAAAGAATATATGCTACTCATGGGTACATAAACAAGTATGACACAACTGTGAAAGAAAAAAGTTTTGAACCCCTCCCATTCAACATAGTCGAATAAATGAAGAAAAATCCCTCCAAAGTGACTATGTATGAAGCTTTGTAATTCCCAAGGCATATTGACGTGTTGCAAGAATCCTTGAGATATATGAAGAGTAAGAATAGAAACCCAATTCAATTAGATTTTGCACAAGCTAGCCTAACGTCCACTTTGGGGAAAAACAAACCCCCTCCCTTCTATCTATCTCTTCATATGGAAGGATGGGTAGTTCACAACTGTATGATAAATTCTAGAGCTGCAACCATCGTGATACCTAAGGTAGTATGTGACATCATGGGAATGGAGTACACAAGGAGTAGCCCGAGATCTTGTAGTTAGATTAGACCCCTATAAAAATGATAGGGGTGATTAAATATATTCCAATAGTTTTGCACAAACTACCTCAACTCACAGTTATACAAGAGGTAGTAGTAGTGGATTTGGGGCCTTATTTTGGCATGTGTCTCTCCATGGAGTTCACCACAAAGATAGGAGGATATTTATCACTAGATTTATCACATCTAGAAATCCCATTTAAGGGTAAAAGAGTGAAAATATTTAATGAAAAACCTTCGAATTTTCATATTGAAAAACTTGAAGAGGAAGGTAAACAAGCCACCATTATGAATATGATGATAGAAGAACTGGAAGATTTGAACTTTATGGAAGAATATCTAAATGTGTTATAGGAGGAAGACCAGTTCTCTCTCCAATATTTCAATGCCATGATTGAGACTGACATGGGAAGCTACACAATTTTAAAACCCAAGAAAAGTAACCCCATTCCTCTTCCTCAGGTTGACCAACCTATTAATCAACTATGGAAACTTTTTTCAATAGTGCTAGATGTAAAAATGGATCTAGAGTAGGTATTGTTCTAATCTATCCAACATGCAAAGAGAAAGTTTTTTCTTACCGGTTAACCTAGAGTTGCACTAACAATGTAGCAAAGTATGAAGCATTGTTCTTAGGCCTTAAGAAGGCTGAAAAGATGGGTATCAAGCAGGTACAAATCTTTGGGGATTTTAAACTAATAGTGAATCAAGTCACTGAAAGATGTGTAAGCAAGCAAAATTACCTTAAAGCCTACAATAATAAGGTTTGGGACTTGCTAGAATATTTTGAATCTTTAAATCTCAAAGTAATCCCAAGGGAAAAGAATAATCATGCAGATTTGTTGGCTTCAATAGGTGTAAATTTTTTCCCTATTAGCAACGTCATATAGAAATCTAAGACAATTAGACTAATCGACAGGCCCTCTATGTTAGATAGGGATATCTTTTTGCAAGTATTTAAGAATTATGAATAGATAGTGGACTTCCTTGTTCATGATATGAACTACTCGAGTAAAAAAACATATAAATATGAAGAAGATACAAGCATGATATAATTAAAAAACCACATCCCAAAATGGTTGATCACCCTTGAAAGCTTTTTTGATAACAAAAATAGGTCAAATAGCCATAAAATAAAATTTGACAAGCACAAATATAGAGAAGCTCAAGTAGGACCTGATAAATCCATGAAAGTGGGAGTAAACACTGTAGAAGAAGAACGATACCAAATCAGGGGATTATGCAAGGAATTCCTAGACATCATAGCCTAGACTTATGGTGATATTAAGTTCTACTCCAAAGAAACAATCCAACATATAATTTAACTTGAAGAAGGTGCAAATCCATGCAAAAAAAACAATAATCGATGAATCCTAAGATCGAGGCTTTGATGAAGTAAGAACTACTAAAATTGCTTGAATCCATAATTGTTTACCTGATAAAGCATTCAACTTGGGTAGCCAACCTAGTCCCAGTTAGAAAAAGAATGGATATATCATGTTGTGCATCAAATTTCATAACTTGAATAAGTCTCCGTTTAAATACCATTACCCCATCCTACAAATTGACCAGATCCTACACATAGTAGCAGGAGCAAAAATATTCTCGCTCCTAGATGACTTATTTGGGTACAATAAAGTGTGGTTTAAGGACGAAGTTCAATTCAATACCGCATTCACAACCAAGTGGGGGACATTTGCCCAAGGTTATGCATAAGGGGTTGGACTCAAAATTTACTTGTAAAAAAATGGTGAATCCTAATCAAAATCAAGGTGAATCATGTAGAATCCTAAGCAAATCAAATCAAGCATCTTCATACCAAAATTTGGGTTATTTGAAGTCCTAAAATGTAAGGTCATATTTGGAGCTACTTTTGAGCTATTAAATCATCTTATAACTTCATACAATCACCACCATTATATTAGGCTTGAAAGAGCTTTCCAACGAGTACAAATATGCCTATGTTTGGATATATAATGTGGCGAATTGACCCTAATAAAAAATTGATCCTAAAAATTTTAGGCAAATGGGTCGACGTTGAGGGTCCTCATATTTGCCAATTTCCAATTTTGAAAATCCTAATATTTTCCCAGTTGGTGAATATTCATCACTATGCATAACCCTGCATTTTCCTATCAAAGTATGCCCTTCAAATTATCTAACGTCGGGGAAACCTTTCAAAGAGTGATGGATGTGGAATTCAAGAACTTGTCAACAAGATAATAGTGATATATCTAGATGATATGATAGTGTTCTCCCATCGAAAGGAGGATCACATCAAAAATATTAAGAGCATGTATGAAAAATACAGAGAGTTTGACATCTCTCTAAATCCAAAGAAATCCATCTTCGCTATAGAAGGACTCTTACTCGGCCATATCATTTCTAAGGCTAGGATAGCTACAGATCCTAACAAGGTGAAAGCATTGTTAGAACTCTCTCTGCTACCTAACAAAAGGGACTTACAATATTTCTTCAGCCAGACCAACTTCATGCATAAATTCATAGCCAATTTTGTACAAATCATCAAACCCATGAATTAGTTTTTAAAGGATGCTAAGTTCAAGTGGATAGAATCAAGGAAATAGGTTTTCCAACAAATTAAGGATCAAATAGCCCAAACCCCCATCTTGGTAAATCCAGATTACACCAGGGATTTCATCTTGTATGCTATAGGTAAACAAGATGTCTAAGCCATGGTACTCACTCAGAAAGGGCCTAAGAATGAAGAGAGACCCATAGCTATTCTAAGTCATTCTATTAAATAACATGAAGAGAAGTATAAATTTATTGAAAAATATATTTATGTAATAATGAAGTCTTTAAAAAAGTTCTAGAATTTCCTTTCACATAGTAGAACTATAGTTTATGTGGTTCACCCTGACGTCAAAAATTTCATCATACAAGGGAAATATGATGATAAAATATCTGGTTGGATGTCAAAGATACAATTATATGACATTTAAATACATACACCCAAGCTGGTAAGAGGCAGAGCATTGTACCAAGAACTCACCAGGAAAACCTCATAAGAATACATAGCTTGCCAAACTCAAGAAGCAACCTCAAATGATGATCAACCCTTAGAGCAGCTTGACTGGGTCTATGAACTAATCAGGTACTTTCATACTAGAAAGTGTCTAACAGGTTTGAACGCTTTACAAAGAAGAAGATATAGAATCTAGCCTTTGAAGTACACTCTACTACCTGAAGGGTTGTACAAAAAAATTGGATGGAGTATTGATTCGATGCATAAAGGATGATAAGAAATAGGAGATCTTAGAGGAATTCCATGGAGGACCATCAAGAGGATACTACTCAAGAAGTGCCACTGCTTTTAAGATCATCAAGATTGGATGTTATTGGCCAACCATATTCGTAGACACTTTCAGAGTAACAAGAAACTATGAGAAGTGCTAGAGATACATTGGGAGAAAAAAATGCTTCTATACCTCTAAAATCCATTCATGTTGAAGAACCTTCTCAACAATGGGGATTGGATTTCATTGGACTAATATAGCCCAACTAATTTTCTAGACATAAATACATCCTTATAGATACTGATTATTCACTAAGTGGGTCGAAGCAATACCCACTAAAAGAGTAGATCAAGAAGTTGCAATGGAATTTGTGGAAATTTTGATCACAAGATTTGGCATCCTAAATGCATTGGTCACAAACAATGATACATCTTCCATAGGAACCAAGATGATTGAATTTACATGTAAATATGGGATTTACTTGAAAACATCCTCAAACTATTATCCATAGGGAAATGGATTAGTTGAATCAAAAAACAAAAACTTGCTCAGTATCTTGAAGCAGACTCTGAAGGATAATAAGAGAAGTTGGCACTCTCTGATAAACCAAGCATTATGGGTTGAAATAATAAATATCAATAAGTATATCAACACATCTCCCTACTCTTTGGTCTATGATAAAGAAGCAATTCTTCCAATACACATAGAGATGCCAACTTTAAAATTGCTCAATAAAACTAGCATAGAGGAGGTAGAACCAATGGAGAATAGGTTGATCCAAATCCTACAGTTAGAAGAATAGAAGGAATGATCCTATGACCACTATCAAAAATATATGGTCACCATGAAGAAGTGATTAAAAAAAAGGCCACTCTGAGAAATTTCAAGGTGGAAGATTTGGTCCTAAGATGGAATGAAAAGAAGACAAAACCTAGAAATCGGCAAAAATTCAACGTGTTTAGAGAAGGCCCCTTTGAATTAATTGAATAAAAATAACAAAACTCCTTCCAATTGAGGAACGAACAGGGTTAGGTTCAACCCATTCCTATTAATGGCTTCCACCTGAATATGTACTATAAGTAAAAGGGTTTCCCTCTACTTTGTATGTATTTTATGTGAATATGTTCTATTTTTTTCAATGAACCACTTTCAAAGAAAATTATCATAATTTCATGACATTTCAGTGACTGATGGCCACTCCAAGAAAATTTGCCATGATGGTGTAACATTTTGATACCCAAAGGCCACCTCAAAGCAAATTGTCATGATTTTGTAATATTTCGATGACTGATGGCCACTCCAAGGAATTGTTTTATGATGGCATGACATTTCGGTACCCGAAGGCCACATCAAAGCATATTGTGATGATGTCATGACATTTCGATGATCGATGGCCACTCTAAGGAAATTTATCATAATGGCACAACATTTTAGTGCCCAAAGGTCACCTTAAAGCAAATTGTCATGATTTCATGATATTTTGGCATTTGATGGCTACTCCAAGAAAATTTGTTGTGATGGCATGATATTTCGGTACCCAAAGGCCACCTCAAAGAAAATTGTCATGATTTCATGACATTATAGTGATCGATGGCCACTCCAAGAAAATTTGTTGTGATGGTGTGATATTTCGATGCCCAAAGGCCACCTCAATGCAAATTGTCATGATTTTATGATATTTTAGTGACCGATGGCCACTCCAAAGAAATTTGTTGCGATGGCATGACATTTCGATTCCCAAAGGCCACCTCAAAGAAAATTGTCATGATTTCATGATATTTTAGTGATTGATGGCCACTCCAAGGAAATTTGTCACAATGGTGCAACATTTTGGTACCCAAAGACCACCTCAAAGAAAATTATCATGATTTCATGACATTTTAGCATTTGATGGCCACTCCAAGGAAATGTGTCATGATGGCATGATATTTTGGTGCCCAAAGACCACCTCAAAGAAAATTTTTGTGATTTCATGATATTTCGATGTTCGATGGCCACTCCAAGAAAATTTGTCATGATGGCACAAAATTTCAGTGCCCAAAGACAACCTCAAAGTAAATTATCATGATTTTGCAACATTTTGGCATCTAAATGGCCACTTCAGAATGACCATGCCTTTTTGTAGAAAAAAAAGGTTTTCTTAAATTTTTAAAACCTCACTTTTTAAGGCACCACTGTACAAGCTTATGGGCCTAGAGCAGATGTGACACCAATTTATTGGTCCAAGATAGTAGTGAAGCGATGCCATTGGACCTAGAAAAATGGTAATGCATGGTAGTTGGTTTCTTGAAGGTTGCACACAAACCAAAGCATCTGCTAATATTCAAAATTAGTAGTGGAGTGTGCACCACCAACCACAGTTAACGTATGTCACCTTTGCACACACATGCACATCCACTTATACCATAGAAACCTTTTCATCGCTTCTTTATCCTCTGTATTTTTTCCCTTCTACTCACTGTGCTTCCCAATTTCTCAAAAGTCTTTTAAGCTCTGCTAAGTGTTCTAGATTTATTCTATGCCAAAATCATAATAGAAAACCATGACTACTCCACCAGCCACCAAAGGGAAATGCAAGTCGACTAATATTAAAAGCAGTTTCATGGACCCTGACATTCATATCACTGACACTAGGGTGACATGGAAAGACCCAGAGTGGATTCAGAAGGATGTAGTAGCCAGGGTTACCAAGAATTTCATGTCATCATGCCCAAGCACATTTTCCTACCATGCCCTACTCTCTTGGTATGTCTGCACCCAGGTCCACCCCTACCTTGAATTAATCAAAGCTATGGCAAAGTTCTACGATGTAAAGCACATAATTATGAAAGACTCTAGGGGAGGGGTCATATTTACTCTTGATGTCGATGCAATTAGGGACACCTTCAACCATGAAAAAAGGCCTACAATAAACCCTATCCCTTTCAACCCCATAAATTTAGTAAATTTTTATACCAACACCCTCAACATCAAATTATTTTTGCAAGAGCATTTGAAAGAATCTCCTCCCAATGGAACCCTTCCAAAGTCTCCAATTCCCCTATCCAAATTCAAGAACAAGAATCTTTTTTTCATTATGGCCATGGTGTTAGGGTTAGAAACAAACACACAAGTCTATGGATGGCAAGTTGCGATGGCCCATTGTATATCAAACCCCAAATTATATGACACTCTACAGGTGGACCAGAAAATAGTGCCACTATTCTTTGATTGGCCAACATACTTTTCCCAATAGTTGCATGTAGGTCTCCTCAATATTTAGAGAGACCTCCCTGATACCTTCAAGTTTTCTTCTTACTTGGTATGGATTTTCTTTTTCTTTTAGGCAAAGAATTTAAATTTTATCTCTACTACAACAAAGGACCAAGATGGAAACAACCTGCCTGTGTATGAGTGGACACCACTCATTTCAAAAGTGAAATTGTATTACCATTTTAATATGGAATTCTTGGGCCTTGCATTGAAAATACCCCAAAATATATGGGATAATTTGCAGCACATCCACACAGAAGAAGGGGATTGGTTTATTTTGACCCAAGGATTTGTTGTCAGATTGTATGGCTTCATAAGGAAGCCCTTTTTGCTACCATATTATGTCACTGAACGATTGTTAACTCTAGAATACATAAGGTAAATTGAATACATCAATTACAAATTTAGCATAGGTACTAGTAAGACATGTGCCTACCTCATGCCCTTCCAGTTTTTTGGTGTATCAATGTCGAGGAAAGGGGACCACGAGCGAATTGCTCAAACTCTAAAAAAATTGAAATTGATTGAATTACCATAGAAGTAGAGATATGACCATAGATAAATTTACCCAAAATCAAGCCACCCTCAATCGAGCCCCATTAAATAAATTTTATGCATCATATAGGAAAATTTATTGACAGGGTAGGATCTATGAGGAGGATGAACCATTGGAATGGCATGTTGAACAATTACAACCATTATCTTCATGGCATGATTTCTATGAAAACCTAATATATTGGAGCCCCAACATGAACCCAACCTAGAAGATGGATGATGAGGCCCAAAAATACCTCATTATTGCACAATGTTTAACTACCATATGATAAGTTAATTGCCAAATAGTTGACAAAAATATACTATTTGTTAAATGTTTACATGATTTTATGTTAGGAATACTATATCTCTGTTTTTGACTATTTTTAGCATTTTGTGACTGATTTTGCTTGATTAAGTAGCAATTAAGAACATGAATTTCAATTAACCAAATGTGGTATGCTGATATCCATTAAATTCTCAATGGTTTTTGAATGTTTTCCTGCCCTTCAACTTGTTTCAAATCCACATTGAACCTAAAATTTTAGGAATGTCATAAATCTGAAAATCTAAAAAAATAGCCATATAAAAATCAACAAGCTATCACTTTATAGGAACACCTTGAAGTTGTCAAGAAAAGCATGAGTATATGGATGGAATGAGTTTATAAGGAATACATAAGACATATGACCTATTTAGAAGCATTCCCACATGGTCTAAATAGGCAGCAACAGGGTATAACAGAGGAGGGACAATTGTGCAGCACTGTTGCACTATTTCAGCATGGTTACTTGGTGAATGAAGTGTATAAATTCAGTAGAAACTTGATGTACTCATTCATGTTGATATTTGAATAATTTTTATATGTTCTAATTTGTTTGAATTTGTAAGAAATGCCAATATTTTACAACTGTGTAGCAGAGCTAGAAAATGCAGTAATTTACCATGTAAATTCTTGCAAGCTACCAATTAATAGCAAGACATGGAATTCACACATGGATAGGAATGAAGGCTATTGCAATATGATCCTAAGGGCTAATACACCTGAGAAATGCAGCTAAAATCACTTGAAGAGCACACAATTGTTCATTTCAAATATCTTCGAAATGAACAGACATCTTCGGAATGAGAAATACAGTCTCTTCGGAATGAGCCACTTATCTTCGAAATGAGAACAGAAAGTGCTTTTTGAATTGTTGAATGATTTATAATGATGGAAAAATAAAAAGAAGGTTGAAAAGGTTAAAGAAAAATATCTCCCATCTGACTTTGTCGTCCTTGCCATCCAAAGCAACCATTCATGGAAAAGATCAATTTTGATCCTCTTCTAGGATAAACACAGAAATAACTATAGCATAATAGGAAGTTGTTTGCAAGATAGAAATGGCATATTATGAAGTGACAAAAGATGTGTGAGATATTTCTAGACTTCTACCATGTACTCCCACCACTGAAGATGCTTTCTAAGGGCCAATGACTACTACTGCAACACAAAC
The DNA here is from genome assembly GCA_028583015.1 of Wollemia nobilis. Lineage (NCBI taxonomy): Eukaryota > Viridiplantae > Streptophyta > Pinopsida > Araucariales > Araucariaceae > Wollemia > Wollemia nobilis. Next base: position 265,728 of record JAQPPZ010015435.1, read on the forward strand.
TATCCAGATTATATTTATTTCAGATCCAGAATTATTGGCAAATCATCATAAAGTAGCAAATAGGTTGATTTGAGCATGGGATATGTTGTAAATATTTATATAAATAACACAAATCCCTTCTTAGTTGATCCAGTTAGGAATTAGAATAGAGGAGAGTTTTCAATAGCAGCAATTAGGACTGTACAACAATTTTTTGTAACAGTTTTTAGCATGTTTTGTCATCAATAAAAATGTAGTTATTTTATCAATTTTCGTTTTGAGTGTTAATTAGTTAAGGAGTGCTTTTCACCTCCTTCTAGATCAGGAAGTATGGACCCACTTTCAGATCTAGAAGGAGGGATTTTATGGCAGGTTTTAATCTAGATTTCATTTTCTTGTTTTTATTTTGTATTATGTGATTGATATTTTCTATTATGTTTGTGTACAATATTTATGTGTGTGTCAGCTGACAAATTATATTAAACATTTATTTCTTGTTTCCTTTTCTTTCCATGTTCTATTATTTTTATGTTTCAATAGCTTTCAATTTCCAGCAGATTTCATTTTGCTGTCAATTCCTATAGCAAAAGCTTGACGACCTGTTGTGGCTGCTCCAAAACACACCCCAAAATTGGGGACCCACCTTTTTTACAGGTTTTTCAAGAAGACTAAAGCGGCCCGTAATCCAAAAGAGAAAAGAAATAATAAACACAATGGAATGAAAAAGTGTCACGATATCACGACATGTTGCGTTATCGCGGTTCATAAAGAGAGCAGGCAAAAGGGGAAAATGTCGCGATATCGTGACGTGTTGTGAAATTATGGTCAAAGTGGTCAAACATAACAAGACACCAGAAATATCGTGATATCACGACGTGTTTCATTATCATGATGCAAGACAAAGAACCAAGTTGAAGACTCAAAATTGTCGTGATATCGCGACATGTCATGTTTTCGTGATGTTCGATGGGTAAAAGAGCTAAGTACAAAAATTGTCATGATATCGTGACATGTCATATTTTTGTGACTTGTCATGAAATCATGGTCAAAGGCAACGAGAGGAACAGTCAATGCAAAAGTGTCACGATATCGTGACATGTCATGTTTTTATGGCTCAGATCACGAGGTAGAGCAAAATGGAAAAATGTCACGATATCGTGACATGTCATGTTTTTGTGGCTCAGATCACGAGATAAGAGCAGAATGGAAAAGTGTCATGATATCGTGACATGTCATGTTTTTGTGGCTTAGATCACGAGGTGAGAGCAGAATGAAAAAGTGTCACGATATCATGACATGTCATGTTTTTTTGGATCAAATCACGAGGTAGAGCAGAATGGAAAAGTGTCACGATATCACGACATGTTATGTTTTCATGGCTCAGATCACGAGATAAGAGCATAATGGAAAAGTGTCACAATATCATGACATGTCATGTTTTCATGGCTCAGATCACGAGATAAGAGCAGAATGGAAAAGTGTCATGATATCGCGACATGTCATGTTTTCACGGCTTAGATCACGAGATAAGAGCCCAAAAGGAAAAGTGTCGCGATATCGCGACATGTTTCGGTCTCGCGGCCCAAAAGGAAAAGTGTCGCGATATCGCGACATGTTTCATTATCGCGTTCAAAAAAAAAAGTGTCACGATATCACGACATATTGCATTCTCGTGACCAAAGGCATAGAAGTGTCACGATATCGCGACATGTCTAATTTTCATGATACAAGAAGAAATACAAGGCTATAGACATAAAAATGTCGCGATATCGCGACATGCTATTTTTGTTGTGATTCACAATGGGCCATTACAGAGTCTACAGGGGAGGCATTGAACACGTGGCACAAAGTTGTAAGGGCTATGGTGTAACACTTCATGACCAATGGTTACAATCAGCAGAGAAGATCAAACATTTTGACGCCCGAACAAAAAGTCAAAAATAACGAAGAGGTAGGGAAGACGAAATGAAGGGATCTGGGAAATGAAATGAAATGTCACAGAGCGAAACAGAGAGCCACACCAAAAATTTTAAAAGCAAAAACCAGAGATAGGTATGGGGGTCAAAACCCGTTGCGATCAGAGTTGCAGAGCTGAAGGCGATAGGCCATTCTGGGCCTGCTTTTGGAGCATTTTCCTCCACTTGTTCTGGTTTTGATAAAAGCTGAAAACTTTTGTTATTGTAAACTGATACATATTTAATACATAAAACTTCAGAGAGTTGCATCTCATTGACAAGAAAGAAGGAGTTATTTTTTGCATGCAAGATTAAATGTTTATTTTTCCCCTTTTTAGATTTTTAGGCTTATAGGTGGAGTTTAATGCAAGTTATCTTGGTTGCTTCATGCGAATGTCTAAATCTGAAAACCACAGTTAAAACCCCAGAAACCAGCACTTAACTTATCTAGATTGTGCATGTTCTGCAGGTTCAATAGGTTAGGTTGTATGCAGAAAACCTCATATCTTCGATTTTGTCAAAATAGGATTGCAGCACCTTGAATGTACTTTAGTTTCATTTTCTTTGCATTTTATTTTCATTTTTTTCTGCACTTTTATTTTCCAGAAAGTTTAAACTTCATTTTAATTTACAGTCATTAAAATAAACACTTGAAAATCTTCCAAAATCTGAAAATAAAATATTTCATCGTTAAGATCAATTCACATTGAGTTCATTTTGGTTCAACGAACAATCATTAAAGTTTTAAAATAAAATAAACCAACAGTGCCCCTTGTTTACAGTTACTTGCAACCACTAAGGTGTTCCAAGCATTTAAATTGAATATTCTTATTTATGCAAAATGCTAACATAGCGGAGACCTTGGAGAAATTATTTATTTAATTTCTTTGCAAGAGGGGATTTGAGATTCAAATCCTAACGAAGAGTGTGTTTTCACGATTGGGTGAAAATACCACTCAACAGATTGGCGCTAGAAGGAGGGCCTGAATTGGTTTATTTCATCATGATTTTAAGGCTATAGGGATTTAAATTGTTTGAGTTTTGTATTGCTATATTTCAAGTCCTTTTGATTAGTATCTTTGGCCTCCTCTAACAATACAACTTTGTAGTGTTAAAAGGACGGCCTGAATTGGTTTACTTTATCGTTACGCAATTCATCGTATGCTATACATTATTGCTAACGTTCTCTTTTTGATTCCTTCGTTTTTCCTTTTCTTTTGTTCATATAGAAAAAATGTGTTTTGGATTTGATTTTAAAGTTGTATTCTTTAAGATTCACTAATGGCTATGTTTACACCATGGATGCCAGGTAGCCCATTGAACATACCAAGAGTTCAACATTATTTGCCCGTTGGTTTTGAGAGATGTCTTCCTCAATTTTTGTCTAATGGGACAAATACTGTAGAAGAACATATTCAAGCATTCAAAATTTATGTGAACCAATTAACAATTTGGTATGATGATGTTGCTTGTAAAATTTTCCCTTACACCTTGGACAAAGTGGCATATGATTGGTTTACAAGTCTACCTTTAGGGTCTATCACTTCTTGGGCTCAACTAGAGGCAACATTTCTTAATCAATTCAACAAAAAGCGAGTTGACCCAATCCTCATGTACGAGCAATTTTTCACTATTAAAAAGGGACCAAGTGAAAATGTAAAGTCATTTTCTGAAAGGTTCTTTGGACTATACACTCAATTAGTGACATTTTATGCTCTTCGAGAAGAAATGGCTCTCCAAATATACTTCAATGCTCTTGACCAACTCACTTCCACATATTTGCGAGGGATGCCTCAAATCACATCTTTGTCACAATCCTATACTCAAGCAATGGCAATTGAGAAACAATTGAGTTGTCAAAATTATGGTGTGGGTTTTGGATCATATAATCTTCAATCATTTAATACCTCCCTTACCCACCCAATGATTTATCCACCTCAACCAAGTCCAAGTGTGAATCAATTTCAGAATCAACAATCGTTCCCAAGCTTCAATCAATTTCAAAATCCTCAACCTATTATGCAAGATCAACCATCTTTCTTAAGTATGAATCAACTTCAAAATACTCATCTTGATTCAAAAGATGTTTCTAAAATCAATTTCAATGATTTTCATAATAATATGATTTTAGGCAAGGGAGGAGTACTAGTCCAACTAGTATTGAAACATGTGATAGATTGGGAACCCTTGACTCACCAAAAGATGAATTCTATGAGGATGAATCTTTCTCGGATGACACGTTGGATGACATTGTTGAAAATAATGACCAAGAAAATTCACACCTTCCAAAAAATGTTAAACTTGAATCATGGGTTACAAATGTGGACTATGATAGCCTTATCAATTTGAATACAAGCAATAACCCAATTTTGGAAGTAATTGAACCATCTAAGGAAGGTGAAGGTAAATTTGATGAGAAACATGTTGATGAATTGAAATATGATGAAGAAATAGTTGAGCATCACAATTTGATTTTGAAAGATGATTATTATGATTCTGGGGATAAATGGGAAGAGTATGCTCACTCCAAACCTTCTAATGAATTTTGTGTGCCTATTGATATGCAGGATAATACAATTGCCCTTTCATATGAGGATATTACAAGTCCTATACAATATGAGAATGTTTTGGAAGAAGGGTTGGAATCTCATCAAAGGTTGGAGAAGGATAATGATTCTACTACTATGGATAAAGAAGGAGAATCAATTGATTTTGTTCCCCTTGAGGGGCAAGAAATCAAAAATCTTGATCCATCTATTGCTTGTATAATGTCTATGCCATCTCAAAATGATGAAATTACAAAACCTAAGTGGTGTGGGTTTGATACTATTGATGATCCTAATGAAAATGTGGATTTTGAGGCAACTCAAGCCATTGATCATGGAAAGGTGTCACGTGACACATATCTTGAAAAACTAGGCTCTTGTTTTGAAAAAGATGGACGCATGTTTGATTGGGTGCCTAACTTTGGTGTTTTTGAATAGGTGTTGGATGATGAAGAAGACCATGAGGAAAAAGAAAAATCTGCTAACACTCATCAAGTTGTGGTAAATTCTAACCATGATGGGTTGAGTATGGATGACAAGGTGAAACCTTTACCTTTGGTAGTAGCTACAAAATTTTTAAGTAATAGGTTACATGATGTCCCTTTGAATGCTAAATATCATTAATGATGAAATGTCAAATTTTTTTGATGCTTGTCAAGTCTTGAATGATTTTGATTGCTTTAAAATCCTGGAAAATGATTTGAATTCAAGACTTTTAGAAATAGGCTCTTGTTGGCAACATCTCACATTTGAAAAGGAAGGCCTAATTTTAAATCATGAATTGAATTATGAAATGGATACTTTCAAGAATAGACAAGATAAAATTGAATATCATTTATTGTCTAATCATTTTAGTAATTTGACGCTCACCTATGAGAATACTAATGGAATTAAATCTAATTGGTGGGGTGAGCGAGGTAAGTTGAAGTGTCTTGCATGGTGCGGTCTAATATTGTTTTTGTTGGGTTCATACAAAATTTGGCATGCGTATCACGTTATATGTTTGTTGAAGTGTTCTAATCATGTTTGGGATCCAGGAAAGTAATAGTCCAAGCTTTGCATCATCTTGTACTATATTGTATATAGATTTTGGTTTTTGGTTTTGGTTTGTGTTTTCAAGTTTTGTTTTTGGGATTGCTATTTGGGTTTGGATTTAAAGTTGTGTGGGTCCTCTGGACATGTTTGGTTTGTCTATAAAAAAAAAAAAAAGAGAGAAAAATTGAGATGTCAACTAATGCCTAAGATCAGAAGAATATGAAACATTGGAATTGTGTTGCAGAAAGCTCCGCAAGTAACACAAATATTTTTAAATAATATCGTTTGAAACTTGTGATGCATGAAGTGGTCAGTTTTACAAATCATGGCAGCGTAGGTGGTATATTCCATCCGCAATTCAGAAAAGCAATGTATTCATGCTACATTCCACCTTGCATATACATTCCATCTTAGTTGCATCTGCATTTCAAATACAATCATTGATAAAAAATGTCAAATCCTCTTAAGGTTATTCTATAACATAAAAAAAAAAATCCTAAGGTTGGGAACTGATGCCCGAACTATCTTGAACCAAGCACGTTCTATGCACATTAAAGAGGATCTTGAGCAAAATGATCAAAACCATGCTTGGAAGAAAAGGTGAGGCGAAAGGAGTATTTCGTGTCTGTCCTATCATGCAACATAATCCTTAAAACAGTGGTTTTTACCACTCCCATAAAGCTTAAATCCTAAATTAGGGAGTAGTAAGGATAGGGCATAATTCTCATCTCGCTTAGGTTGAGAATCCGACTCCCCAAAGATTTTATTTACCTTCATTGCGTCAGAAATCGGATAGGTCATAATTCTCATCTCCCTTCAGGTTGGGTAGTCCATCCCCAAGTCCAAGCAGGTTCATATTTTCCATTTTATCATAAATCTTGGATTGGAAGGATCGTACTACATGTCCCTCATAAGGATGGGTAGTCATCCCCAAGGTCCAAGAAATCAAAATTAAAGCTAATATTTCCCATTTCATCATTAATATTGGATTGGAAGGATCGTACTACATGTCCCTCACAAGGATGGGTAGTCATCCCCAAGGTCCAAGAAAAAAAAAATGAAGCTTAATCATGGATTATGGGGTTAATCTCCATCGGGGATATAGACGCCTGACCGGCAATGGAGTGTGCTCATGCGTGGCAGCATGTCTTGTCTAAAAGCAAGACCACCGACTGCTCAAACGGACATACTAGCCTGACAATTTCATCCATAACTAGTTAAATCATTTTGTTCAAAGTGAGGTAATGAATTCCAGGATCGAGTAGTAAGGATAGGGTTAAATTCCCATCTCACTTAGGTTGGGAATCCTATTCCCCAAAGCTTTGATTTCACTTTCACTTGCACATGGGTTCAAGATGGTAGTGACACATAACCAACTTTGGGTTCTAATAAAGTAATTCATTATACACGTATTTGATCCTAAGAGGGTTTGACAGTTTTAAATGTTTGTGTATGATACTAGAAGGTTTGAGCCTTTATAAAGTAGGTTGTTATATCTCTAGCATACTTTTCATGCATTAAATCCTGCACAAATCATTCATAACCTCACATATGCATTTAGGTAAAACTGACAATGGAATGTTGATCAATTTCAAACGATAGAAAATGGAGCACACTGCACACATCGAGCTGATACTTAATGATTTTGATGTTTCATGTATTTGTGATCTATTGGCATTCTTTTTATTTTTTATGTGCTAACACTTGTATTCAAGTCTGTATATTTTTAGGTTAGGTTCTCACCGAAATGCTCAGGAGCATTTCCCAGCAGAGTCACCATTTGTTGTGGTTGATCCATAACGTATCCCAAAATTGAGGACCCACCTTTTTTGTAGGCTTTCCAAGAAGACTGAAGTGGCCCATAAGCCAAAAGAGCAAAGGAAGAACAAACACAATGGAATGAAAAAGTGTCACGATATCGCGACATGTTGCATTATCGCGGCTCATAGAGGAGAGAGCAGGCAAAAGGGGAAAATGTCGCGATATCATGATGTGTTGTGAAATCGCGGTCAAAGTGGTCAAACAGAACAAGATGCCAAAAATGTCGTGATATCGCAACGTGTTTCATTATCATGATGCAAGACAAAGAATAAAGTTGAAGACCCAAAATTGTCGCGATATCGCGACATGTGTTTTCGTGATGTCCGACGGGTAAAAGAGCTAAGTACAAAAATTGTCACGATATCACATGTCATATTTTTGCGACTTGTCATGAAATTGCAGTCAAAGGCAGTGAGAGGAATAGTCAATGCAAAAGTGTCACGATATCGCGACATGTCACGTTTTCATGGCTCAGATCATGAGGTAGAGTAGAATGGAAAAATGTCGCGATATCGTGACATGTCATGTTTTCGTGGCTCAAGATCATGAGATAAGAGTAGAATGGAAAAGTGTCACGATATCGCGACATGTCATGTTTTCATGGCTCATATCATGAGATAAGAGCAGAATGGAAAAGTTTCACGATATCGCAACATGTCATGTTTTCGTGGCTTAGATCACGAGATAAGAGCAAAATGGAAAAGTGTCATGATATCGTGACATGTTATGTTTTTGCGGCTCAGATCACGAGATAAGAGCAGAATGGAAAAGTGTCACGATATCGCGACATGTCATGTTTTCATGGCTTAGATCATGAGATAAGAGCCCAAAAGGAAAAGTGTCACGATATCGCGACATGTTTCGGCCTCACAGCCCAAAAAAGAAAAAGTGTTGTGATATCACGACATATTGCATTCTTGTGACCAAAGATAGAAAAGTGTCACGATATCGCGACATATTGCATTCTCACAACAAAAGACATAGAAGTGTCACGATATCATGACATGTCTCATTTTCATGATGCAAGAAGAAAGACAAGGCTGTAGACATAAAAATGTCATGTTATCGCGACATGTTATTTTTGTCGTGATTCACGGGGGGCCGTTATAGAGTCTACAGGGGAAGCACTGAACACGTGGCACAAAGGTGTAAGGGTTATGGTGTAACGCTTCATGACCAACGGTTATAGTTAATAGAGAAGATCAAGCGTTTCGATGCCCAAACAAAAAGTCAAAAACAACGAAGAGGCGGGGAAGACAAAATGAAGGGATCTAGGAAATGAAAAGAAACATCACAGAGCAAAACAGAGAGCCGCAACAGAAAGTTTAAAAGCAAAATCCAGAGATAGGTACGAGGGTCGAAAACTGCTGCAAGCAGAGTTGCAAAGCTAAAGGTGATAAGCCATTCTGGGCCTACTTTTGGATCGTTTTCCTCCACTTTTTCTAGTTTTGATAAAAACTAGAAATTTATGTCATTGTAATTTGATAAATATTTAATACAAAAAATTCAGAGAGTTGCATCCCATTGACAAGAAAGAAGGATTCATTTTCTGCATGCAATATTAAATATTTATTTTTCCCCTTTTCAGATTTTTAGGCTTATAGGTGGAGTTTAATGCAAGTTATCTTGGTTGCTTCATGCAAATGTCTAAATCTGAAAACCATAGTTAAAACCCTAGAAACCAGCACTTAACTTATCTGGATTGTGCATGTTCTACAGGTTCAATAGGTTAGGTTGTATGCAGAAAACCTCATATCTTCGATTTTGTCAAAATAGGATTGCAGCACCCTGAGTGTACTTTAGTTTCATTTTCTTTAATTTTTATTTTCATTTTATTTCTGCACTTTTATTTTCTAGATAGTTTAACTTCATTTTAATTTACAGTCATTAAAATAAATACTTGAAAATCTTCCAAAATCTGAAAATAAAATATTTCATTATTAAGATCAATTCACATTGAGTTCATTTTGGTTCAACGAACAATCATTAAATCTTTAAAATAAAATAAACCATCAGTGCCCCTTGTTTATAGTTACTTGCAACCACTAAGGTATTCCGAGCATTTAAATTGAACACTTTACTTATACAAAATGCTAACATAGTGGAGACCTTGGAGAAATTATTTGTTTAATTTCTTTGCAAGAGGGGATTTGAGCTTCAAATCCTAATGGAGAGTGTGTTTTCACAATCGGGTGAAAATACCACTCAACACGACCTTTTGTGGTCGGGCATTGACAAGTCTTTCATTTCCAAGCATCACTTCCATTCTACAAGAGTAAATTAGGTTTCAATTTTGCAAGTGTAATTTAGGATTTCATTTTAGCAACATTTCAATTTAGCAATTTCAATTTTGTCATTTCAATTCTGCAAAAGTAGATTAGATTTCAATTCAGCAATTTCAATTCATGCAATTGTAGTTAATTGTTAAATTTTGCAATTTAGATTTAGTTTTCAATTCCTGTAATTTATTTTAGTTTCCATTATGTAGACTAGGTTTAGTGTGACACCAAAAGGCTAAACCAAAATCTGCTTCACCAATAAATGCTTGAAATTTGAATGCCTGAATTGTACTCTGCCCTAGCCTTCTATCGTAGATAGCCTTGGACACCACCCTAGATTGATAAGATCTTTGATATTTAATTATGTGCTTAATGACAACACATCATTTTGGCACCATTGTCAGGGAACACGGTGTTGTTAGAGGGTAAAAGTAGCCCAATAATTGTTAATTATACTAAATTGTGAACTTCAGAGTAAAATTTGGATAAATGATTGGTATTAGTAACAATTTTTGATAAATTGCATTTTAGTCCATTTAGAAAACAAGCAACCACAAGGATGTTATCTTCACACCTAAGGGTTAAATTGCTTATGTTTGAAATTCTTGATAAAAATTGAAAGAATTCATCATCCTCATTATCAAGAAACATAAGATCTCTTAGAGGAGCCATCTGCTAGTACTACCATTTTTATATCCATATCATCAAGGTAGTATAAACAAATTTGTACTAGGTGTTGGAAAGACATCATGGCAGATATACAAGACTATCCCTTGAACAAAATAGCCATATCAGCTACCTATAGCATTTGTTCACAAAGACATATCATTGATGAATACCATTTACTTCCACAACTTAGACATGCAAAATTTGTTGCCTAGTTTGAATTCTTCTCAAAGAGAGATCCCAACAACAACAAACAGGGCAAGTAAATCAACCACCTCCTTCAGCCCAACCTGTGGCCAATATGAATAATATAGGACAGACAACCCCTATCTATGTAAGCTGAATCTATTAAAAAAAAAATCACAAAAAATTTTACACAATCAAAATAGGAGTTTACAACTTAATGGTGATCCTAGAGTTTTCCATTATTACTTAAATATTGTTAGGATTTTACCGTGCTAAACTATAACCTAGCAATTCTTAGCCTACACAAACAATAATTGATCTCATTAGAGGTGATCCTACCTGACAAGTAGATGATCTGCTAAAGTTGTACGCTTCTTGTATTATTGTGCATACCAAAAATATTTCTTTTTTTAGCCCAACCTATGATCAGTCTGAATAATATAGGATATGCATCCCCTATCTATGTAGCTAAATCTGGTAAAAAAAAAAAACTACAGGAAATGTTATTGACTACAACAAAATCCAACTGTGCTCAAAAAAGAACTTACCTGAGCTTGAAGAGATAAAAATCAATGGAGATACACAGAAAACCTTTAGTCTAAACACACAAAAATTATCTTTGGATAAAAGAGAAAAACTAGAAAAACTGCACATAGAAAATTTATTTCCATTGAACTCCTTAGTAAGAAATTACAAAGGGGTAAATTTTGTCCTCCTAGGAATGAAACAAATTGAAGTGCAACCAAGAAAATTCTTGAACATTATTAGTTGGCTAACTTATAAGCAAAAAGTAAAATTGTTGCTATTTTAAAACAATATTTCAATCCCTTTACATGGAATTACAAGGGTATATCAAGATTTTATCTTGATGTAATAACTTAACATCTTTTGGAAATTGGTATTTAATTGTTTCAAGTATAGATTGACAAGATTTTGCAGACTAGGAGGCATTGACAACACTTGATTGAAGAAGTTTTTAGATATGGAGCAATGCTTCTTTCTCCCATTGGTAATTCATGGAGGATGTTAGTGGTGAATGGACATTGCCTTTGGGTATACCATGCACCATTAACTAAGGAGGAGTTCTTGAAGGAGATTCCATTGGATGTACACATAATGGAAGAGAATTTCTCTTCAATATCAGATTTAGAGTGATGATAAAAAGTTTGAAAAAAAAAAAAAAAAGAAATACAAGAAAAGCAAAAAGAAGAATAGTCTTGTTTGTGAACTTCCTTCTTGGGTACAAGCAAGACAAGAAAAAATGAAAAAAAAAGAAAAAAGAGAGAGAGAGAAAAAAATTTTTGTAGCAAAGGCTTGTCCCACAAAATGGGGATACATGAGGACAAACATCAGTTTTAGCAAGGAAGAGGAACAATGGAGCCAATACTCCATTTGCAGTAATAAGGAGGCAACTATGATGTAAGAATATTCTTACTGCTCATCTAGAAAGGAACAATGGAGCCAATACTTCATTTCCAGCAATAAGGAGGCAATTATGATGTAAGAAGTATATCAACACATCTCCCTACTCTTTTGTCTATGATAAAGAAGCAATTCTTCCAATACACATAGAGATGCCAGCTTTAAAATTGCTCAATAAAACTAGCATAGAGGAGGTAGAACCAATGGAGAATAGGTTGATCCAAATCCTACAATTAGAAGAATAGAAGGAACAATCCTATGACCACTATAAAAAATATATGGTCACCATGAAGAAGTGATTAAAAAAAAGGCCACTCTGAGAAATTTCAAAGGTGGAAGATTTGGTCCTAAGATGGAATGAAAAGAAGACAAAACCTAGAAATCGTAAAAAATTCAATGTGTTTAGAGAAGGCCCCTTCGAATTAATTGAAGAAAAACAACAAAACTCCTTCCAATTGAGGAACGAACAGGGTTAGGTTCAACCCATTCCTATTAATGGCTTCCACCTGAATATGTACTATAAGTAAAAGGGTTTCCATTTACTTTGTATGTATCTTATGTGAATATGTTCTATTTTTTTCAATGAGCCACTTTCAAAGAAAATTATCATAATTTTGTGACATTTCAGTGACTGATGGCCACTCCAAGAAAATTTGTCATGATGGTGCAACATTTCGATACCCAAAGGCCACCTCAAAGCAAATTGTCATGATTTTACAATATTTCGGTGACTGATGGCCACTCCAAGGAATTTTTTTTATGATGGCATGACATTTCGGTACCTGAAGGCCACCTCAAAGCATATTGTGATGATTTCATGACATTTCGATGATCGATGGCCACTCCAAGGAAATTTATCATAATGGCACAACATTTTAGTGCCCAAAGGTCACCTTAAAGCAAATTGTCATGATTTCATTGTATTTTGGCATTTGATGGCTACTCCAAGGAAATTTGTTGTGATGGCATGATATTTCGGTACCCAAAGGCTGCCTCAAAGCAAATTTTTATGATTTCATGACATTACAGTGATCGATGGCCACTCCAAGAAATTTTTTTGTGATGGTGTGATATTTCGATGCCCAAAGGCCACCTCAATGCAAATTGTCATGATTTTATGATATTTTGGTGATCGATGGCCACTCCAAGGAAATTTATTGCGATGACATGATATTTTGATTCCCAAAGGCCACCTCAAAGCAAATTGTCATGATTTTAGGATATTTTAGTGATCGATGGCCACTTCGAGGAATTTTGTCACAATGGTGCAACATTTTGGTACCCAAAGACCACCTTAAAGAAAATTATCATGATTTCATGACATTTTAGCATCTAATGGCCACTCCAAAGAAATTTGTCATGATGGCACGATATTTTGATGCCCAAAGACCACCTCAAAGCAATTTGTTGTGATTTCATGATATTTCGATGTTCGATGGCCACTCCAAGAAAAAATTTCATGATGACACAACATTTCAGTGCCCAAAGGCAACCTCAAAGCAAATTATCATGATTTTGCAACATTTTGGCATCTAAATGGCCACTTCAAAATGACCATGCCTTTTTGTAGAAAAAAAGGTTTTCTTAAATTTTTAAAACCTCACTTTTTAAAGCACCACTGTACAAGCTTATGGGCCTAGAGAAGATGTGACACCAATTTATTGGTCCAAGACAGTAGTGAAGAGATGCCATTGGACCTAGAAAAATGGTAATGCATGGCAGTTGGTTTCTTGAAGGTTACACACAAACCAAAGCATCCGGTAATATTCAAAATTAGTAGTGGAGTGTGCACCACCAACCACAATTAATGCATGTCACCTTTGCACACACATGCACATCCACTTATACCATAGAAACCTTTTAATTGCTTTATCCTCTGTATTTTTTCCCTTCTACTCACTATGCTTCCCGATTTCTCAAAAGTCTTTTAAGCTCTACTAAGTGTTCTAGATTTATTCTACGCCAAAATAATAATAGAAAACCATGACTTGTCCACTAGCCACCAAAGGGAAATGCAAGTCGACTAATATTGAAAGCAGTTTCATGGACCCTGACATTCATATCACTAACACTAGGGTGATATGGAAAGACCTAGAGTGAATTCAGAAGGATGTAGCAGCCAGGGTTACCAAGAATTTCATGTCATCATGCCCAAGCACATTTTCCTACCATGCCCTACTCTCTTGGTATGTCTGCACTCACGTCCACCCCTACCTTGAAATAATCAGAGCTATGGCAAAGTTATAAGATGTAAAGCACATAATTATGAAAGACTCCAGGGGAGGGGTCATATTTACTCTTGATGTCGATGCAATTAGGGACACCTTCAACCATGAAAAAAGGCCTACAATAAACCCTATCCCTTTCAACCCCATAAATTTAGTAAATTTTTATACCAACACCCTCAACATCAAATTATTTTTGCAAGAGCATTTGAAAGAATCTCCTCCCAATGGAACCCTTCCAAAGTCTCCAATTCCCCTATCCAAATTCAAGAATAAGGATCCTTTTTTCATTATGGCCATGGTGTTAGGGTTAGAAGTCTATGGATGGCAAGTTGCGATGGCACATTGCATATCAAACCCCAAATTATATGACACTATACAGGTGGACCAAAAAATAGTGCCATTATTCTTTGATTTGCCAACATACTTTTCCCAATAGTTGCATGTAGGTATCCTCAAGATTTAGAGAGACCTCCCTGATACATTAAGGTTTTCTTCTTACCTGGTATAGATTTTTTCTTCTTTTAGGAAAAGAACTTAAATTTTATCTCTACTACAACAAAGGACCAAGATGGAAACAACCTGCCCGTGTATGAGTGGACACCGCTCCTTTCAAAAGTTGAATTGTATTACCATTTTAATATGGAATTCTTGGGCCCTGCATTGAAAATCCCCCAAAATATATGGGATAATTTGTAGCACATCCACATAGAAGAAGGGGATTGGTTGTCAGATTGTATGGCTTCATAAGGAAGCCCTTTTTGCTACCATATTATGTCACTGAACGATTGTTAACTCTAGAATACATAAGGTAAATTGAATACATCAATTAAAAATTTAGCATAGGTACTAGTAAGGCATGTGCCTACCTCATGCCCTTCTAGTTTTTAGGTGTATCAGTGTCGAGGAAAGGGGACCACGAGCGAATTGCTCGAACTCTAAAAAAAATGAAATTGATTGAATTACCATAGAAGTAGATATATGATCCCATAGATAAATTTACCCAAAAACAAGCCACCCTCAATAGAGCCTCCTTCAATAAATTTTATGCATCATATAGGCAAATCGATTGACAGGGCGGGATCTATGAGGAGGATGAACCATTGGAATGGCATGTTGAACAATTACAACCATTACCTTCATGGCATGATTTCTATGAAAACCTGATATATTGGAGCCCCAACATGAACCCAACCTAGAATATGGATGATGAGGCCCAAAAATACCTCATTATTGCACAATTTTTGACCACCATATGATAATTTAATTGCAAAATAGTTGACTAAAATATACTATTTGTTAAGTGTTTGCATGATTTTATGTTAGAAATACTATATCTTTGTTTTTGACTATTTTTAGCATTTTGTGACTGATTTTGCTTGATTAAGTAGCAAGTAAGAACATGCATTTAAATTAACCAAATGTGGTATGCTGATGTCCATTAAATTATCAATGGTTTTTGAATGTTTTCTTGCCCTTCAAATTATTTCAAATCCACATTGAAGCTAAAATTTTAGGACTGTCATAAATCTGAAAATCTGAAAAAACAGCCATATAAAAATTAGCAAGTTGTCACTTTATATGAACACCTTGAAGTTGTCAAGAAAAGGAGGAGGATATGGATAGAATGAGTTTATAAGGAATACAGAAGAAATCTGACCTATTTAGAAGCATTCCCACATGGTCTAAATAGGCAACAATAGGGTATAACAGAGGAGGGACAATTGTGCAGCACTGTTGCACTATTTCAACAAAATTGTGTAGTAGGGTATAACAGAGGATATGAATAGAATGAGTTTAGAAGTAATACAGAAGACATCTAACCTATTTAGAAGCATTCCCACATGGTCTAAATAAGAAGCAATAGGGTATAACATAGGAGGGACAATTGTGCAGCACTGTTGCACTATTTTAGCATGGTTACTTGGTGAATGAAGTGTATAAATTTAGTAGCAACTTGATGTACTCCTTCATGTTGATATTTGAATAATTTTTCTATGTTATAATTTGTTTGAATTTGCAAGAAATTCCAATATTTTACAACTATGCAGCAGAGCTGAAAAATGCAGTAATTTACCATACAAATTCCAACAAGCTACCAATGAATGGCAAGGCATGGAATTCACACATGGAGAGGAATGAAGGCTATTGCAATCTAATCCTGAGGTATAATCCACCTGAGAAATTTAGCTAAAATCACTTGAAGAGCACACAATTGTTCATTCTGAAGATCTTCAGAATGAACAAACATCTTCAGAATGAGAAATACAGTCTCTTCGGAATGAGCCACTTATCTTCGAAATGAGAACAGAAAGTACTTTTTGACTTGTTGACTAATTTCTGATGATGGAAAAAGGGAAAGAAGGTTGAAAAGGTTAAAATAAAATATCTCCCATTTGACTTTGTCGTCCTTGCCGTCCAAAGCCACCATTCATGGAAAAGATCAATTTTGATCCTCTTCTAGGATAAACACAGAAATAACTACAACATAATAGGAAGTTGTTTGCAAGATAGAAATGACATATTATGAAGTGAAGAAATATGTGTGAGATATTTCTATACTTCTCCCATGTACTCCCACCACTGAAGATGCTTTCTAAGGGCCAATGACTACTATCTCAACACAAACTGTCCAGATTTACATTTATTTCAGATCCAAAATTATTGGCAAATCATCATAAAGTAGCACATAGGCTGATTTGAGCATGGGATATGTTGTAAATATTTATATAAATAACATAGCTCCCTCCTTGGTTGAGCCATTTAGGAATTAGAATAGAGGAGAGTTTTCAATAGCAGTAATTAGGACTGTACAACAATTTTTTGTAACAGTTTTTAGCATGTTTTGTCATCAATAAAAGTGTAGTTATTTTATCATTTTCTATTCTGAGTGTTAATTAGTTAAGGAGTGCTTTTCACCTCCTTCTATATTAGGAAGTATGGGCCCACTTTCATATCTATAAGTAGGGATTTTATGGTAGGTTTTAATATGTAATTTTGCTGCAGTAGAATTAATAGATTGCTTGCCAGATTTCATTTTCTTGTTTTTATTTTGTATTATGTGATTGATGTTTTCTATTATGTTTGTGTACAATATTTATGTGTGTGTTAGCTAAAAAATTATATTAAACATTTATTTCTTGTTTCCTTTGCTTTCCATGTTCTATTATTTTTATGTTTCAGTAGCTTTCAATTTCTAGCAGATTTCATTTTGCTATCAATTCCTATAGCAAAAGCTTGACGACCTTTTGTGGCAGGGCATTGATAGGTGTTTCATTTCCAAGCATCACTTCCATTCTGCAAGAGTAAAATAGGTTTCAATTTTACAAGTCTAATTTAGGATTTCATTTCAACAACATTTTAATTTAGTAGTTTCAATTCTGTGATTTCAATTTTGCAAAAGTAGATTAGATTTCAATTCAAAAATTTCAATTCATGCAATTGTAGTTAATTGTTAAATTCTACAATTTAGATTTAGTTTTCAATTCTTGTAATTTATTTTAGTTTTCATTCTTTCAGACTAGGTTTAGTGTGACACTAAAAGGCTAAACCAAAATCTGCTTCACCAATAAATACTTGAAATTTGAATGCCTGAATTGTACTCTGCCCTAGCCTTCTATCGTAGACATCCTTGGACACCACCCCGGATTGATAAGATATTTGAGATTTAATTATGTGCTTAACGACATCGCATCATTTTGGCATCATTTTTGGAGAACATGGTGTTGTTAGAGGGTAAAAGTAGCCCAATAATTGTTAATTATACTAAATTGTGAACTTTAGAGTAAAATATGGATAAATGATTAGTATTAGTAACAGTTTTTGGTAAATTGCATTTCAGTCCATTTAGCAAGCAACCACAGGGAGGTGATCTTCACACCTAGGGGTTAAATTTCTTATGTTTTAAATTCTTGATAAAAATTGAAAGAATTCATCATCCTCATTATCAAGAAACATAAGATCTCTTAGAGGAGCCATCTACTAGTACTATCATTTTTATATCCATATCATCAGGGTAGTATAAACAAATTTGTACTAGGTGTTGAGAAGACATCATGGCAGATATACAAGACTATCCCTTGAAAAAAATAGCCATATTAGCTACCTATAGAATTTGTTCACAGGGACATATCATTGATGAATACCATTTACTTCCACAACTTAGAGATGCAAAATCTGTTGCCTAGTCTAAATTCTTCTCAAAGAGAGATCCCAACAACAACAAACAAGGCAAGTAAATCAACCACCACCTTCAGCCCAACCTATGGCCAATATGAATAATACAGGACAAGAAACCCTTGTCTATGTAAGTTGAATCTATTAAAAAAAATCACAAAAACTTTTGCACAATCAAAATAGGATTTTACAACTTAATGGCGATCCTAGAGTTTTCCATTATTACTTAAATATTGTTAGGATTTTACCATGCTAAACCACAACCTAGCAATTCTTAGCCTACACAAACAATAGTTGATCTCATTAGAGGTGATCCTACCTGACAAGTAGTTGATCTACTAAAGTTGTACACTTCTTGTATTATTGTGCAAACCAAAAATATTTCTTTTTTTAGCCCAACTTGTGATCAGTCTGAATAATACAGGATAGGCATCCCCTATCTATGTAGCTAAATCTGGTAAATAAAAAAAACTGTAGAAAATGTTATTGACTGTAGCAACATACAACTATGCTCAAACAAGAACTTACCTAAGCTTGAAGAGATAAAAATCAATGGAGATACACAGAAAACCTTTAGTCCAAACACACAAAAATTAGCCTTGGATAAAGGAGAAAAACTAGAAAAACCGCACATAGAAAATTTACTTCCATTGAACTCCTTAGTAAGAAATTACAAAGGGGTAAATTTTGTCCTCCTAGGAATGAAACAAATTGAAGTGCAGCCAAGAAATTTTTTGAACATTATTAGCTGGCTGACTTATAAACAAAAAGTAAAATTGTTGTTATTTTGAAACAATATTTCAATCCCTTTACATGGAATTACAAGGGTATATCAAGATTTTATCTTGATGTAAGAACTTAACATATTTTGGGAATTGGTATTTAATTGTTTCAAGTATAGATTAACAAGATTTTATAGACTAGGAGGCATTGACAACACTTGATTGAAGAAGTTTTCAGATATGGAGCAGTGCTTATTTCTTCCATTGGTAATTCATGGAGGATGTTAGTGGTGAATGGACATTGCCTTTGGGTATACCATGCACCATTAACTAAGGAGGAGTTCTTGAAGGAGATTCCATTGGATGTACACATAATGGAAGAGAATTTCTCTTCAATATCAGATTTAGAGTGATGATAAAAAGTTTGACAAAAAAAAAAAAAATACAAGAAAAGCAAAAAGAAGAATAGTCTTATTTGTGAACTTCCTTCTTGGGTAAAAGCAAGACAAGAAAATTTGAAAAAAAAGAGAGAGAGAGAGAAAAAAATTACAGCAAAGGCATGTCCCACAAAATGGGGATAAATGAGGAAAAGCATCAATTTTAGCAAGGAAGAGGAACAATGGAGCCAATACTTCATTTACAGCAATAAGGAGGCAATTATGATGTAAGAAGATTCTTACTGCTCATCTAGAAAGGAAGGTTGCATCAATGTTGCAAGTTTCAACAGAAAGAGATGGTGTTTTCATACAACAATAGACATGTTTTTGCAGAATAAGGATTGGTCTTATCCAAATAAGAGTGAGAGATGTTCTCTCTCATTGAAGCACTTGAAAAAAAAAGGGACAGAAGTTGGTTGAAAACCAAAAATGGCAGCCTCTTTTGATGAAAAAAATAAAAAAAAATGATGAAAAAAATAAAAAATGAATAATTTAGTAGTAAAAACCTTCTTGGAGGCACTACTGAGTTGGTTTGCATGAAAATTGATTTTTCGAAATGCATTGCCTTGTTGATCTACCCATCATTGTTCCACCATTGTAAAAATCTCACACTGCACATGTGTTATGTTTGTTTATTTTTTCAGATAGCCTACTAACAATCATCAAAAGCAGCTTGTAAGGTGCATGACCAATTTTTAGGACAGTAAGGTATGTGTTTTTTGCATTTATTTCATAGTACACATTTAGCATTTAGTGTATGATAATTGGTATTTGGCATTAACTATTCATACAATATTGACAAGTTGAAAAAGGAACATGTTCAAGCTGTCAAGAAACACCCCTTTATGCCCTTAATTGCATGGAGATTCCAAAATTGTGCAAAAACCTGATTTTGGGATAGACATGGCAGCAATTCTATTTCAATTTGTAGGGCAAGTTTCAGAAGGAGAACTGCAAGTTTATATCTCACAATTGTCTGATAAATTGAAGGAGGATAATAAAAAAATGCACCTGAAGGTTCTATTTTAGTACTACTAGAATAAAACAACAACATACAAAAAAAAAGAATAGCATCTAAAAAAAAGGATGAAGAAGGGATTTTTGATGTTATGGAAGGCTTATACACTCTAGAGGTGGGCCCACAATAGAATCTATAGCTAAATTTTGCATAGGAGGTCATTTTTGTAATTTTTTAAAGATCTTCGGAATGAACATACATCTTCGAAATGAGAAATACAGTCTCTTCAGAATGAGTGGACATCTTCGAAATGAAAAATACAGTCTCTTCGAAATGAGCAGGATATCTTTGGAATGAGCAGAAACTGTACCAAAATTACTAAAAATGCTACAAAATAGCAAAAAGAGTAGGGTACATCAAATATTGAGGTTTATAAGGCTCTACCACAAATAAGTACATCCCTCAAGCATTTCAAATCCAAAAATTTTATCATTTTTTTTCAAAAGGTGCAAACAACATAAATAAGCATTCAGGCTGAAATGTTGTTAAGAATAGAAAATTCCATCAGTAGTAGTGCATTTTCCAAATACGGTTCCACAATAAGACTATTGCAAGATGAATCACATGATATCAAACCTTTAAGAGGTACCTTGCAACACTAAAACTTGTCTAAAGACAGAAAAATAATCATACATGTGCTTAATTGTAAAATACTTGATATTGTGCAACAAGGAGGAATTTCTCAGTTAGCAGGTAGCAAAGGATGTTTTTCACAAGAATAAAACCTACATATTACTATGGCCTACTAAGATGCATGAAGGCATGCATCAGTTCAAGTTGGGGGGGAATATGAGGCCCAAAAATACCTCATTATTGCACAATTTTTGACTACCATATGATAATTTAATTGCCAAATAGTTGACTAAAATATACTATTTGTTAAGTGTTTGCATGATTTTATGTTAAGAATACTATATCTCTGTTTTTGAATATTTTCAGCATTTTTGACTGATTTTGCTTGATTAAGTAACAAGTAAGAACATGCATTTCAATTAACAAAATGTGGTATGCTAATATCCATTAACTTCTCAATGGTTTTTGAATGTTTTCCTGCCCTTCAACTTGTTTCAAATCCACATTGAAGCTAAAATTTTAGGACTGTCATAAATCTAAAAATCTAAAAAAACAGCCATATAAAAATCAGCAAGCTGTCACTTTATAGGAACACCTTGAAGTTGTCAAGCAAAGCATGAGGATATATATGGAATGATTTTATAAGGACTATAGAAGACATCTGACCTATTTAGAAGCATTCTCACATGGTCTAAATAGGCAACAACAGGGTATAACAGAGGAGGGACAATTGTGCAGCACTATTGCACTATTTTAGCATGGTTACTTGGTGAATGAAGTGTATAAATTTAGTAGCAACTTGATGTACTCCTTCATGTTGATATTTTAATAATTTTTCCATGTTATAATTTGTTTGAATTTGCAAGAAATGTCAATATTTTACAACTCGTGCAAGTAGAGTTGGAAAATGCAGTAATTTACCATGTAAATTCCAACAAGCTACCAATGAATGGCAAGGCATGGAATTCACACATAGAGAGGAATGAAGGCTATTGCAATCTAATCCTAAGGGATAATCCACCTGAGAAATGTAGCTAAAATCACTTGAAGAGCACACAGTTGTTCATTCTGAAGATCTTCGGAATGAACAAACATCTTTAGAATGAGAAATACAGTCTCTTCGGAATGAGCCACTTATCTTCGAAATGAGAACAAAAAGTGCTTTTTGACTTATTGACTAATTTTTGATGATGGAAAAAGGGAAAGAAGGTTGAAAATATTAAATGAAAATATCTCCCATCTGAATTTGTCGTCCTTACCGTCCAAAGCCACCATTCATGGAAATGATCAATTTTAATCCTCTTCTAGGATAAACACAGAAATAACTGCAACATAATAGGAAGTTGTTTGCAAGATAGAAATGACATATTTTGAAGTGAGGAAAGATATATGAGATATTTCTAGACTTCTCCCATGTACTTACACCATTGAAGATGCTTTCTAATGTCCAATGACTACTACTGCAATACAAACTATCCAAATTATATTTATTTCAGATCCAAAATTATTGGCAAATCACTGTAAAGTAGCACATAGGCTGATTTGATCATGGGATATGTTGTAAATATTTATATAAATAACACAACTCCCTTATTTGTTGAGCCATTTAGGAATTAGAATAGAGGAGAGTTTTCAATATTAGAAATTAGGACTGTACAACAATTTTCTGTAACAATTTTCAGCATGTTTTGTCATCAATAAAAGTGTAGTTATTTTATCATTTTCTGTTCTGAGTGTTAATTAGTTAAGGAGTTCTTTTCACTTCCTCATATATCAGGAAGTATGGGCCCACTTTCAGATCTAGAAGGAGGGATTTTATGGTAGGTTTTAATCTATAATTTTGTTGTAGTAGAATTAATAGATTGCTTGCCAGATTCCATTTTCTTATTGTTATTTTGTATTATGTGATTGATGTTTTCTATTATGTTTGTGTACAACATTTATGTGTGTGTCAGCTGACAAATTATATTAAACATTTATTTCTTGTTTCCTTTGCTTTCCATGTTCTGTTATTTTTATGTTTCAATAGCTTTCAATTTCCAATAGATTTCATTTTACTATCAATTCCTATAGTAGAATCTTGATGACCTTTTATGGTAGGGCATTGACAGGTGTTTCATTTCCAAGAATCACTTCCATTCTGCAAGAGTAAAATAGGTTTCAATTTTGCAAGTGTAATTTAGGATTTTATTTCAGCAACATTTTAATTTAGCAATTTCAATTATGTCATTTCAATTCTACAAAAGTAGATTAGATTTCAATTCAACAATTTCAATTCATGCAATTGTAGTTAATTGTTAAATTCTACAATTTAGATTTAGTTTTCAATTCCTGTAATTTATTTTAGTTTCCATTCTGCAGACTAGGTTTAGTGTGACACCAAAAGGCTAAACCAAAATCTGCTTCACCAATAAATACTTGAAATTTGAATGCCTGAATTGTACTCTGCCCTAGCCTTCTATCGTAGACAGCCTTGGACACCACCCTAGATTGATAAGATCTTTGAGATTTAATGATGTGCTTAATGACAATGCATTAACAGATGATAAAGTTATTGAGAGAATGAAGAAAAAAGGGAAATATTGGTATCACGCCAAAATATTAGCATGGTGGCAAATGAGTTGCCAAATACAAATGCATACTAGGTATGGGACAAAGGTCAACCAAGAGTTTTTTGAAAGATATGATAACCACCATGCCACATGGTCCAAAACTCTTATGGACAAAGTCCCTCTGGGAATCAATGATATCCCCATTAAGTCCAATGTAAAAAAAGTGGATGTCAGCAAAGGCAAAGGAAAAGAGATCGTTATTGAGTAAGCAGAAGCTCCTAAAAAGGTGTCTCAAAAATTCATTACCCCTTATACATTAGACACATATTCTAATGATGATACTCTTCTCCTCCATAGGAAGCAAAAAGCATAATCAACAAAAGGAGGAGAACAAAAGAAAAGAAAGTAAGAAGATACGTCCTCTGAAGAAACAAGGGAACGAGAAGAAATAAAGGACTAGGAGAGAACAATGGAAAGCTCCTATAAATATTATAAGCACCAAGGGACATAAGAACAAGAAGTGATCGAGATGACCAAAAAACCTACCCCCATAGAAGGAGCCCCTAGCAAATAACATGTCCCAGTAAAATTTGTAACTAGTATCGATTATTCAATCTTGAAACAGATAGCAAAAGCTTATACATAAAATTTTAATAAGGCACAAGAAACTAGAGACACAAATCCATAAAAATATCAAGGTATGTCTTCTATTGAATTAATTTCTTCTTGTTCTTTACACCCTCAAAGGAATTCCTCCTCCCATTCTATAGGTCAATGTGATGAATCTCTTTCTTCCATTCACCGACCTCCATCGTTGCTACCATCAGCCCAGAAAGACCCAAAAGCATCCTCTGTTGTCCCTACATATTCCCCCATTAAACAATCAAATATGGATACCTTTCTAGCCACTATTTCCTTTCCTTATACCACTAACCTATCGAACTTCCAAACCATTCATACCTCTTCTTTTGAGAACAACCCTACCATTTCCAAGTTAAAAAAGGAAACCTTGAATTTTGCTACCTGGTTGAAATTGTGCAACACTTAGAGTTCTAAATATATATCCTACACCAGGGAAGGGATAGCACTAGATACCATTAGAATGCAGTGTTCCATTATAAAAATGCCACCACTCATTCAAAATCCAAAGGGATAAATGACACTAGAAGACTACCAATATGAGATAACTATAGAATACATCACTCATATGTCAATGGAATATGAGTTTGGAAAGGTCCAAGCCCATATGGGAACCATATACCTAAATGTTGAATATTACAAAGAAAATTACAAAGAGCTGAACAAGCAAGAAAGCATTTATAAGAAGCCTTAAACCAGAAAAAGATAATAAAAAAGGCTTTGAAGAATGAGTCAAAAAGTGGGAGCTGATGTTCAATGAAGCAACCCCCTATAATAATAAAGCTAAGAAGATCGAAGAACATACAACTATTGAACCACTGGGTTGTAGACATCAATAAGAAGCTTTCAGATAGTATTGACAAGACCAATTGGCTATCAAAGGAAAAGGTAAGGATAGTCAGGAAAGAAATGATTAGAGGCATCCAAAATATGATCATGAAGGCAAGGCCCACACTATCATACCTAGTCAAGATTAAAGAAATGTTGGGCTAAGTGGAGGATGAATTTGAGATGTCCATAAACCTCCTGAAAGCAAGGTTATCAACAACTACAAAGATTCAAGTCCTGGTCGAAAGAAAGGAAACAATACTTGGATAGAGAGCATGGGATGAAAAATGGTCCCAGGTCAAGCTAGCCACTAGGAAATTTTTCAAAAGACACAAGCTGATAACTAAAAGTGCTAAGATTATGTAGGAGATCAAGGCAGAAGCTAAGATGATTTTGAAATATGTGAGCATAGCAAAAAACTACAGAATGCCTAGCTTTTGGGACAAAGATTCTAATTTCCTAGCGAAATATGAATTGAAGGCCGCCTAGAAAATTTTTGTGAAATATGAGTCAGAGATTTATAGCTAGCAAAAACCAAATGGCCCAAAAAATACCAAAAGTTGCGATGGTGTGACATTTTTAAGGTCAAGGTAGAGATAAAGGCAAATAGTTGTGATATCACGATATTTTGAGAGTAAAGGGCCCAGAAAAGACCAAAATTTATGATGGTGTGATATTTTTTAGTAAAGGACAACTCGACCACGATGCCTCTAAGGAGATAAAGGAGGATTTTTGTAATAAGAATATCTTAACCACTTCTAGTTGAATATTCCATGCTCTCATAACTGCCTCTTTACCATAATGAGCCTATAGGCATAATGTTGTAACAAATTTCCATTTTTTTGTTATGTTAAATTTTTATATATAGGATGAACGACCTAAACAAAAGGTTGGGTCTTAGATGTTTACAAGGCAATGTAAAACCTTTTGAAATCTAATTAAATATCATCCATTCTGGTTTCTAGCCCACTAGTGTATTATCAAGTATGCATGGATTGTTGATTGCTTATTAGGGTTAGATTGAGTATTACTTTCTCTAATTCTTATTCTAAATTTTTACGGTAAAGTTTTGTTAACTCTAAAATTAACCATTCCATTAATATTATGCTTGAATAGATTTACATCGGAGGATTAGTTGTTCTATTTTATGGTTTAAATATATGCTTCTCTGAAAAGTTTTGTTAGGTTTTCTTTGTTTTTATCTAATTTGTACCTTTAAACACTTTTAGAAATAGCTATATTTCTCTCTCTTTATGCATTTACCTCTCCTTCCCTTTTCCCAAAGAAGCAAGCAACTAGCCTCCTCTGGATATTGAACTAGATAAAACTTAGTTTTAACCCAGTCTTTCAATGTTGGTAAAGTCTTGGGTGCAAATGTAATCAAAGGTAGATTTTTCACCAACAAGCTTGTTATTTCAAATCTAGGCTATCATCATTATTAAACTTATATTTAACTTGTCACACTATTTATCAATCTCAACACTTCCATCGATATCGCATTTAGGTTTTATTTCTTCACATAAATATAATTCATAGTTAAAACTAGTATTACTTTAGATTTAACATATTTATTCTATCAAAATCAAGATCTAATTAATGCTCATTGATTTTAATTTCAATTCATCTTCTTGTTTCACCAAAGTATAATCTTAAATAAAACATGAGACAATATAAACTTTTCTTTTTGGAATTGGTTCATGTTCATCTACTGTTCTACTCTATCCTCTCTCTTTCAGACAGACAATGATGTAATAATGTAAAAGGTTCAAGGACTCTTTCCAAACCCCTTCTTTCCATATTATCAAAAAAAATATGTACTTTCCTACTTTGATTTGGGTCCATCATATTCCTTTATAATATTTTCTTATGATCCTATGAAAACAAAAGTAGATATAATATTTTGGAATCTCTTAAAATATTATATATATAAGAAAGCTTTTAGTTGACTAGTGTTCCTCTTATTGCTTTGAATTAGATTATTTTCATATATGTATTGTTAACAACGTTTGCTATTATTTTTTGTTATAACCATTAATAAAAAGACCTTATTAAGGTGTACCTGGTCTTGCTTCAAGTAATCTCTATTGGAGATTCTTGTTGCTTTAGAGATAGTGGTTCCTAGAACACTCATTTTTTGGAAAAAATACTTGTAATATATTGCAAGTATAAAGTTGTCCAATTCCTTTTCTTAAGACTTATTTAAAGAAGGACCCATAGTATTCCATGTAATAAACACCTTTAGGAAATTTTTATTACTAAAAATCCATATTTTGACCATTTGGTTTAGAAATTAAGTTGTATCCTCATTTTTTTATGAATAATTTAATATTTATTTAAAGTACGCATAACATAAACTAATAAAATACTACAATTTTTTTTATTAGTAGAAAGGGTTTTGAAAGGGTCCCTGAACCTTTTTGCAAGCCGAAGAACTAAGAAAAAATACTGGTCAAAAAGAAAAAACAAACCAGAGAAAAGAAGCAACATACACAACCAACCAAAAATATCTTAGGTAGAACAAACCTAAGAAAAAGGACAAAAACAAAGAAGGATAGACCCAAGAGGGATAATTACTCCACCATTTTAAATTGAGGATTACCAGCAATGAGATAATTTTTATTGGAAGCATAGATATGGTTCTCCTCCAAAATTCCTCGATCCATGATTTTGAAAACCTAATGCACCTTGAAATAGACAACAAAGTGGTTGTTTCAGGTGAAACCTGACTAGGTTCAAAAAATATTTTGTTCATAAAAATATCTGGAATAAAAATACTATTAGCATACAAGGAAACCTTCCACATGGGCTTCTAGAGTAGGTTTTGAATGACATGATTGGAAAAGGTGATGCCTCTTGATGGAATGCACTTCATTGGGTGGCTCAACTTATAGGAGATAGATATCTTCAACATGATTGGCTATCTTGAGGTGCTGCAAAAATTCTCTCTGGCACACATGAAGGGTCTCTTATCTGACACCTATGTTGGCCAACCATTCGGTTGGCTTATTTTCTTATCTATAAATATGTTGGATAATGATATTGGAATACCTACTTATAAGTCTTCTGCACTCACCAATGATGATGCACATATTCCATGATAGATATTGGGTGGATTTGAGGTAGTTTATGATGACTAATGAGTCTCCTTAAATAATGATATTGTCAACATTGTAATCATCTAGGATAAGAAACCCTTGATTTAGGTCTCTTGCTTCAATATTGTTCGTTTCAATGCCAATTTTTTTAGCATAGGCAAAGATAATTCTCTCACAATCATTTTGACTATACCTCCATAATTCGTTTCTTTATTATTTACATTAGACACACCTTGAAGTTAAAATTGATCCACTCTATAGGGGGTTCCACTTGATGCTATATCTATCAACACCATGATTAGATGAGCCAAAAAAAATGTTAGTAAGTTTGAAGTGAGCAAACAAACAAGACTCAAGGCTAGGTTTGGGGGTATTAGTGGATGATACGAGTTGGGAATTCTCTACAAAAAAGGTGGTAATTTGTAGGAAGACAGAGCATGGGTCTTTAGTAATCCCATTGAAAATCCTATTATTTCATTATAGCCAAATTTACCATAGGTAGTGATGTAAGCAAGAGGTCCAAAGAAAATTAAGTTGGAGATTGGAAAAGGGCTTGGGCCATTGTTGGAATAAGAGGGTAAGCAAAGATGGATTGCCTAGGCAATGTTAACAAACTCAAACAAGGAATTCAAGATTGATAGTGATATTAGGAATTCTAGAAAAATGTGGAAGGTTGATTCCTATTTTGATTTGCAGAGAGGAGAACATTTAGGAATGTACATGCCTCTAGTGATTAGGTTATCCATAGTTAGGATGAAGAACACAAGCTTATACTGAGAGGGAGGTGAATAGTATAAGACCAATTTTTACTTTTCTTTCCCAATATTAATTATGCAATATATCAATGGCAATATCAGCAACAATAATCAATCAATGCATAAACCACCACACAATATAGACACCAATTTAACGTGGTTCACCCAATGTGGGCTACTCCACAAAGAAAATATTTCACTAAAATTTCCTCAATAAATATATTTGGGAATCCTTCCCTATTACAATGTTTATGGATATTTTTCCAAAGGATACACCAATCCCCTAATCTGGTTTATGGGCACCAACCCACAGGAGACACCAATCTCCTAATCTAGTTCGTGGATATCTATCCATAGGATAACTCCTTCTCCTTTACTCTGGTTGGTGAACCTCTAGAAGACAACTACCTCCACTACCTTGGGATGTGGATATCTCTCCACTGAAGACCTTTGTCCTCTCTATCCTAGCTAATGGATCTCTATCCATTGGAGACCCTTATCCTCTACTTTATCACCACCAAATCTCTGCACAATATTTATCTTAAATCTACACTAAACACAGTCCTTCGATCTAGCACAAATCTGCTCGATCTCTATCTCATTTTGTATTAAACTCAGTCCTTTGGTCTAGCACAAAAATTATCAATCTATGTCTCTGGTCTGGTACAAATTTATCCTCAAATTTGTACCAAAATCTATCCTCAATCTATCTTCAAGATTTACCACAAAGCCTGATTAATCACCTCTGCTAGATCTATTCCAAACCTTAACTCAAGGTTTGAACAAATCAATCAACTCAACTCTCAAGTCTTCTCAAAGACCTATCTTAAATCTATCCACAAGTCCTCTCAAGAACTTATCCAATCTACTCTCAAGTCTTCTCTAAGACTTGCCTCAAATCTTCTCAACAAGTCCTCACTAGAACTTGTCCAATCTGCTCACAAATTTTCTCTAAGACTTACCTCAAATTTGCTCAACAAGTCCTCACTAGAACTTGTCCAATATCTATCCAATCAATTGTAAGCTTCCAAAAAATCTCACACAAATATGTCCTTAAGTCCACACTAGGAATTACTCAAATATACCACTAGATTTTACAAAATATCTTTAACACAATTGCAAACTTGCTTACTCAACTCAACTCAATCTATCATAGAAAACCTCTTTCAAATCAATTCAGATTTCACAGTAACACATAGAGAATGGTTAGAGACTCAATATGTTACTCACTTCACAACAATCACTCAATCACTCTCAAACCCTTTTGTTACACTTCAAAAACATATAGAGAATGGTTAGAAACTCAATATGTTTCACACATTCAATCACTTTCAATTTCACTTTGCAACTCTTAGAAACATATAGAGAATTGTTAGAAACTCAATATGTTTTACACACTCAATCACTTTCAATTTCACTTTGCAACTCTCATAAACATATAGAGAATTTTTAGAGACTTAATATGTTTTACACACTCAATCACTTTCAGTTTCACTTTGCAACTCTCATAAACATATAGAGAATGGTTAGAGACTCAATATGTTTCACACACTCAAATACTCAATCTTTTTTTCTTGCAAATCTCAATTCAATCTAGAATAAGGAATAAATGTCTTACATAACTTGAACTATCACTCCAACACTTTCCAACCACTCTAGCTCATTCAACTCAATCAATGAAACCAACTTGCTTGCAAAACCCTAAGCCAATGTTTCATTCAATATTCTCAATTAATCTCACAATGGAACTTCAATCACAACTCAATATGTTCTCACATTCACATAACAATGATACTCATGTTCTTTGCATTTAGGATAGTTCACAAGTTCTCACTCACCAATCAAGTATGTTGGATTACTCAACAATGCTTATCAAAAAAGGTTTTATAGCAAATTTCCACTCAGAAAATATTTAACCATCACTCTCAACAATACTCACAAAAGTAACCCTTATCACTCCAACTTGGAATACATAACATTCAACAATCACTCTTAAGGATAATGTGCCCTTACCTCTTGCTTGAAGATGATTTGACCTCAAACACCTATTTTAATCATAACCACTCACTTTGCCAATCACAAGGTTAGATGACAAAAATATCACTCTAACACTCCCTCAAGATATCTCACAATTACAAAAATAATTAACCTCAAATAACACCTTATTATTCCTTTAAAATAATCATTCAACAACCCTCAATCTCAAGAATAATAAGTTTACTTACTACCTTATAACTCCTTAACAACTTAAAAATTCAATACAATTAAAGTTTTGCATACCCATTTTAACTCCATTCTATAACTTATAAATCAAATTAATTATGCAAAAATTTTAATTAAAATAAAACTTTGGAAAATAAAAATTATTTTCCCCCTTTAATTTTTTGCATGCAAAGTCATCGACCAAACAAAGTGCATATCTTTATTATGCTGCCCAAAAGGGCCTTGGTGGGATTCAAGCCGTTGTTGGCTCTCCCCCAAGTGCTTCTATAGTGCTCGCACCCACCAAATGGGCTGCATGTTTCCACCCAAACCAAAAGGGCATCACGACGCCTTTGACTTGCTTCTCTCACACATTGTAAATGAAACAACCCTCCTCTTCAACAAAATAGAGCACATGCAATTTGAACCCACGTCAAGTGTTCCCCAAATGCTCTAACACAGCCTATGGCTACCAACTGGGCTATAGGGACTTCGAGGATATTTTGTTGGCTTCAAATGCTTGTCCTCTTACTTCAATGCTAAAACACATACAAATTTCATAGACCTTTCTTTTTACATGCTTTGGAAATCATTCACAATGATAAAGGTAATGCCAAAGTCTTTGGCATTATTTATATGCACTCAAAAGTCTTTTCCAACGTCAGTGAAAATTCAAGTTTATTAAAATTCAAATTTTAATAAAATAACTTTGGGCCTTAAATAAATATTATTTAATTTTAAATTTTAACCTTTAGGTTAAATTATTTAAAATTAAATAATTAAACTCTTAACCTTTCAAACTTCCACATGGGTTTTTAAGGCTCTTATAAGGTGACACCTTCTTGCATTTAAATTCCATGAATCGATATTGGATATTATAATATTAAATATTATAATACTAGACCTTCTCCTTTGACTTGTCAAAGACCACTGGAGGACATTAACCTATTTGACATTAATGACAAAAAACCACTCAAAATTTCCAATAATCTCCCTCTTTGTCATTGATGGCAACCCAATTTACTTTTACCATTTCCTTAACCTTTTTCTATTCTGCTCCCCTTGGGAAACTGCTCCCCCTGACTCAATGCTCTCTCCTTAAATTAAATCTCTCCCCCTTACTCAAATATCTCCCCCATTGACATCAATGGCAAAGGGTCACCTTTTGGGACTCGAGGATAATAATGAGTCTTTTAGATTAGCCTCTCCTCCATCTCCTCTTTAGGTGGTTAATTCTAGGGTGGGAGTATTTCTACTCCTATCAAGCACTGATCTTTGCCTTTGTCCATTTTATTCTCCTTTTGATCCTTTTTATTCCTCTGACTATTCCTATTCATGTTCATGTTTTTCTTTGAAATTATTGCTCTACATCACTTTGTTGTATGCCCATAATTATTGCACTTATAACACTTAATTTTTTTATTCCTTGGAGGTGCAAATGTCTTGAAAATTCTCTT
This sequence comes from Wollemia nobilis, assembly GCA_028583015.1. NCBI lineage: Eukaryota > Viridiplantae > Streptophyta > Pinopsida > Araucariales > Araucariaceae > Wollemia > Wollemia nobilis. The sequence goes on from JAQPPZ010015435.1 coordinate 298,296, forward strand.
GGTGTAGCCATATTTGTTCTTGTCATGAACTCTGTAATTCATCATCTTGTGATCAGACTAATTACAAGAGTAAAAATACCCTTGAAAAACTTGTTTTTCTCTGAAGTTCCCATATTCCTGTATTTCAAATATCTTGCCTGTGAAACCTTGTGCCCAGACCTGTAACATGTGAAACATCATCCAGTGAAATTACCTTGCCTTGACCCCATGGGTCTCTTAGTCTCTTTTTCCCTATGTTGGTTCTTGTTCCATCTATTCTTCTTTTGTGCATTGTATTTCTTCTTGTTGAACTTCCTATTGTCCAATTATTCCTCAAAAGTATCACTCTCCCTTTCACTTTCTTCTTCTGAAGTTTCTTCTTCTTCAAAACTTGATATTGACTCCTCTTCTTGTTTCCTTTGTTCCTATTCAAATCCAAGACTTGTATTGCTTGATGTAGGATTTTGTGTCTTGATAATCTTATCCAAATTCTTTGAGCTTTTTCCAAACCTGTGTAGCTTATCCTTGGAGTCTTTCACTTCCATCCTTAGTGAAGCTACTTCCTATTCTAATTTCTCACATTCTAGAACCTTAGCTTCTAACTTCTCCTTGAATCTTTTTGTTTTAGCCATTGACTTATTTAGATCCTCTATAACCCTTATTTTTTCTTCATCACATTCTTGAAATTGAATCTTAAGTTTGGAGTTTTGCTTTCTTACCTCCTTCAATGCATTAATTGCATGAACAAGCTCACCCTCAAGATCAACTTCATGTTTCTGATTCTTTCTCTATTTATTTGCTTTTGGAGTCATCTTCATTCCCTTGTGATTTGTCTTATATAGGATCCCTTCCTTCATATTCTATTGCCATGAGTAGATTCTATTCTGGTCCTTCAAGTGCATCTTCATATTCATCATCACTAAAACTAAAACCACTTCTTGTACAACTATCTTCAATATGACCAAAATTACCGCATCTAAAACACTTGAGGATTATTGGAGATATTTTCTCAACTACTTCCTTTTATTTTGTTAGAAATAATACTTCATCATTTTTTGAGGAAATTTCATCACTATTACTTGAGTACTTACTTGCTTTATCTGCATAGAAACTCTTCTTTTATCTTTGGAAGAACTTATTTCCTTGTCTGCCTTGTCCATCCCTACTTTTCTTTTGGTATCTATATTTTTTTGTTTCCCTATTCTTATGATCCTATTTTTCCTCATCATTACTATTTATAACTTCTTGATAGTCATATGCATAGTGACAATTCCATAATTAAAATATCTAATAGTTTTTGTACCTTTAAACTTTCTTGGATCCTTGTTCCTCCTACCATAATTTTCTTCTTCATCACTGGATGATTCATCACCTGAATCTAAATTCTTACCCTTTGTCTTCTTAGTAGCTTTGAAGGTTGCTTCCTTTTGGGGATTAGGTTCCTCTTTTGTCCTTATCTCAAAAGCTATGAGGATGCCAAGTAATTCATCTCTTGTCAAAATATCACCATATTTTGATTCTTCTATAGCTAAAATCTTCTCACTAAACCTTTTTGAGAGTGACCTCAGAATCTTATCACAAACATCAGATTCTTCAACCTCAAGTCCAAGCCCTTGCATGGAGTGAACAACCTCATCTACACGTAGTAGATAAGTACTAATGTTTTCATCATCCTTAATTTTGAGTGCTTCAAATTGTCCTTTGAGATTTTACAACTTTGCTCTTTTGACTGATTTATCTCCTTCATATATGCTTTGCAACTTATCCCAAATTTGCTTTGTTGATTTGCAGTGCATAACCTTAACAAACTATGATATATGTAAAATTATCAAAATTGCATTCATTTATTTTGAATTATAGTGATGTAGGAGCTTACCATATTTGTCTGTAGGTGGAGTAACTGGTGGTGTGTATCCATTTTCAACTGCTTTTAAAATTTCACTCCTAAATGCCATCAAGTGAATCTTCATTCTCATGATCCAAAATACATAATCACTTCCATAAAACATTGGTACTAAATTATCTAAGGATCCACCCTTAGAATCCATTTGTGTTCTTGTAAGATTTTCCTTCAAGTTGTTAAACTCTTTCGAAGGAACCCACTTTGATACCAATTGAAGAACACAAGCTTATATTGAGAGGAGGGGTGAACAATATAAGACCACTTTTTACTTTTATTTTTTAATATTAATTATGCAATATATCAATGGAAATCTCAACAACAATAATCAATCAATGCACAAATCACCACACACAATAGAGACACCAATTTAACATGGTTCACCCAATGTGGGCTACTCCACAGAGAAAATATTTCACTAAAATTTCCTCAAAAAATATCTTTTGGGAATCCTTACCTATCACAATATTTATGGATATCTATTTAAAGGAGACAACAATATCCTAATATAGTTTGTGGTTAACAACTCATAGGAGACACTAATCTCCTAATCTGGTTCATGGATCTCTATCCATAGGAGAACTCCTCCTTTGCTCTGGTTGGTGAACCTCTAGAAGACAACTACCTCCACTACCTTGGGATGTGGATCTCTCTCCACTGAATACCTCTATCTTCTCTATCCTATCTAATGGATCTCTATCCATTGGTGACTCTTATCCTCTCCTATGTCACCTCTAAAGCTCTACACAATCTCTATCTCAAATATGCACTAAACACAGTCCTTTGATCTAGCACAAATCTGCTCGATCTCTATTTTATTATTTACTAAAATTAGTCCTTTGTTCTAGCACAAAACTGCTCGATACCTATATCTATTCTAGTACAAATTTATCCTTAGATCTACACCAAAATCTATCCTCAATCTATCTTCAAGCTTTACCAAAAAGCCTGATTAATTACCTCTGCTAGATTTGTCCCAAACCTTAACTCAAGGTTTGAAAAAATCAATCAACTTAGCTCTCAAGTATTCTCAAAGACCTATCTCAAATCTATCCACAAGTCCTCTCAAGAACTTATCCAATCTGCTCTCAAGTCTTCTCTAAGACTTACCTCAAATCTACTCAACAAGTCCTCACTAGAACTTGTCCAATCTGCTCACAAGTCTTATCTAAGACTTACCTCAAATTTGCTCAACAAGTCCTCACTAGAACTTGTCCAATATCTATCCAATCAATTGTAAGCTTCCACAAAAGCTCACACAAATATGTCCTTAAGTCCACACTAGGACTTACTCAAATCTGCCACTAGCTTTTACAAAAGCTCTTTAACACAATTGCAAACTTGCTTACTCAAATCAACTCAATCTATCACAGAAAACCTCTTTCAAATCAATTCAGATTTCACAGTAACACATAGAGAATGGTTAGAGACTCAATATGTTACTCACTTCACAACAATCACTCAATCACTCTCAAACCCTTTTGTTCAACTTCAAAAACATATAGAGAATGGTTAGAGACTCAATATATTTCACACATTTAATCACTTTCAATTTCACTTTGCAACTCTTAGAAACATTTATAAAATTGTTAGAGACTCAATATGTTTCACACACTCAATCACTTTTAGTTTCACTTTGCAACTCTCAGAAAAATATAGAGAATTGTTAGAGACTCAATATGTTTCACACACTCAATCACTTTCAATTTCACTTTGCAACTCTCAAAAACATATAGAGAATGGTTAGAGACTCAATATGTTTCATACACTCAAATACTCAATCTCTTTCTCTTGCAAATCTCAACTCAGTCTAGAATAAGGAATAAATGTCTTACAGAACTTGAACTATCACTCCAACACTTTCAACCACTCTAGCTCATTCAACTCAATCAATGAAACCAAATTGCTTGCAAAACCCTAAGCCAATGTTTCATTCCATGCTTTCAATTAATATCACAATGGAACGTTAATTACAACTCAATATCTTCTCACATTCACATAACAATGATACTCATGTTCTTTACATTCAAGATAGTTCACAAGTTCTCACTCACCAATCAAGTATGTTGGATTACTCAACAATGCTTATCAAACAAGGTTTTATAGCAAACGTCCACTCAGAAAACCTTTAACCATCACTCTCAAAAATACTCACAAAAACAACCCTTTTCACTCCAACTTGGCATTCATAACATTCAACAATCACTCTTAAGGATAATGTGCCCTTACCTCTTGTTTGAAGATGATTTGGCCTCAAACACCTATTTTAATCATAACCACTCACTTTGCCAATCACAAGTTTAGATGACAAATATCACTCTAACACTTCCTCAAGATATATCACAATTAAAAAAATAATTAACCTCAAATAACACCTTATTACTCCTTTAAAATAATCATTCAACAATCCTCAATATCAATAATAATAAGTTTTCTTACTACCTTATAACTCCTTAACAACTTAAAAATTCAATACAACAATTAAAGTTTTGCATAACCCTTTTAACTCCATTCTATAACTTATAAATAAAATTAATTATGCAAAAAATTTAATTAAAATAAAACTTTGGAAAATAAAAATTATTTCCCCCTTTTATTTTTTGCATGCAAATTCATCGACCAAACAAAACGCATACCTTTATTATGCTATCCAAAAGGGCCTTGGCAGGATTCAAGCCACTATTGGATCTCCCCCAAGTGCTTCCGTAGTGCTCGCACCCACCAACTGGGCTGTGTGGCTCCACAAGAACCAAAACAACGTTATGACACCTTTGACATGCTTCTCTCATCCACCGCAAATGAAACGACCCTCCTCTTCAATAAAACGGAGTGCACACGATTTGAACCCATGTCAAGCATTCTCTCGAATGCTCTGACACAACCTCTGGCTGCCAACTGGGCTATGGGGGGTTCAAGGATATTTTTCTGGCCACTTATGCTTGTCCTCTTACTTTGACACTAAAACCCATGTAAATTTTGTGGACCTTTATTTTTACATGCTTTGGAAATTGTTCGCAATGATGAAGGTAATGTCAAAGTCTTTGGCATTATTTATATGCACTCCAAAGTCTTTTCCAACATTGGCAGAAATTCAAATTTATTAAAATTTTAATTTTAATAAAATAACTTTGGGCCTTAAATAAATTTTATTTAATTTTAAATTTTAACCTTTAGGTTAAATTATTTAAAATTAAATAATTAAACTCTTAAGCTTTCAAACTGCCACCTGGGTTTTTAAGGCTCTTATAAGGTGACACCTTCTTGCATTTAAATTCCATGAATCAACCCTGGATATTATAATATTAAATATTATAATACTAGACCTTCTTATTTGCCTTATTGAAAATCATTGGAGGACATTAAATTGTTTGACATCAATGACAACAAACCACTCAAAATGTCCAACATAAGATTCTATTTTTGGAAGTAATCCATGGGAAAAATTCAATTTTAGGTATCAAATGTTTCAGCCAAACAAAATTAGCTAACATCCAAGACTCAACAAGAGAATCTTGGGAATAGTATGTAGATTTGATAGTGAAAATACCTTTTTAGATAGTTTCCATATAGGGGAATACAAACTATAATTGTTTGGGATAACACAAGTTCTTAGAAGGTTTTGAATAGTTCTAGCACATTACTAGGACTATTGGTAGGAAGGATTTTCCATTGTTGGCAATTGGAGACTTGGGTAATAAAGTTAACAACTCTGCTGCCAAATATACGATCAATAATAGGCTTGATAATAGTGAGGTTTGGATCATTGACAAGAGGTTGATCCCTCAAACATACATATTCTCAAAATATGATAACTCTGCCACACCTGAGATGCCATCTTAGACCTTTCTTGATGATGTCCCTGGTTTGAATAATTGAATTCCAAAAGTAGGACTTGTTGGTAAGGGATTGTTTATCCATAAAAGAAGATCATTGAAGGTATTTTTATTTAGCTAAGTATATCCAATTAACTTTCTCATCATTGATAATTCTCCAAGGTTTTTTGGCCATTATAGTCAAGTTCATCTTGTAGAATTTCTTGAAGCCTAATCCACCATGGTATTTTTTGAAGCAAACCTTATCTCATGCAATCAGTGAAAACTTGTTGCAATTCTCATTTCCATACCAGAGGAATTTTCTTTTAATTTGATCATTTTTTTGCACTATGGAAGATGGAACCTTAAAAATTAACAAGAAAAACACAAGTATGCTTTGTAAACAGGTCTAAACCAGGGTGGATTTTGCTACTTGACTCAACATTGATTTTTCCAACCTGCTTGTTTTCTTGGTGACATCCTCAATGACTATATTCCACATGTTGACAAAATAATTTCCATGGAAATGTGGGAGGCTAATGTAAGTGGAGGGTAACTCAATAATGGTGTAGCCAAGAATCCTTGCAATTTTGGTTTACTTGCAAATTGGGGTGCTCATAAAAAAAAAATTACTTTTCTCAAAATTGACTTTCTATCCTGTGACCTCTTCATAGAAGTTAAGAATAATTTTTATTATTTTGGCTTCAAGAATTGAGGACAAGGTGGTTGGATTGGAAATAAAAGAGGGTTTAATGCCTAATAGAAGGTCTAGGGAGTAGTCTTCTTTAAGAGATCTACCTAGGGATTTAGCCATTATGATGAAGAGGAAAGGAGACATAGGGTCACCTTGTTTAACACCTCTAAAACTCTTGAAATACCCAACAAGAAAACCATTGACAATAACAAATAACCAAATAGAGGAAATGCATTATTTTATTAGAGTTATACATTTCTCATGAAACCCAAATTTAGCTAGCACTGCAAAGAGGAAATCCTAAGAAATTTTATTGAATGTTTTTCTCATATCAAGATTCAAAAATAGGATAGTTTTTTTTCTTTTTTTGGCTATTGAATGCATAAGCTTGTGAATAGTGATTATACCATATATTATATATCTTCCCTTAATTGATCTACCTTGGCAGTGATCTATGATGGATAGAAGAATGTCCTTAAGCCTATTAGCCATGACTTTGGATATGAGCTTATAAATTACATTATAGAGGCTAATAGGTCTATAATTAGAGATGGAATTGTAGACTTGAGATTTGGGGATGAGGGCCAAGAAAGTGGAGTTGACATCCTTTGGTAACAAATTAGTTTGTTGGAATTATTGCATATATTCTATTTTTAGGGTAAAAATTTGTTTTTATTTTTACCATTAGGTTATTCCATTATTTACTTTGTTTTACTATTGTAAATGTCTTAAACAATTACCTATTGTTAAGACATGAATGATTATTCACATTGTTAAGTGAATAATATTTGTTAATCAGTTAGCGTTATTTCCTAAGTGGTTAGCTACCTTTAGGGGGCAACCTAATACATGTTAAGCTACATTTAGGGGATAATAACTTATTAGGCTATTCATAGCCTAATGCTAATGTTATATAAACTCACGCATCAATAATATTTTTAGTTGTTTTGGCTTATATATTTTGCATCCTATTTTACCAACATTGGCATTAGAGGTACGAAGTATTACTCGACAAGGCGCATCACTGGGCAAGGCGAGAGGAGGTCTTCTTATTCTAGGCATGTGTTTCGAGGTAGCATCAACACAAAATACCTTTGTTTGAATTTCTTAAAGGTTGTGTTGTTTTTTGTTTGAATTTATTTTCATCCTAAGTTTTTTTGTGTTTCCATTGAAACACTAGATCAGACTGTCGATCCGTAGTCCATCCACATGAGTAGGCATCCCATGTGGATAGGCTAGATATCCCACCTCCATGAAGGGAGGCAAGCCACCAACTACAAGTGTGAGGGCAAGCGTGCCCTCTGACCAAAGACCATATTCTTAGTCTCCAATGATCAACCCACATCTATGTGAGGTTGTGAGGGCATGAGCATCCTCTGACTAGTGACTCGATGGATGACACTAAAACCTGAGAGGACATACCCTGACACCTAGACTAATATGACCCTAAAAACTAGCACAAAATTGATATTCTCACAATGACACTGAGAGGGGGGGTGAATCGGTGTAACTATTTAAAACTTGAATCTGCAACTCTTAATGCTTAAAAATGCAAGCTTAAAAATAGATATAGCAAGTATAACAAAAGAGCATCACACAACACAAGATTTAACGAGGTTCACCGATTTGGCTACTCCTCAAATAATGACTGTTTGGACTACAATCCAAATCCAGCCTTTGCAAGGATTCAATCTTTACAAATAGTTTACCAGCACCCACTGGAAGGAGCACCAACCCCTGATTTATCTGCAACAACAGATAGGAGCACCAACCCCTTATACCAAGCACCAACTTGGATTTCTATTTTGAATAATAGATTGACATAAAAATGCCTTCTCTTTTACAAGACCCTCTCTGGTCTATTGCTCATTCAAATCAATCTCATAGAAGCATAAGGAGAATTGTTAGAAACTCAATATCTTCTATGGCTTTCTAAAACCTCTCTTTTAATTTTTCAAGAATAAAAACCAGGTTTCAGTTCTGTAGCTATTTTTCTTACAACACCTTTTCCCAACCTCACTTTTAGTTTTTCAAGATAAAAACACGGTTGCAGTAACCTCACTTACTGCGCCTTTTCGATTCTTTATACTTGGCTTCCTCGAACGGCTCTTTCAAAATGGCTCTATTTTTCCCTCCAATTTTTCATGCATTTACGGCTACGTTCAATCTGTCACAGCCTCTCTGACGCGCTCTGTCTTCTAGCCGCTTTCTTTCTGACTCATTCTGACAGTCTACTCTGCTCATTCTGACAGCTTTTTCTGTGCAACCTGACAACCTTTTCTGCGTGTTTCGATGCTCTGTCATTCTTTTCTTCTATCCTTTACGTAACTGCCCTCTCGGCACCTTTACACTTTCCGATGGCACTCTTTTCAATTCTGAGTCAAACTTTCTCTTCTGCCCGCAACTTCCATTTCTGACACACGCAACCTCCGAGAGGATTTCTCATTTATCGAGATTCTCGATATATCTGCACTTTTGATAGCCTTGCAGCATCACGGCCCTGTAACAGCCGTTCTTGTCTTTAATGCACTGTTCTGCCACCTGTAGCTTCAGTTCTAACTCTAGCTAACTCTAACATAATTGGCTGCATGATTTTCTTCTGCACTTTCCCGACAACTGTCACTGTGTAAGCTTCTCAGCTTTTACTCATGCAACTAAGACATGTCACGATATCATGACATTTTTGCCCATTTGACCTTTTCTTGACAGTTGACCATGAAAACAAGACATGTCACGATATCGCGACGTTCTCCACCTCCTAGTCCTTATCTCGGCATGCAACCATGAAAACAGAACATGTCACAAAATCATGACGCATTTGCTGCCTCTAGCTCCTTTCTGTCTCCTACCCATAAAAATGGGACATGTCACAAAATCGTGACACTTTTTGCTTTCCTGCACTCTACTTCACTTGCACCCACAAAAATGGAACATGTCACAAAATCGTGACACTTTTTGCTTTCCTGCACTCTACTTCGCTTGCACCCACGAAAATGGAACACGTCGTGAAATCGTGACACTTTTCGCTGCCGTACACTTTTCTCCGCATGCCTCAGCGAAATTGAAACATGTCACAAAATCGTGACGCTTTTCTGCCTTAGCGCTGTTCTTTGCCTTTCGCCCATGAAAATGCAACATGTCACGAAATCGTGACATCTTTCGCATCCGTACAACTCTCTCTTCATGCACTAGCGAAATCAAGACATGTAGCGAAATCGCTACACCTTTTTCCCTTTGCAATTTCTTTAGTTGCGGCCTCCGAAAATCCAACATGTAGCGAAATCGCTACAACTTTTTGACTTAGCACTTTCTCTTTGCTTCAACCAGCGAAAATCCAACATGTAGCGAAATCGCTACAACTTTTTCACTTAGCACTTTCTCTTTGCTTCGACCAATGAAAATCCAACATGTAGCAAAATCGCTACAACTTTTTCACTTAGCACTTTCTCTTTGCTTCGACCAACGAAAATCCAACATGTAGCGAAATCGCTACACTTTTTTGCCTTATTGCTTCTTCTTCGAACCTGTCGTGAAATCGTGACACTTTTCATCCTTGGTGCTTCTTCACCGAACTTGTCATGAAATCGTGACACTTTTCATTGCCTGCGCCTTTACTCCAAACATGTCGTGAAATCGTGACAGTTTTTCAACTTTGCTTCTTTCCTTCCAGCATGTCACGAAATCGTGACAGTTTCTCCAGCTTTTTCTCTCTCCTCCGATATGTCGTGAAATCATGACATTTTTGGCTACGCCTTCTCTCTCCTCAGTTTTGTCATGAAATCATGACATTTTTGGTTGCACCTTCTCTCTCCTCAGTTTTGTCATGAAATCATGACATTTTTGGCTATGCCTTCTCTCTCCTCAGTTTTGTCACGAAATCATGACAGAAAACATGTCGCGATATCGCGACAGTTTTCTTACTTGTCTTTTTCTACAAATTTTTGAATCTAGGCCACTTCTTTCTTCTTGGAAATTCATTGTACTTGTTTTGACTGACCTCTGAACTGCATCAACTGCATCAATCTGTCTGTGTTGACAACAATGACAATACTTTTGCTACACCTTGCTCAACAATCTCCCCCTTTGGAATTGTTGGCAACACATGTGCAATTTCAATTTCTTATAGTAATTCTTCTCCCCCTTTGCCAATAATACCAAAGGGCTACTGCAGACTCCCCCTGAGTCTATGCACAACATTCTCAGGCATAAATAATTTAATGCTCCCCCTGAGAATGTGTTCCCCATAGCTAATCAGTGCTTGGGTAGTGTGACTACTCCCAACTTACTCCGAAGGTACTCAAAAACTTCCTTGGGCAATGGTTTAGTGAATATATCTGCTACTTGCTCTGTAGTTGGAACAAACTCCAATTTGACCTCTCCTTCTGCAACTTTATCCTTCAAGAAGTGATACCGGATTGCAATATGTTTGGTGCGAGAATGCATAACCGGATTCTTTGAGATGTTGATAGCACTAGTGTTATCACATTTAACTGAGATTGGCTCATTGAAGTGAATACCAAGATCTTTCAATGTTTGTCTCATCCATAATATCTCTGTACAACATGTTGTTGCTGCAATGTATTCTACCTCTGCTATGGATAGAGAGACTGATTCTTGTTTCTTGTTGTGCCATGCTACCAGTTTATCTCCAAGATAAAATGCTCCTCCACTGGTACTCTTTCTGTCATCAATACATCCTGCCCAATCTGCATCAGAATATGCAAAAAGAGTGAAGTCTTTTCCTTTTGGATACCATAGCCCATACTCCATAGTACCCTTGAGGTACCTAAAAATCCTTTTCACAGTTGTCACATGAGTCTCTTTGGGACTAGCCTGAAATCTTGCAACCATGCAAACTGCCTGTAAGATATCCGGTCTAGTGGCTATCAAATACAAAGAGGCTCCCAATCATAGATCCGTACATTGTTTGATCAACATCTCGGAGATTTGTCATCCTTGCTCAACTTGCAGCCTTGTTGTCATGGGAGTGCTAACGAGCTTACTATCCTCCATTGTGAACTTTTTCAGCATTTCTTTCACATATTTAACTTGAGAAATAAAAATCCCCTTTTCAATTTGATTAACTTGCAGTCCGAGGAAATATGAAAGCTCACCAATCATAGACATTTCAAATTCTTTCTGCATTTTATTTGCTATGTCTTTACATGACTCATCATTGTTGCTGCCAAATATTATATCATCTACATAGACAACAAGGACAATGAGATTGCCATTCTCAGTTTTGATATATAAATTGCTATCCACCATACCTTTCTTGAATCCTTGCTTAGTGAGATAGCTGTCCAATCTTGCATACCAAGCTCTAGGTGCTTGTTTCAAGCCATACAATGCTTTCTTCAGCTTGCAAACAAAGTTAGGATTATCACGGAGTTGAAAACCATCAGGCTGTTCAATATACACTTCTTCTTCAAGATTTCCATTTAGAAATGCTGATTTCACATCCATCCGATAAACTTTGAAATTCCTATGAACTGCTAAGGCCAGAAACAGTCTGATTGCTTCAAGTCTGGCCACTGGTGCAAAAGTTTCTTCAAAATCAATCCCTTCAACTTGAGCATATCCTTTACAGACCAATCTTGCTTTATTCCTTACAACCTGTCCGTCTTCATTCAATTTGTTTCGAAATATCCATTTAGTACCGATTATGTTTTTATTTTTAGGCCTTGGTACTAATTCCCAGGTTTTGTTTTTCTCAATTTGATCTAGTTCTTCATTTACTGCCTCCATCCAACTTTCATCTGTGCTTGCTTCAATAATATTTTTGGGCTCAATGCTGGATAACAGAGAGTAGTTGTTTACTACTCTTCTTCTTGTTTGAATACCAACCTGTGGGGTCCCCAATAATCTGCTCTCTGGGATGATTTTTCTGCCAGCTGCCTATTTTGGATTTCCTATTTTCTTCTATTTCTAAATCATCTGAATCTGATTTATGTCTCTCTTCTTTTTCTTGATCTTCATCCTCTTCAATAAATTCTTCATAAGTCGGGTAGTTTTCATTATGGCTGATTTCTTGTTTCCTACCTTCATCAACCTTAACATCCGCACTCTCCACAATTTTCTTTAGTCTTTTGTTGTAGCATGTGTAGGCTTTGCTTTTTGTTGAGTAACCAAGAAAAATTCCTTCATCAACTCTATCTTCAAACTTGCCAAGATTGTCTTCAGTTCGTTTAATGTAACACTTGCTGCCGAACACTTTGAAGTATTTTGTTGTAGCCTTTCTGCCAAACCACAGTTCATAAGGTGTTTTGCTTTCATGCGGCCTCAACATGCACCTATTCTGGATGTAAACTGTAGTATGAACTACCTCTTTCCAAAACCTGCCAGCAATTCTGCTCTCTGTCAACATGGTCCGTGCCATTTCCTGCACAGTTCTGTTCTTTCTTTCTACTACTCCATTCTGCTGAGGTGTTCTTGCTGTCAAAAACTGTCTTCTAATCCCATGTTTTTCATAGTATTCTGCAAACTCATCTGAAATAAACTCTCCTCCTCTATCTGATCTTAAACATTTAATTCTTTTTCCGGATTGATTCTCAACAAGATTTTTGAAAGTTTTGAACATCTCAAAGGCTTCTGATTTAAGTTTCAAAAATAGTACCCATGTCATTCTGGAATAGTCATCTATACACAACATAAAATATTTGTATCCATTTATGCTTTCCGTTCTCATGGGTCCACATAAATCAGTGTGAATTAGTTCTAACGGCTTGCTCGTGAAGTACTCTTTTGCTTTGAAAGTGGCTCTGGTTTGCTTCCCCTTTTGGCATGAAGCACAAATGCTATTTGAAGGTTTGCCAATAGTGGGTATGTCTCTTACTGCCCTTTTTGAGCTGATTTTTACCAGATTGTCAAAGCTTATATGACCGAGTCTCTTGTGCCACAGCCAATTTTCTTCTTCCTGTCCTACCAAGCAAGCTCCTTCTGAAGTCTCTGAGAGAGTATACAGATTTCTAGAAGTTCTCTATCCAGTAGCTATCAACTTCCCATTTTTTGTCTTTCTTACTTCACAACCTTGCTTCTTGAAAATTACTTCATGACCTTTGTCACAAATTTGACTTACACTCAGTAAGTTATGCTTCAGACCAACCACAAAAAGGACTTCTTTAGAGTTGATTTTTTCGTCACTTAACTTGACTGATCCTTTACCCACTATCTTGGCTCCATCATTATTTCCAAATTTTACAGAACCACCTTCGTATGTCTGTAACTTATCAAACTTTTGTTTATCTCCTGTCATATGACTGGAGCATCCACTATCCAGAATCCATGGTGCAGATTTGTTCTGGGCTTTGAGAGCTATTTGAACGATCAAGGATTCCTTATCTTTCTTAGGTTGCTCCTTTTCTTTCCACTCTGATTTGATAGCAGATTTGGTCACTTGTTTTGCCTTCTCCCTTTCATTGGCTTGTGCCTATTTTTTGGGAAATTTTCTGTTTTGTTTCAATCCAGTTGGTTGATACTTTCTTCCCTGATATTTATTTCCTGCAAAAGAGCTATGACAATTTCTTGCAATATGTCCAAAGTTATGACAGTTATAACATTCTACAGCATAATCTATCAAAGGTGAAAAAGCATTTCTACTAGTGAAATTCCTTTGTCCTACATTATATCTACAATTTGAAATTTTATGACCATAAGCATTGCATTTAAAACAATAACCAAAAAAGGAACGAGTGTACCTGGGTAATGGTTTTTGCCATGTTGTAGTAGGAGCCATGGGTCTTCTTCTTCTTTGATATGTGACTTTGGTGAATCCATCATTGGCAGTACTCCTTTCATGCTTGGCCTTATGGTTTTCTTTTGCATGATACGGTTTTTCTTGATCAACCCTGATCTTATCTTTATTCTTTATTGGTTCTACAGTTATAGCCTTTGATTCCTTTGAGGATTCTCCTTCATCAAAGCCCAAACCAAATTTGATGCCTGTAGGCCTTTGGTTATTTAACATTTTATTCAGCTTCACAGAACTGTCTTCAAATTTATGATGACAACTCAATTTTCGATTCATCTCTTCTAGCTGCATCCTTAATCCAACTATGTCTTCTTCTAGCTTATTGCACTCATCTATTTTCACGGTTAGTTGTACTTCAAAATCTTTAGACTTTTTCTTAAATTCTTTAGTCTGTACTTTCAAACTGATTATTAATTCGTTGGCATCCTCAAATTTTCTTGAAATATTTTTATTCTTTTTCCTTTCTGTACTTAACTCTTCAAGTGCAGCAACCAACTCACCTTCCAGATCTACCTCAGCCTCATCCTCTAATTTTTCATCACACTCCTGGGTTTCCTCTGTTCTTTCTTCTTCAAAAGCCATGAACAAGGCTTCACCAGTTTCTTCTTCAGAATCCTCACTGGAGCTGTCTTCAGAAGAGTTAACATTCTTGGAAATGAAACTTTTCTTCTTGAAGTTCCTTTTTCTAAAATGTGGTTTCTTCTTCCAGTCACTTCTTTCTTGGTGTGTCCCTTCATCACTTTTGTTTTTCTCATTCATTGGGCATTTAGCTGCAAAGTGCCCGATGCCTCCACAGTTGAAACACTTGAACGGTAGCTTACCTCTGTACTTTCCTTTTCCCTTTATTAGTTTCCTAACAAAGTTTGCTTCAGTTTCATCTGAAGATTCTTCTTCCTCGATTCTTGTTTAGCTTTTATATTTTTCTCGTGCTTGGAAAGCAGCTTCTCTGTCTGAGGGCTTAGTTTGTCCTATTCTCATTTCATATGCTGTTAAAGAACCATGCATTTCATCCATGCTAAAAGTATTTAAATCTTTAGCTTCTTCTATAGCAGAAACTTTAGCATCAAATATTTTATGGAGAGTTCTTAGTACCTTTTTCACAACAACTGCATCTTCTATTTCCTCACCGAGTCCTCTAATCGCATTGATGATTCCATTTACTCTCAGCATATAGGCCTCTATGTTCTCATCATCATTCATCTTTAATGCTTCGAACTGGGCTCGATGTGTTTGTAGCTTGGCTTCCTTGATCTTGCCATCTCCTTCATGAATGCTCTACAGTTTGTCCCATATGTCTTTTGCCGATTTACAACTCATGATCCTTATCAATTCACCTGTCTACTAACCCACACATAATAGCATTCTTAGCTTTAGAGTTGTTCTCAAACTTTTTCTTCTCAGCCGCATCTCGAAGGAGGAGCAAAGGGTATTGTGTATCAATTTTCAACAGATTCCAAAATGTCATATCCCAATTCACACAGATATGTCTGCATCCCGAGTCTCCGGAAAGAGTAATTTGTTCCATCGAACAAAGGAGCTTTGTTGGAAGAAAATCCTTCACCACCGGCCATTGTGTATCTTCCAAGATCACCTTAGCCGATTAAGCTTGTTCAGGTACCTTGCTCGATACCAATTGATATTCTCACAATGACACTCGAGAGGGGGGTGAATCAGGTGTAACTATTTAAAACTTGAATCTGCAACTCTTAATGCTTAAAAATGCAAGCTTAAAAATAGATATAGCAAGTATAACAAAAGAGCATCACACAACACAAGATTTAACGAGGTTCACCGATTTGGCTACTCCTCAAATAATGATTGTTTGGACTACAATCCAAATCCAGCCTTTGCAAGGATTCAATATTTACAAATAGTTTACCAACACCCACTGGAAGGAGCACCAACCCCTGATTTATCTGCAACAACAGATAGGAGCACCAACCCCTTATACCAAGCACCAACTTGGATTTCTATTTTGAATAATAGATTGACATAAAAATGTCTTCTCTTTTACAAGACCCTCTCTGGTCTATTGCTCATTCAAATCAATCTCATAGAAGCATAAGGAGAATTGTTAGAAACTCAATATCTTCTATGGCTTTCTAAAACCTCTCTTTTAATTTTTCAAGAATAAAAACCAGGTTTTAGTTCTGTAGCTATTTTTCTTACAGCACTCTTACCCAACCTCACTTTTAGTTTTTCAAGATAAAAACACGGTTGCAGTAACCTCACTTACTGCGCCTTTTCGATTCTTTATACTTGGCTTTCTCGAACGACTCTTTCAAAATGGCTCTATTTTTCCCTCCAATTTTTCATGCATTTACGGCTACGTTCAATCTGTCACACCCTCTCTGACGCGCTCTGTCTTCTAGCCGCTTTCTTTCTGACTCATTCTGACAGTCTACTTTGCTCATTCTGATAGCTTTTTCTATGCAACCTGACAACCTTTTTGCATGTTTCGATGCTCTATCATTCTTTTCTTCTATCCTTTACGTAACTGCCCTCTCGGCACCTTTACACTTTCCTATGGCACTCTTTTCAATTCTGAGTCAAACTTTCTCTTCTGCCCGCAACTTCCATTTTTGACACATGCAACCTCCGAGAGGATTTCTTGTTTATCGAGATTCTCGGTATATCTACACTTTTTACAGCCTTGCAGCATCACGGCCCTGTAACAGCCATTCTTGTCTTTAATGCACTTATTCTGCCACCTGTAACTTCAGTTCTGACTCCAGCTAACTCTAACATAACTGGCTGCATGATTTTCTTCTACACTTACCCGACAACTGTCACTATGTAAGCTTCTCGGCTTTTACCTATGCAACTAAGACATGTCACGATATCATGACATTTCTACCCATTTGACCTTTTCTTGACAGTTGACCGTGAAAACAAGACCTGTCATGATATCACGACGTTCTCCACCTCCTAGTCCTTATCTCGGCATGCAACCATGAAAACAGAACATGTCACGAAATCGTGACGCATTTGCTGCCTCTAGCTCTTTTCTGTCTCCTACCTACGAAAATGGGACATGTCACGAAATCGTGACACTTTTTGCTTTCCTACACTCTACTTCGCTTGCACCCATGAAAATGGAACATGTCACGAAATCGTGACACTTTTTGCTTTCCTGCACTCTACTTCGCTTGCACCCGTGAAAATGGAACACGTCACGAAATCGTGACACTTTTTGCTGCCGTACACTTTTCTTCGCATGCCTCAGCAAAATCGGAACATGTCACGAAATCATGATGCTTTTCTGCCTTAGCGCTGTTCTTTGCCTTTCGCCCACAAAAATGCAACATGTCACGAAATCGTGACATCTTTCGCATCCGTACAACTCTCTCTTCATGCACTAGCGAAATCAAGACATGTAGCGAAATCGCTACACCTTTTTCCCTTTGCAATTTCTTTAGTTGTGGCCTCCAAAAATCCAACATGTAGCGAAATCGCTACAACTTTTTGACTTAGCACTTTCTCTTTGCTTCGACCAATGAAAATCCAACATGTAGCGAAATCGCTACAACTTTTTCACTTAGCACTTTCTCTTTGCTTCGACCAGCGAAAATCCAACATGTAGCAAAATCGCTACAACTTTTTCACTTAGCACTTTCTCTTTGCTTCAACCAGCGAAAATCCAACATGTAGCGAAATCGCTACACTTTTTCGCCTTATTGCTTCTTCTCCGAACCTGTCACGAAATCGTGACACTTTTCATCCTTGGCGCTTCTTCACCGAACTTGTCGCGAAATCGTGACACTTTTCATTGCCTGTGCCTTTACTCCAAACATGTCATGAAATCATGACAGTTTTTCAACTTTGCTTCTTTCCTTCCAGCATGTCGCGAAATCGTGACAGTTTCTCCAGCTTTTTCTCTCTCCTCCGATATGTCGTGAAATCGTGACATTTTTGGCTGTGCCTTCTCTCTCCTCAGTTTTGTCGTGAAATCATGACATTTTTGGCTGCGCCTTCTCTCTCCTCAGTTTTGTCATGAAATCATGACATTTTTGGCTGCGCCTTCTCTCTCCTCAGTTTTGTCGCGAAATCATGACAGAAAACATGTCGCGATATCGCGACAGTTTTCTTACTTGTCTTTTTCTGCAAATTTTTGAATCTGGGCCACTTCTTTCTTCTTGGAAATTCACTGTACTTGTTCTGACTGACCTCTGAATTGCATCAACTGCATCAATATGTCTGTGTTGACAACAATGACAATACTTTTGCTGCACCTTGCTCAACAAAAACTTGAGGTTGAACCAGGACATGACATGTGGTGGACAAGCCACTAGATTGGACTGACACATAGGTGACATGTGGCGAATAGGCCATGTGCCATCGTGTAGACTTGAGTGACTGACTTAATGACATGGTAGACACGTGGTGGACTAGCCACATGTCCACCTAACATATGGAATACATGTGATGAACAAGCCACATGCCACCTGACTAGACTTACTACGATACATGGTCGTACCAAAAGGATTCGACTGGACACCGATTGCCCATAGGTAGTCAATATATTTAGGGCAACATCACAATTTTAAGTCGTTAAACATTTATTGCAAGGGAAATATGGGACTAAAGTCCCGTATTATTATTTTCCTTAGCGGGAAGCACTAAGGAACAAAGGAAATTTATTTCCCTTTGCTTCTCGTCGGGCGGGCTAGCTCGACTGGCAGGAGCACAAGTCTTAAGGCTAGACCCACGGAGTCGCGAGATCGACTCCCTATGGGCATCAATAATATTTTTTTGCTATGAAACCATTGAAAACAATAAGGTATACATTTTTTATTTTTTATTTTTGTAAATTTTCAATAATTTTTTAAGCATTTTTTTAATAATTTAATCAATATTTTGCATAAAAATAAAAAAAAATTAAATTGATTTTAACCAAAATTAATTTTATTATTAATTAAATAGCATGATTAGAATTATTAGTATTTTGCATTAAAAATTGAATAATTTAAGGCCTATTTTTTTTTGTAAAATATACAAATTACTGTTTTTTTTGTTTTCTCCAAATCAAGGGGGGATAAAAGACAAAATTCAAAGCACAATTTCTTTTGCAACCAAATTGAGATTTGTAAACACTTTGCTCCAATTGTTTTCTAATCATTTTTTAGAGTACACGTTGTATGTCATGAAGACAAAGCCTTAAATACAAAAATATCTTCATCATCTAAGAGTTAATCGAAAGAGGAACAAACTTTGATGACAAAAAATAAGATCTCATTTTCGTCCTATGCTTTGAGAGCATAAAATAATTTTAGCTCACTTCCTTACTTACACTGATTCTTGGAAGGGGTTGGATCATAGCTATGGTCCCATGAGGATTAGAGAACCCTTTAATCCTAATACCCCTCCAATTTTTGAGTGTTGAATCCTTAAGGGTCCACTAAAACCAAGTCATATGTTGACTAGTTCTGGATAGCCTTTCAAACACTTATTGTGTGTTGACATGTCTTGAAAGGTGAACTACTTTATTATTTTTGAAAATCAAAGGGGGGATAATTGATCTTTGATAAATTGTCTTTTTGCAAAAGTTGTAACACAAAGGGAGGACAATTTGAAACATCAAATTTATTTATTTTGCACAACACAAATACATCTTTTATTGCAAAAACATAATAATTAGGTGCATTTTCGATATTAATCAATACCTATATTAAAATTTGGCATTCCTAAATAAGGTGCATTTTTGGTACCATCCGAAACCTTAGTGATAAAAATTTTGTGGGCACTCTTTGATTGATTATTGCATTTACTTTCTTATTTTCTGCAATTACAAGTCATAAAACCAAGAGCACTCAAAACTCTAAACTTTCACAATAATTTGTGTAAATGCATTGCACACGTATAAGACCAATTTTTCTTGAAATTCTCCTCTCAATCAAAAATACCTAATCCACTCTTTTTTGTTTGGCTTAATTCCCTCAAACTAATTATCCTTCTTCAAGAGGATTTTTAGGCAGGTGCCATTAAATACCAATAAGAGTGAATTATCTCTAATTTCTACTTGTTTGGATTAAATATCCTAAAATTGATAATCCTTCACAAGGATTTTTTAGGCAGGTGCCATTAAATACCAAGTAAAGAGAAAGAGAGACCATCTTGGATCCATTCTAGACCCTTCATCATGGCAACTATCAACAAATATCTAAATGATACACAATTGCTTAAGGGTTATAATTTTTTAGCATGGAAGACCAAGATGAAAGCAATCCTTACTGTAGATGAAATGTGGGATTTAGTGCATGACAGTGATACAAGACCCACATCAACAGAAGCAAATCAAAAAGCATGGGATAAAAATAACAATCATCTTCTCATGTTGATTCTTCTAGCTACTATTGATGAGATCCAACCCCATATAAGTGAATCCAAAAATGGTAAATATGCATGGGACTCATTATATACCATTTTTGAAGGCAAGAATCAATAAAATATTCTAAACCTTCAAACCCAATTTCATACACTCCATATGAATTCAGGAGAATTGGTAGAGATTTTCCTTTGTAGAGTGGTAGAATTGAAGTTAAAGTTGAATACTTTAGGAGCTAAAGTAAAAGATACTATTCTGACTTTAGTAATATTGAGGGCTCTTCCAGAATACTTTAAGATGTTAACCACATCCCTTAATGTATGTCAAAGAATAGTAACCTTTGTGGAGTTAGTCAACTTGATTCAAACAGAAGAAGCAAATTAGATCCAAAGTGATGAAGTGTCAAACAATGCACTTTACTCACACAATCTAAGTGGAAAGAACAAAGGTAAATTTCAAAATGGAGGATAATATACAAAATATAAGGGGAAGCAACCTCAATCACAAGGGAAATATTACAAGAATTGCAAAATGGAAAACCATGACACCAATCGATGTTGGTTTAAAAACAAATAAGAAAAGAAGGGCAAAAACAAGCCACAATAGAAAAATAGACAACAAGAAAATGTTACTATTGAAAATTCTAATTTTTATTCAGAAAGAGCACACAAAGTGCTCATGACCCATACAAATTCTACACAATAGGATTATGTTTGGTATATTGATTCAAGCACCAAAAAATACATGACTGGAAACAAGTAGTGGTTCGAGACATTTGTGGCAAAAGAAGGCAAACCAGTAAAAAATGTTGATAATAAGGCCTATCGTGTCTAGGGAGAAGGCAGTATATTTGTTTCTCTTTGAAATGGAAAGTGTCACATTCAAAATATCCTTTATATTCTAGGATTAAAAAACAATTTGTTGTTAGCTCTACAAATCCTGGATAAAAATATGGTTGCCAATTTCAAAATAGAAAATGGACTAAAGTGGTGCTATATCACCAAGCAGTGTAAACACATAGTAATCAGTTCTTACAATCATGGATTTTTCACACTAGATGTTGTTTCAAAACCTCATGTTGCCATGGTGGTCAACACAAAGGAGGTCACTTCTCTTTGGCATAAGATATTTGGGCATCTTAGTACTGGGTATTTACTTGAGCTAAGTAAATCTCAAATGGTGAAAGGAATTTCCACCTTTTCATATACATTGCCAATATGCTCGGATTGCTTAGCATGGAAGAAACGTTAAACACCATTTGAAGCTAGCTCTTCTAGAGCTACAAAACCATTGGATTTAGTGCAAACTAATTTGTGTGGTCTCATGCCACCAAGATTTGGAGGAAAGAGGTATTATTAGCTATTTATGGATGACCACTCACAAAAAATGTGGGTCTTATTTCTTCAACTAAAATCAGAAGCATTTTTTTACTTTCAATAGTTTAAACAACTAGTTGAGAAAAATTCTAGATGCTACATAAATACCCTCTACTCAGATCGAGGGGGAATATACCTCAAATGAATTCTCTTCATTTATACACATGGTATCAAAAGACAACTAACCACATCCTATTCTCCATAGAAAAATAGAGTTTATGAAAGGAGAAATTGTTCCATCATGGAAACAATTCACAATATGCTTAAAGGTACAAATCTTGAGCAACACTATTGGGCAAAAGCTATCACCATGACCATATATATTTTGAATAGGGCACCCACTAATGCCCTTAAATATATAACTCCAAAAGAATCATGGGGTAGTAGGATGTTGTCCATATCTCATCTAAAAGTATTTGGGTATAAGACATTTATGCATATACCTAAAGAAAAGAGAAATAAACTAGATGATAAAATCTTACAGTGCATTTTCCTTGGATATGATGAATATTATAAATGGTATCAATTGTATGATCCTAGAACAAATAAAATACATGTAAGTAGAGATGTGGTATTCGATGATGCTTTCACACCTAACATCACATCCACTGTATACCTAGAATATGAGGAGCCACAAAAACAAACTCCTCCACATCAAAAAAATGTGTCGAAATGGTATACAAATACAGTGAGATATTCAAATTTAATCTTACCTCATGATCTTACTTTGAATCATCCTTAAAATTATAGCATGTCTCAGTAGAAGTGAGCAAAAGCATCACCAACAATTGATGACCTTTTAAAATATTTCAAAGATATCTCTATAGATAGAGAGATTGATAGTGGATAAGATATGGAGATTGATGATGAGAGGGTTTATATATCTTCATATGATAAAAATGAACCCTCCACGATCAAATAAGCACTTAGTGAGCCATAATGGAGGGCAACTATGGATGATGAATAGAAATCTCTCATTAAAAATAATACATGGAAGATGGTTACTTTACAATTAGGTAAGAAACTCATAGGCTGTAAATGGGTTTATGTGAAATACAAGGTAAATGGAACCATTGACAAGCATAAGGTCCACCTTGTTGTAAAGGGCTATGCTCAAAAGGAAGGCATCAATTACGAAGATATATTTGCACCCACTAAAAGGATGGCCACCATTCGTGTTATTTGTGCTATGGAAGCATAGTATATATGGAAAATTCATAAAATAGATATAAAAAGTACCTTCCTAAATGGTGATTTAAATGAGGAAGTATACATGAATCAATCACAATTATTTTTTGAGGAAGGCCATGAGCAATAAGTTTACAAACTGGTTAAATCCTTGTATGGGTTGAAACAAGACCCTATAGCATGGTATATAAAGATAGACAATCACCTTATACAACATGGATTTAAGAGAATTCCTTCAGATGCAAATATCTATATTAAGAATATTAGTTCTGAGATAGTGATACTTGTACTCTATGTGGATGATTTGATCATAATAAACAACTCAGAGAAATTGATAGACATCATGAAGAATGACTTGAGAGAGTCATTTGATATGACATATTTAGGACTTCTCCACTATTATCTTGGTCTGAAGATTGAACAAAAAAAGAATTACCTAAGGGTGACTCAAAAGTACGCCAAGACACTGATCAAAAAGTATCATATGACTTATTGCAAGCCAAAAGCAACACCTATGGAACAAGCACTTAAGTTATAATGATACAATGATTCACCATAGATAGATGGAATTATTTACTGTGAGATGAGTGGGAGCCTTATATACTTGATAAATACTAGACCAGATATCACATTTATTGTGAATTATCTTTCTCGGTTCATGCAAGAACCAATATTTACCCACTAGAAAGTAGCAAAACATGTTCTTCACTATATCCATGGTAGTGTGGATTATGGTTTAGAGTATAGGAAGAATGAAAAATTCTTATTATAGGGTTTCTCAGACTCTGACTATGTTGGATCAGTAGATGACCAAAAGTCAACATTTGGATATGTTTTTCATCTAGGATCCGAACCTATATTATGGCACATTAAGAAGCAATAGGTGGTTGTTATATCTTCAATAGAGGTAGAATATCATGCAGCATGAGATGCAATGTGTGAAGCAATATGGTTGAGTCACATCATAGAAAGTATGGGTTTACCCAAGAAACTTCCAATTCACTTGTACTACAACAACCAGGGTGTTTTAAACTTAGTGAAGAATCTAGTTCACCATGAGTGTACCAAACATATTGATACACAATGTCATTTCATTTGCGATGAAGTTCCTAAAAATAACATCAAGCTCCAATACATTCCCACTGATGAACAGGTTGTAAATATCTTCATAAAGGTACTTATATGTGTCAAATTTGAGTTGTTCATAAGTACACTATATATTTCAAAATAATGTAATAAATGGGGGATGTTAGGGTAAAAAGTAGTATTTATTTTTACCATTAGGTTATTCCATTATTTACTTTATTTTACTATTGTAAATGTCTTAAACAATTACCTATTGTTAAGACATGAATGATTATTCACATTGTTAAGTGAATAATATTTGTTAACCTAATACGCGTTAGCCTACGTTTTGAGGAGAATAACTTATTAGGCTATTCATAGCCTAATGCTAATGTTATATAAACTCACACATCAATAATATTTTTAGTTGTTCTAGCTTAATTATTTTGCATCCTATTTTGCTAACATCTATGACCTCTTGACCAACAATGTCCCAAAAATATTGGGAAAAATGGGGAGGAAATCCATCAGGTCTTGGAGCTTTATCGAGGTTCATGGAAAACATGACCTCTTTGATTTCATCATTTGAAATTTTTTTGAGGAGGCCTAAATTTTATTTCTAAGACACAAGGCGAGGAATGTTTTGTAGGAGAGCATTGTAAACTTGGATGGAGCATGGTGGGTTGGGATCCAAAATATTTTCAAAATGGAAAACAACTTCAAACCTAATTTCTTTGATATCGATTGTTTTTTATCCATCATTTCTTAAAAGTTCCCTAATTTTTTTGATGTTCCTATGTCTGAGTTTTGATGCATGGAAATATTTTGTGTTAGAGTCCCCTTCCTTCAACCACAAAGCACGAGATTTTTGCCTCCAAAAAGTCTCTTCTTTGGCTAGAATGTTATGATACTCAGCAAGGAGGTTCTTTTATTCCTACATTAAATCAAGATCAATGCCCCCATTCTAAAAGTGATTTTCAATGATGCCCAGTTGTTCAGAGATTTGTTTCTTACTCCTAAAAATATCCCCAAATAATTCTTTATTCCAAACTTAGCTTGTGTTTAATGGAACAGAGTTTTCTAGCTAGCTGAGATAATCGAGACCCTAGGAATTTCTCTTTCCACTAGTTAGATATGTGGTTTATGAAGTTTGGATGCTAAATCCACATCGTTTCAAACCTAATAGGTGGTTTTAAAGGAGTCGTTTGTTGGAAATAATCTAGGACTAAAGGATTGTGGTCCAAACCAATTCTAGGGAGTGATTGTAAATTGGCATCTCCAAAAAATTGTATAGCTTCCTTAGAGAGCAAAAATTTGTCAAGCCTTAGTTGGATTAGTTGGTTTACATATCTCTTGTTCATGTATACTTTGAGCCCTTTAGTTGCATATCCATTAACTCGTTCCCATCAACAAATTCTGCAAAATATTCAAATTACCTAGTTGTTATGGGAGCTCCCCCTCTCTTGTCTAATGGATAGAGAGGAGTGTTAAAGTCACCTACAAGAATATGTAGTTCACTTTGGAAATGACTTCTTGTTTGATTTAAATTTTTCCAAAGGTTACATCAACCAGAAAAATTGTTAGGTGCGTAAATGTTGGATAGGAACCAATGATGCCTAGTGTCTTTGTTATGAAAATGAATGTTAATAATTATTTCTAAGACAGATATGATATTACCTTAAATTATGCTAGAATTCCACATACACAGGAGGGCACCAGAAGTGCCTTGAATTGGGCTATAAATAAACTCATTGTTCTTCCAAATCATCTTACCAATATTATTGTTGTTCTCCCTATTAGTTTTGGTTTCTTGAAGAAGAAATCTCAGTTTTATTTCTTTCCTCATGGATCTAACCAACCATTGTTTGGTTAATCCATTGAGGCCTCTCATGTTCCATGAGAGGATCTTCATATGATATTTTTGAAAGAAGACTTCTTTCCTCCTCCCCTACCCTATAGTGGAGGTTTGGTTTGGTTTCCTTCATCACTTGGATGGTCAATATTTGAGAGATATGGAAGTTATTTCTAGAATGGTATACTAGAAGCCATTTGTTATGTCACATTCACTTTCTTTATGCCTTTTATCTTGATTGGAAGATCTAACCCTCTTTTAATCACACATCAACAACAATTTTTTTGATTTCTAATGACCTGTTTGGGAGCTTGTAAGCTTTGCTAACATAGGGGAGGTGGATTTGACCTGCTTGGAAGGGCTTAAAAGCTTTGCTAAAACCATGGAGGTGGATCTGACCTATTTGGATGGGCTTGAAATCTTAGCTAAAATAAGGGAGGTGGAGCTAATCTTTTGGATAATTTTAAACTGAGAAAGAGAATCATCATGAGGGTTTGAAGCTTGTTTGGAAGGGCTTGAAATTTCTTCTAAAATAGGGGAAGTGGATATGATATTTTAAAAGTTAATGAATGCAACTTGAGGAAGAAGGAATTCAATACAGTTCGAATATCCATTAATTTTTTGGAAATGAGAGGGTCGTCAATTGATAGGGGAAGGAGGGGCAATGGGTTTGGGTGGGCACGAAGAACCCAATCTAGGAAAATACTGAAGTGGATCACTGATAGGGCCTAAAGCCTATACTAATTTAGAAAATGAATCAAGGTCTTCCAAGAAAACATCTTCCCCATTACCAGTATTAAGGCCATTTAAAGTTTGAAAAGGATTAGATTTAGCAAAAAAATACTACACCTAGTTGGAAGAGTCCTTACTTTGATTCTCCACCTAGGATTAAGAAATTTCTTGCTTGCCTTTGTCGCCCTGGTTATTTTTCTGGAAAGCTTGACCTTGACGATCGAGAATAGGTTCTTCATGCAAAATCCATATTTCTTTACCTCTTTTCTCAGGAGAGAGCACTAAATCCTAAGGTGGCCTTGTTTTTGACATTCAACATAGAAAGTTGGTTTATTTTTGTACTCAATCGTTTGGCACCTCCAATAGGAGTCTGAAATGAGATCCATATAGGTGGGTAGTTCAAAATCTAGATTTGTAGTCACACACAGGTGTGCATAGGTCATGCAGGACTGAGCTTTAGTTTTTGGCTCTAATACAACTAGCTCACCAATGGTTTGAGCAATACCTTTAAGGATTTTGGTATTCTAGAATTGAGCATAATATTTTATAATTAAAAAACAACTCTATTTTATGATATAAATTTAATTTTAATGTTTTTTTACTAGATAATAAGGGGTTGTACTTGAGTTCTCCACCCTTGAAAAATTACATTTCTCTTCTTTAAATCTTGAGAGCTTACAAATAGATACACTTCTCATCTCAATTGAGATGCTATAGGTAGAAACCTACATCATTTTACATAAAATGTCTAAATTATTGGTTTTCATTTTTTGGATCTTTTCAAATTTTTGTATAAATACAATTACTTCAAAATATAGCATCTTTCTTGACATTTTCCTATAGCAGCCTCCACAATGCTAAAACTTCACCTCTACTATCTATGCCTTGCATCTTAGTAGAGTAATATTTTTGAAAAATCATACTATCATAGTCTACTTTACCAAATCTAAATTACTAGTTTCCTTCCTCATTGAAGTCATAGCCTTCATTTCTCTTCCCATCGTTCGAACACTAGATGATAAATATTTGCAAATTTTATTTTTTGCAACTTGAAAAAATTTCATTGCTCTTGTTTCAAATGGTTAACTTCACAGGGTCGTATCTCCCTCAATATTGCTCAAATTTTTGCATATGACCATTCATTTTAAAGCTATTCAAATTTTGCACAAGTTAGTCCAAGAATTAGATAAATCGGATAACTCTTTTTGAATATATGGCTCCTAAAATATGAGATGTTTTTAGGAAAAAACCCTAATCCTTTGCACTTTGCAATTTTGTTTTTTGTGACTTGAAAAATTGTCACTGCTCTTATTCCAAATAGTTGACTTCACAGGGTGGTATCTCCCTTAATATTGCTCAATTTTTTCATATGACCACTCATTTTAAATATATTCAAATTTTGCATAAGTTGGTCCAAGAATCAGTTGAATCAGATAAGTCTTCATGAAGATATGGATCCTAAAAGATGAGATGTTTTTCAAGAAAATACCCTAATCCTTTGCACTTTGTAATTTCATTTTTCATGACTTGAAAAATTGTCACTACCCTTGTTCCGAATGGTTGACTTCATAGGATCATATCTCCCTCAATATTGCTTGGATTTTTGCATATGACCACTCATTTTAAATTTATTCAAATTCTACACAAGTTGGTCCAAGAATCAGCTAAATTAGATAATTCTTCACAAAGATATGGCTCCTAAAAGATGATATATTTTTCAAGAAAAAATCCTAATCCTTTGCACTTTGCAATTTCATTTTTCACGACTTGAAAAATCATCTTTGCCCTTTTTTCGAATGGTTTAATTCATAGGATCATATCTCCCTTAATACTGCTTGGATTTTTTCATATGACCATGCATTTTAAAGCTATTTAAATTATTCACAAGTTGGTCCAAGAATCAACTAAATTAGATAACTCTTCGTGAAGATATAGCTCCTAAAAGATGAGTTGTTTTTCAAAAAAAATCCTAATATTTCGCACTTTGTAATTTCATTTTTCTCATTGTAAGAAGCCTTCCATGCTCCTTCAACCTTCCCAACCTTCCACTTAGCATCCTAGCCTTCCGTTGTAGCTCCTTCAATCGACCTAGCCTTCCACGCTCCTTCAACCGACCTAGCCTTCCATATTCCTTTAGCCATCTTAGTCTTCCACCCAACATCTCAGCCTTTTGTTGTAGCTCCTTCAGCCAATCCAACCTTCCACGCTCCTTCAACCAACCTAGCCTTCCACACTCCTTTAGCCTTGATACTCCAAAGATCAACTCATCATTCAACCTTCCACTCCTTCCCCCCCCCCCCCCCCACATGCTCCTTCAACCTTCATATTTGTTGATCATTAAAGCACCAGACCATTTGGAAGTCCCCTTAGGGGGCAACCCCCTTCTTACTATACTTTTAATGTTATTTTTAGTAATGCAATATAATATATTCATGATACTAGCCTTACACATTTTGAATTTTTAATGTTTAAATAACAACTCTATCTCGAGTATTTTCTAATTTAAAAAATATTTTTTTTTCACAATGAGTTATACATTTTTTTATAAAGGGTCTTGAGTCCCTCATACTAAGTGGAATTTGAACCTTGGACCTCTCAAAGAGACCAAATCCCTTACTACTACAAAAATCTCTTACAACTTTTTAAAAAGAAAACTCGGTCATTACCAACCAACCTATCCCTTTTCGGTTAAATTTTTAAGGTAAAGCATGGGTTTTTGAAAGAGATCCCAATCCCCTCATACTAGGTTTAAACTCGGTACTCCTCATGAAACCCAAAAAATACTACTAGGGTATCCCTTAGAGAACAAAAATTGCCTACTTATATTACACCATCACTTTATTACGCTCACTTTATTTTGTAAGCTTTGAACTTAAACTTCTCTTTAAAAGTCAAGATATTTAACCAAATGAACTCATACCATTTAATATAAGATATATATAATACTATCATAACACAACTTGTATCTTATAAATTTTAAATATCTCTATTTTAAATATAACTTTATTTTATGCCATATATATTTTTATAGGATAATACAACCATAATAAATCTAGAATTTATTTTATAAATATAGTTTTAAAAGTGTTGTCATTTTCCTTGGTCACATTTTTGATGTTCTATTTAAACCTTGGATACATTATTCATATATCTAACCTTTAAACCAAAACCCGTAAACTAATTAATCTAAATCTTATAAATTAAAATATTTTATAATTTTTTTTTTTTATTTAAAAAATAAATTCAAACTTTTAATATTAAAAAATTTCTTACAAATTATAAAATTTTGCCGAAAAAAATAATAAATTTTTTAATATCATTGTTAATATTAAAGTATTTAACTCAAACCATATATAACCTATGTTATTCTCACAATGACACTGAGAGGGGGGGTGAATCAGTGTAGCTATTAAAATTCAAATCTACAACACTTAAAGCTGAAGAAAAGAGAACTTGAAAATAGATAAAGCAATTTTCACAAGAGAGCACACCACAACACACAATGTAACGAGGTTCACCAATTTGGCTACTCCTCAAAAATGACTGCTTGGACTCCAATCCAAATCCAACCTTTGCAAAACACCAATTTTACAAACACTTTACAAGCACCCACTGGAAGGAGCACCAACCCCTTATTTTTTTTGTTGCAAAAGATAGGAGCACCAACCCCTAATGCCAAGCACCAACTTGGACTGCAATTCTGAATTATTTCAATGACATAAAAATGCCTTCACTATTTACACGACCCTGACTGGTCTGCAATTAATCAAACTCTGCATGCTCTCACGGCTCTACTTATTTCTCTCTCGGCCCTCTTCTAACCCTCTTTACGTAGCAATTTCTCACTTACAGTAGCAACCAAATTCTCTGTGCGACTATCCTTTTATAACCCTATTTCTCATTGAGACTCCTCGTCTTCTATCACTTCTGTAATCCCGCATGCAGTCTATTAACATTCTCTTCTGCCACTTGTCAACTGTAACTGCTTCTTTATGTAACTCCTTTTGTATCTATAGAGTGGGCATTTCGTCGAACACGTTACATGCAACATATACCTCTACCATGACTATTCGTCTTCTTGGTCATAACTGTTCGTATTCTTTCCTGTGCATGCATGCATTTTTTGATTCTATTTATGCGACTGTTCAATTTCTCCTTCTTCGACTTTTCTAAAATAGCTGCATGATTTCTATCTGTAACTACCGCACTAACTTCAGTTAACTCTACTTATTTTGCCTGCATGATCTTTCTCTGCAACTGCCCTGTAACCGTCGTTCTACTTTCAGTTAACTGTCAGTAAGCGTGTTGTAGCGACCCATCGTGAAATCGTGACACTTCTGACTCTTTGCACTCTTCTTGCCTTCTACCCGTGAAAACAAGACATGTCATGAAATCGTGACACTTTTCGCCTCTTGCTACTCTTCTTGGCTTCAACCAGCGAAAACTCGACATGTCACGAAATCATGACACTTTTTGCCTCTTGCTACTCTTCTTGGCTTCAACCAATGAAAACTTGACATGTCACAAAATCGTGACATCTTTCTCTTTCGTACACTTTTCTCTGCAAGCTCAGTAAAACTCGACATGTCATGAAATCATGACACATTCTCTTCTATACCTCTTCTCTTGTCTTTTATCCATGAAAACCTGACATGTCACGAAATCGTGACACATGCGTTGCCTTGCACTCTATCTCTTCTTCGGGTCATGAAAACCCGACATGTCATGAAATTGTGACACTTTTTCTCCTTGGCGCTTTTCTTCCCTTCGGACCGCGAAAACCTGACATGTCACGAAATCGTGACACTTTCTCTCCTTAGCGCTTCCTCTTCGAACCTGTCGTGAAATCGTGACACTTTTTCTCCTTAGCGCTTTCTATTTGAACCTGTCGTGAAATCGTGACACTTTTTCTCCTTGGCGCTTTCTATTCAAACCTGTCATGAAATCGTGACACTTTTTCTCCTTGGCGCTTTCTGTTCGAACCTGTCATGAAATTCTGACACATTTTCATCCATACTGTCTCTCTAGCAAATTGTCGTGAAATCGTGACACTTTCTCTTTGCAAGCTCCTTCTCCCCAATCATGTCACGAAATCGTGACACTTTTCTTTGCATGCGCCTTCTCTCCAAACATGTCATGAAATCGTGACAGTTTTTCTCTGCATGCACTTCTTCTTTGAACATGTCACGAAATCATGACAGTTTTCTCTCTTCTTCTTTGCCAACATGTCGTGAAATCATGATAGTTTTTCCACTTGGCTTCTTTGCTTTCAACATGTCATGAAATCATGACAGCTTTCCTTTCATTTTCTAAACATGTCGCGAAATCATGACATTCCTTGCACTTTCTAAACATGTCACGAAATCGCGACATATTTTTCTCTCTCCTCTTTCTCTTCACTTTGGATCGCAAAAATGAAACATGTCATGAAATCGTGACATCTTTGCCAACATTTTCTCTCTCCTCCGATATGTCGTGAAATCATGATAGTTTTGCCTGTATTTTCTCTCTCCTTCGATATGTCGCGAAATCGTGACAGTTTTGCCTACATTTTCTCTCTCCTTCGATATGTCACGAAATCGTGATAGAAAACATGTCGCGATATCGCGACAGTTTTCTTACTTGTCTTTTTCTTTGATCCTCTGAATTTGGGCCACTTCTGTCTTCTTGGAAATTCACTTGTACATGCTCCGACCGACCTCTGAACTCCTATCCACCGCATCAACTGATCTATCCGTCCGTGTTGACAACAATGACAATACTGTTTCTGCACCTTGCTCAACAATCTCCCCCTTTGGAATTGTTGGCAACACATGTGTAATTTCCTGTGATTCTTCTCCCCCTTTGACAATAATACCAAAGGGCTACTGCAGACTCCCCCTGAGTCTATGCACAACATTCTCAGACACACATTGTTATAGTTAGAAAAAAACATGAATATGAGCAAAACTATAAACATAGGCATAAATGCTCCCCCTGAGAATGTGATCCCAATTGATAGTCAGTTCTTGGGAAATGTGACCACTCCCAACTTACTCCGAAGGTACTCAAAAACTTCCTTGGGCAATGGTTTTGTGAATATATCTGCTACTTGCTCTGTAGTTGGAACAAAATCCAATTTGACCTCTCCTTCTACAACTTTATCCTTCAAGAAGTGATACCGGATCGCAATATGTTTGGTTCGAGAATGCATAACCGGATTCTTTGATATGTTGATAGCACTAGTGTTATCACATTTAACTGAAATTGGCTCTTTGAAGTGAATACCAAGATCTTTCAGTGTTTGTCTCATCCATAATACCTGAGTACAACATGTTGTTGCTGCAATGTATTCTGCCTCTGCTGTGGATAGAGAGACTGATTCTTGTTTCTTGTTGTGCCATGCTACCAGCCTGTCTCCAAGATAAAATGCTCCTCCACTGGTACTCTTTCTGTCATCAATACATCCTGCCCAATCTGCATCAGAATATGCAATAAGAGTGAAGTCCTTACCTTTTGGGTACCACAACCCATACTCCATAGTACCCTTGAGGTACCTAAAAATCCTCTTTACAGTTGTCACATGAGTCTCTTTGGGACTAGCCTAAAATCTTGCTACCATGCATACTGCCTGTAAGATATCTGGTCTAGTAGCTGTCAAATACAATAGGCTTCCAATCATAGACCTGTACATGGTTTGATCTACATCCGGAGATTTTTCATCCTTGCTCAACTTGCAACCTGTTGTCATGGGAGTGCTAACAGAGTTTACAATCCTCCATTGTGAACTTTTTCAGCATTTCTTTCACATATTTAACTTGAGAAATAAAAATGCCCTTTTCATTTTGATTGACTTGCAGTCCTAGGAAATAAGAAAGTTCACCAATCATAGACATCTCAAATTCTTTCTTCATTTTATTTGCTATGTCTCTACAATACTCATCCATGCTACTGCCAAAAATTATATCATCTACATAAACAACAAGTACAATAAGATGGCCATTCTCTATTTTGACATATAAATTGTTGTCCACCATACCTTTCTTGAACCCCTGTTGAATAAGATATTTATCCAGCCTTGCATACCATGCTCTGGGTGCCTGTTTCAGACCATACAAAGCTTTCTTTAACTTGCAAACAAAATTGGGATTGTCACCGAGTTGGAAGCCATCTGGCTGTTCAATGTAAACCTCTTCTTCCAGTTTTCCATTCAGAAATGCTGATTTCACGTCCATTTGATATACTTTGAAATTTTTATGAACTGCTAAAGCCGAAACATTCTGATTGCCTCTAGTCTAGCTACTGGTGCAAAGGTTTCCTCAAAATCAATGCCTTCAACTTGAGCATAGCCTTTACAGACCAATCTTGCCTTATTTTTGACAACCTGTCCGTCTTCGTTTAATTTATTTCGAAAAATCCATTTAGTACCGATTATGTTTTTATTTGCTAGTCGTGGTACTAATTCCCAGGTTTTGTTTTTCTCAATCTGATCTAGTTCTTCATTAATTGCCTTCATCCAACTTTCATCTGTGCTTGCTTCAACAACATTTTTAGGTTCAATCCTTGGATAATAGAGAGTAGTTCCGTACTCATCGCTCTTCTTGTCTGAATACCAACTGTGGGGTCCCCAATAATCTGTTCTCTCGGGATGATTTTTCTTCCAATTTCCTATTTTGAATTTCTTGTTTTCTTCTTCTTCTGAATCATCTGGGTCAATTTTTTGATTCTCTTTTGTTTCCTTTTCTTCATCTCCTTCAATGACTTCTTCATAAATAGGGTAGTTTTCTTGATAAGTAATTTCTCGTTCTCTACCTTCATCAACTTTAACATCAACACTCTCCACAATTTTCTTTAGCCTCTTGTTGTAACATGTGTAGGCTTTGCTTTTTGTTGAGTAACCAAGAAAAATACCTTCGTCAACTCTATCTTCAAACTTACCGAGATTATCTTCAGTTCGTTTGATGTAGCACTTGCTGCTGAACACTTTGAAATATCTTGTTGTTGCCTTTCTACCGAACCATAGCTCATAAGGTGTTTTGCTTTCATGCATCCTTAGCATGCACCTATTTTGGATGTAAACCACAGTATGGACTGCCTCTTTCCAAAATCTATGTCAGCTATTTTGTTCTCAACCAACATTGTTCGTGCCATTTCCTACACTGTCCTGTTCTTCCTTTCTACAACACCATTTTGCTGAGGTGTCCTTGCTACTGAAAACTGTCTTCTGATCCCATATTTTTGATAGTACTCTGCAAACTCTTCTGAGATAAACTCTCCTCCTCTGTCTGATCTTAGGCATTTAATTATTTTTCCAGTTTGATTCTCAACCTATTTTTTAAAAATCTTGAACATCTCAAAGGCATCCGATTTAAGCTTTAAAAATAGTACCCATGTCATCCTGGAGTAGTCATCTATGAACAACATAAAGTATTTGTCACCATTTATGCTTTGTGTTCTCATGGGTCCACACAAATCGGTATGTATTAGCTCTAAAGGTTTGCTGGTGAAGTATTCCTTTGATTTAAATGTGGATCTAGTTTGCTTTCCTTTTTGGCATGAAGCACAAATGCTATTTATTGGTTTGCCAATGGTGGGTATATCTCTTATTGCCCTTTTTGAACTTATTTTTACCAGATTGTCAAAGCTAATATGACCGAGCCTCTTGTGCCACAACCAATTTTCATCTTCCTGTCCAATCAAACATGCTCCTTCTGAAGTCTCTGAAAGAGTATACAGGTTTCCAGAAGTCCTCGATCCATTAGCTATCAGCTTCCCACTATGAGATTTTTTGACTTCACAGCCCTGCTTCTTAAAAATGACTTCATGACCTTTGTCACAGATTTGACTTACACTCAGTAAGTTGTGCTTTAAACCAATCACAAATAGAACTTCTTTGGAATTGATCTTTCCATCACTTATCTTGACTGATCCTTTGCCAACTATCTTGGCTCCATCATTATTTCCAAACTTTACAGAGCCTCCTTCATATTTCTATAGCTTTTCAAATTTTTGTTTATCTCCTGTCATGTGACTGGAGCATCCACTATCCAATATCCATGGTGCAGATTTGTTCTGTGCTTTGAATGTTGTCTGTACAATCAAGGATTCCTTTTCTTCCTTGAGTTGCTCCTTTTCTTTCCACTCTGATTTGGCTACAGTTTTTGTCACTTGTTTAGACTTTTCTTTGTCAGTAGCCTATGCATGGTTTTCTGGGAATTTTTTGTTTTGCCTTGAACTGTTTGGTTGAGATCTTCTTCCCTAATATTTGTTTGCTGCATATGTGCTTCTACAGTTTCTTGCAATGTGTCCAAAGTTATGATAGTTATAGCATTCTACTGCATAATCCATCAAGGGTGAAAAGACATTTCTCTTCGGTGAAATTTCTTTGTCCTATATTATAAATGCAGTCTGAAATCTTATGACCGTAAGCATTGCATTTAAAATAATAACTAGAGAAGGAATGATTGAACCTGGGAGTTGGTCTTTGCCATTTTGTAGTAGGAGCTACAAATTTTCTTCTCCTTTGATGTGTGACTTTTATGAATCCCTCATTGTCAGCACTCTTCTCGTGCCTGGCACTGTTGCTTTCTTTTGTCTGATTCATTTTTCCTTGATCAACCTTGATCTTATCTTCTTTCTTTACTTGTTCTATAGTTATGGCCTTTGACCCACTTGACGATTCTCCTTCGACAAAGCCCAAGCCAAATTTGATGCCTGTAGTCCTCTGACTATTTATAATATTTTCAAGCTTTGCAGAACTTCCTTCAAGTTTGTGATAGCAACTCAATTTTTGATTCTTTTCTTCTAGCCGCATTCTTAAGACAACAATCTCTTCTTCCAGTTTTCTGCACTCATCTATTTTCATGGTTAACTGTACTTCAAGTTCTTCAGACATTTTCTTAAATTCTTTTGTCTGTACTTTCAAACTATTTATTATGTCATTGGCATCCTCTAGCTTTCTTGAAAATTTTTTATTCTTTTTCCTTTTTGTACTCAACTCTTCAAGTGCAGCAACCAACTCACCTTCCAGATATACTTCAGCCTCATCCTTAAGGTTTTCATCACCTTCCTATTTTTCTTCTATTCTTTCTTCTTCAAATGCCATGAACAGAGCTTCACCTGTTTCTTCTTCAGAATCCTCACCTGAGCTTTCTTCAAAAGAGCTGACATTCTTGGATATGAAGCTTTTCTTCTTGAAGTTGTTCTTTCTAAAATTTGGTTTCTTCTTCCAGTCACCTTTTTCTTGGTGTGACCCTTCATCATTTCTGGTTTTATTATGCATTGGACATTTAGCTGCAAAGTGACCGACGCCTCCACAATTGAAGCACTTAAACGGTAATTTTCCTCTATATTTTCCTTTTCCCTTTGTAAGTTTCTGAACAAAGTTAGCTTCCGTTTCATCCTGTGTCTCTTCATCCTCAGATTCTTGTTTAGCTTTTATATTTTTGTGTGCTTTAAAAGCAGCTTCTCTATCTATGGGCTTAGTTTGTCCTATTCTCATTTCGTATGCAGTCAAAGAACCATGCATCTCGTCCATGCTAAAATTATTTAGATCTTTAGCCTCTTCTATTGCAGAAACTTTAGAGTTAAATCTTTTGTGAAGAGTTCTAAGTACCTTTTTCATGACAACCGCATCTTCGATTTCTTTGTCGAGTCCTCTGATTGCATTAATGATTCCATTGACTCTCAACATATAGGCCTCTATGTTCTCATCGTCATTCATTTGTAATGCTTCAAACTGAGCTCGATGTGTTTGCAGCTTGGCTTCCTTGATCTTGTTGTCTCCTTCATGGATGCTCTTCAATTTGTCCCACATGTCTTTTGCCGATTTATAGCTCATGACCCTTATCAGTTCACTATCTACTAGCCCACACATTATGGCATTCTTTGCTTTGGAGTTATTCTCAAACTTTTTCTTCTCGGCAGTATCTGTTGGAGGAGTAGGGTATTGTGTATCCACTTTCTACTGACTCCCAAATGTCGTATCCCAACGCACTCAGATATGTCTGCATCTTGAGTTTCTAGAATGAGTAATTAGTTCCATCGAACAAGGGAGCTTTGTTGGATGAGAAACCTTCACCACCTGCCATTGTGTTCCTTCCAAGATCACCTTAGCTGATTAAGCTTATTCGAGAACCTTGCTCTGATACCAATTGATATTCTCACAATGACACTGAGAGGGGGGGTGAATCAGTGTAGCTATTAAAATTCAAATCTACAACACTTAAAGCTGAAGCAAAGAGAACTTGAAAATAGATAAAGCAATTTTCACAAGAGAGCACACCACAACACACAATGTAACGAGGTTCACCAATTTGGCTACTCCTCAAAAATGACTGCTTGGACTCCAATCCAAATCCAGCCTTTGCAAAACACCAATTTTACAAACACTTTACCAACACCCACTGGAAGGAGCACCAACCCCTTATTTTTCTACTCGCAATGATAGGAGCACCAACCCCTAATGCCAAGCACCAACTTGGACTGCAATTCTGAATTATTTCAATGACATAAAAATGCCTTCACTGTTTACATGACCCTGACTGGTCTGCAATTAATCAAACTCTGCACGCTCTCATGGCTCTGCTTATTTCTCTCTCGGCCCTCTTCTAACCCTCTTTACGCAACAATTTCTCACTTACAGCAGCAACAAAATTCTCTGCATGACTATCCTTTTATAACCCTATTTCTCATTGAGACTCCTCGTCTTCTGTCACTTCTGTAAACCCGCATGTAGTCTATTAACATTCTCTTCTGCCACTTGTCAACTATGAATCGCTTCTTTATGTAACTCCTTTTGTATCTATAGAGTGGGCATATCGTGAACATGTTACATGCAACATATACCTCTACCATGACTGTTCATCTTCTTAGTCATAATTGTTCATATTCTTTCTGTGCATGCATGCATTTTTTGATTCTATTTATGCGACTGTTCGATTTCTCCTTCTTCGACTTTTCTAAAATAGCTGCATGATTTCTATCTGTAACTGCCACACTAACTTCAGTTAACTCTACTTATTTTGCCTGCATGATCTTTCTCTGCAACTGCCCCTGTAACCGTCGTTCTACTTTCAGTTAACTGTCAGTAAGCATGCTGTAGCGACCCATCATGAAATCGTGACACTTTTGACTCTTTGCACTCTTCTCGCCTTCTACCCATGAAAACAAGACATGTCACAAAATCGTGACACTTTCCGCCTCTTGCTACTCTTCTTGGCTTCAACCAGCGAAAACTCGACATGTCACGAAATCGTGACACTTTTTGCCTCTTGCTACTCTTCTCGGCTTCAACCAGTGAAAACTCGACATGTCACGAAATCGTGACATCTTTCTCTTTCGTACATGTTTCTCTGCAAGCTCTAGAGAAAACTCGACATGTCACGAAATCGTGACATCTTTCTCTTCCGTACACTTTTCTCTGCAAGCTCCAGCGAAAACCTGACATGTCACGAAATCGTGACACATGCGCTGCCTTGCACTCTATCTCTTCTTCGGGTCACGAAAACTCGACATGTCACGAAATCGTGACACTTTTTCTCCTTGGCGCTTTTCTTCCCTTCGGACCGCGAAAACCCGACATGTCACGAAATCGTGACACTTTCTCTCCTTAGCGCTTCCTCTTCGAACCTGTCACGAAATCGTGACACTTTTTCTCCTTGGTGCTTTCTCTTCGAACCTGTCATGAAATCATGACACTTTTTCTCCTTGGCGCTTTCTGTTCGAACCTATCATGAAATCGTGACACTTTTTCTCCTTGGCGCTTTCTGTTCGAACCTGTCATGAAATCGTGACACTTTTCTCCGTACTGTCTCTCTAGCAAATTGTCGCGAAATCGTGACACTTTTCTTTGCAAGCTCCTTCTCCCGATCATGTCATGAAATCGTGACATTTTTCTTTGCTTGCACCTTCTATCCAAACATGTCACGAAATCGTGACAGTTTTCTCTCGCATGCTCTTCTTCTTCGAACATGTCGTGAAATCGTGACAGCTTTTTCCACTAGGCTTCTTCTCTGCCAACATGTCACGAAATCATGATATTTTTCTTCCTCTCTTCTCTTCTTTCAACATGTCACGAAATCGTGATACCTTTCCTTTCTTTTCTAACATGTCTAAATCGTGACAGCTTTCTTTGCACTTTCTAAACATGTCGCGAAATCGTGACATCTTTTTCTCTCTCCTTTTTTCTTCACTTTGGACTACGAAAATGAAACATGTCACGAAATCATGACAGTTTTGCCAGCATTTTCTCTCTCCTCCGATATGTCATGAAATCATGATAGTTTTGCCTGCATTTTCTCTCTCCTTCGATATGTCGTGAAATCGTGACAGTTTTGCCTGCATTTTCTCTCTCCTCCGATATGTCACGAAATCGTGACAGAAAACATGTCGCGATATCGCGACAGTTTTCTTACTTGTCTTTTTCTTTGATCCTCCGAATCTGGGCCACTTCGTCTTCTTGGAAATTCACTGTACATGCTCCGACCGACCTCTGAACTCCTATCCACTGCATCAATCGATCTATCTATCTGTGTTGACAACAATGACAATACTCTTTCTGCACCTTGCTCAACAACCTATGCTTTGAATTCTTAAGTTAACTCAACGCTTCTATGATATAATCTTAAAATAAATAAAAAAATACTAAAAACATTTTAATAAATAATCATATAAATATTAATTTTTTAAAAATATTTTTGCTAAATTATTCAAAGCAAGTCAAAAAGAGAATATTTGCATGGAGATGGCTTGCCATGAATCTGCCATTTGCCACTTAGGTGCTCTGTGGAGATTTTAATATGGTGGAGAAATCTTCTGATAAGGTCAGTCATGTCCCGATGCAATGGTGTTTAGGTGAAAGAGAAGCTTGGTTTTTTTATGAAAAACAAGCTTCGCCTTTATGACCCTAATTCTTGCTTCTCACCTTATGACTTCCCACAGGCTCTTTGGTACACCTGGTCCAATTTTCAGGCTGCTTCTTCTAGGGTTTTGGTAAGATTGGATAGAGCCATGATTTTTGAGTGTGACAACTTTCAGTTCTCCTGTATTTTGCCTTCGTCATCGTATGTGTTGACTTTGCCTCGGTACTATACTGTCTGATCATTCACCTATTTTATTCTCGGTGGCAATGTTAAACTTTCAACCTAGAGTGCATTCTTCATAGTTTTACCTAAATGTTTTTTTTTGCATAGCTTTAGCATGAAATCTCATATATGCCACATTTGGAATTTGATTCCTAGACCTGATGGTATTTCTGGAAGGATTGAATGGTGGAATGCTGCCATTCAATGAACCACTAAGGTGTTGCGAACTTTGGGTGTTGAAGTTGCAAAACAACAAAAATAGGCTAAGTCTGCCTTGCAAAGTGAGCTATCCAAAGCCTGTCTCAGGCTTGAAGCCTCTCCTTTCAACTCTGTTGCTCAATCCCAATTTTCTTTCATTCGACATGAGCTAAAAAAGGTTGATTTGTATGAAGCCAA
Source organism: Wollemia nobilis (assembly GCA_028583015.1). NCBI lineage: Eukaryota > Viridiplantae > Streptophyta > Pinopsida > Araucariales > Araucariaceae > Wollemia > Wollemia nobilis. Next base: position 339,428 of record JAQPPZ010015435.1, read on the forward strand.
GGGGTCTCAATTATGTGCTCAAATGCATTGGCTCAAAGTTGGGGACAGAGTGACCAAAGAATTTTTTCAGTGCCTCAGACCTCCTACTCAACATTCTCAGTTTCAAGCCATTCAAGTTGATGGGCAGAGATTTACAGATCTTTTAGACATTGTCAAAGTATTTGTTTCACATTATCAAGGTGTTTTTGCTTCTCAACCCCTTGATGATGCTAGAAGGCAAGCTCTTGCTGATTATACTACTGTTGTCCCCAACAAGATTTTTCCTGAGCAAATGTTATTTTGTGACACTCCTCTTTCTTTGGAAGATCTAAAAACTACCTTGTCATTTATGGCCAATGATAAGGCACCTGGGCTTGATGGCTTCCCATGTGAATTCTATAAAGAATTTTGGGATATGCTTGGTTCTGATCTCCACAAAGTTTATCTTGAAGCCCTGCAATGTGGTTCACTAGGTTCCATTATTAACAAAGGCAATGTTAAATTTATTCCTAAGCCTGGAGATCCTAATCTCATCACCAATTGGAGGCCGATCACCCTACTTAATGTGAGCTACAATATTATTACTAAATCCCTTGCCCTTAAGATTAAATCTATTCTACCTTTGATTGTCAGAACTAAACAAACTGGCTTTGTTAATGGAAGATACATTCTTGATAATGTTCTTGTTGTTTGGGAAGGTATGGAGTGGGCAAGAAATTCTGAACAAGATGCTTTATTCATTAAGATAGACTTTGAGAAAGCCTATGATAAGATGAAGTGGTACTTCATAACTTCCATGCTTCAGGCTCTAGGTTTTGGGCCAATATTTATGAGCACCATTCTTATGTTATTTTAAGATGCTTCAGCTATTCTTACCTTGAATATGTAGACACCAAAACAACACCAATCCGATTAAGTGACCGCAAACACTGATCGCATTGACACACACAAGCCCCTAGGGCAGCCCATAGAGGTTAAACAGTGGTCCTAACCACTCTCACAGTAGTTTTGGAAGGTCAGACACCATTTTGGCACCTTTCAGGCACTCTGCTCCTTATTCGTCTCACCCAGGGACGAATACGGACTTGTAGTTCGCGCTCGCTCCTGGGTGGGACGAATACCAGGTTTGACCAGCAAAAAGTCAAACCTCGACACATGACAACTCAGATCTGCCACTTAACTATCCCTTCATTGCATGGGAGTTCGAGTGAGTTTTTCTGAGCATGCAGAGGCATGCAGAGGCAGTTACAATGCCAGTTACAAAGACATGCATAGAGGCAGTTAAGAAGCCCTTGATCAAGAAGAAGTCTTCTCTTCACAAAAAGCATTCATGCTAAGTAGCACTTCTGCATGTTAATTCAAGAGACCCCTTGGGTCTATAAAATGGTGAGTTTCCTCACCCAAAAGATAGAGAGAAGGAGCATTTTGAGCAACGAAGTGCTGCCATTTTACTTACCTATTTGCGATTTGTGCCTTTTACATCCATAATCTCTCATTCGAAAGGGAGGTTATTGGGTGACTATTGGAAGTACGAATCAAGACCCAAAACCCAATTTTTGGCCACAAAATACCACCAATTTGTCGACAATACATCACAACAGGTTTTGGACCCATCCCAAGTGGATTGGTGTCGAAACAAGGTCTCAACCGATGGGCGGTTTGCCTTCGGGCACCCCCTGCATTATTGCAGGTTTACTCGTCTCACCCCGGAACGAATACCATTTGTTGCAGGTTTACTCGTCCCGCCTCGAAACGAATACGGATCTGTATCGAATTTGGTGACTGTTTCTTTTGCAGTGTTTTTCTAGTGATATGTTTATGCTTTCATCAAATTTTTAGTTCATTTAGATTCATTTTAATCATCGTTATATTTATCTTTTGCATTCATTAACAAGTAAGCTTTCAGAATCACGAGTTTCATTTTCATATACAGGTGCTATTGACTCTTTTCTTGTTTCTTTGAACGTAGGTCTTCAACATCAGAGGAGCAGCGAGGAGTCGAGTTTTATCAACACAAGCGGCGGCAACGTTTTGGTTCGCCCATCTTATATGTGGGCACGCGGAAGAAGGAATTCTGAAACAAGTTGTAAAGAATCAATATTTAACGCTCCTATCCCCTAAAAAGGAAGGAGACGCATTGTAACACAAATTTGAAAGCATATCAATAAAAGGGCCGTATTTTATATTGCTTTTATATCTTGTGTTCATTCGTTCATGTTCTTTCCTTTTCATGCATTTTTCAATACATAGGCTTTAAGCGTTATCTTTAGTTTCATTTACATCGCATTTTAGTTTATCCTTTTTGTTTTCGGAATCTCGTGCTTTCAATGGCGATCACGGTGGGACCTCTGTCCTCTATTTTTTTTAGGTTAGATTTTTGATCTGAAATTGCTTGTTTTGCTTACAGGTACCTATTTTTCAAACATTAGATTGTTATTCGTTTCGGTCTGCGATGAGTACAGAATTGGGATTCGTCTCACCCAGGGGCGAATAGGAATTCGTCCTACCCTGGAACGAATATTGTTCTGTTATTCGTCTCACCCAGGGACGAATAGCGCTCTGTGCATTTTTTAGAATAGCAAATCAGAGACATCCTTTTGGGCAGAGAAGAGGTAGGGGTTTTTAACAAGCTTCTGTCAAATTTTTGTTTTTTATTTTCTGATTTTCAATTTTTGTATTGCTTAGGGAAAGTTTTCTTTTGGCTGCCTGTTTCATTTCTTTGCAAAATAAAAAGAACCCCACACATCACGTGGTGACTTAAACCAAGGAGCTGGTCGTAAAACCCCAGCCCTTGAGCAAGACCAACGGTGGATTTCATCACCACGTTGGCTTGAATATTTGCATACATTACCCCGATCGCGACTGTTGCTAGACGTAAATCCTGATGAAAGCTGACCAAGTGTAGCTAGGGTGATTCCTAGCGCATGAGGATAAGTCTTCTATGGTAGGTGTCATAAACAGGGTGATTCCCCTTTCGTACCGCCTACGTACCACGTACCATCTGCTCTCACGTACCAATAGTTTCCCTCACGTAAGGGCGGGTATATAGAGAGGTTGGTATATCGGCCTGGCAATGGTATATCGAAGGGGCGACCATTTATGGGAGTCATAAGAGCCTTCATACTGCATTTAAACGTTCTTCAAAAAGCTTTCAAAAACAAACATCAAAACACACTAAACCAGATTTAGGGCACACTTTTAATCTTTAAAAGAGATAATCATTGCTTGCATGTGTGTGATATTTTCTGTTTTGTGTAGCATAAAAATCAAAAAATCATAAAAAAGATAAAAATTTACATAGCTCGTAGAGAGTCATCACCATGGTATTCACTCGTAGCCAAGCCCAAGCATGGGCAGAAGCTGTAGAGGGGGTACAAGGGGGCACAAGTCACCTCCGATACAGCTCCAAAGATTTGGTCATACCACCTTTTAGGCAAACTCAATTAAACAGTCCCGTTCACGCCACGACGAAAAGAGACCATAGAGGCACCCCTTCAAGGGACAACCTCTTAGAGCACACACTCTTCCAAGAAGAGTACATCCAAAAGAAAACACCCCTAGATGCTAGATATGAGTACCCACCATGCAATGAAGCGCCAGAACAGCCTAGGGTCCCCAAGGAGGAGCCATATGATTTTGTCATCCCTCCTTTAGCACGCATCAATGTTAGAAACAACAAGCAACATCTAGAGCACAAGGCTCTTAGACTTGGGCGAGTCAATTCAGCCCTCCCTTTTCACATATATGAAGAAGGAGTATGAGGAAGATCATTATGTCCCTCAAGAGCAATACACAACATGGGAGCGATGTGCTTCCGCACCTACTTTTCATCAAGATTCCCCATTGAGGCAAGAGCCTCGAGTGAATGCTGCCAACCTCGACAGAGGGAAGCGACATATAGAGATCTTGGATCATCATGACCGAGATAAACACATAGGTGAGGCATCTAGGCCTCCTAGACCTAACATAGTAGAGCAAAATGAACTGGCTTTCGCCAGATATGTCACCCATCAAGAGCAGCTCACGAAGCTTAAGAAAGATCAACAACAGCTAGAACACTTATACAACCTTAATAAAGAGTGCATTCAATGCCAAGCAGATGAGCTGCTCAACAACAATGTGCATGAGAGGGTCCCAATTCCTCGAATACAAAGGATAGAGAGGCACGAGAGGCCTGAGAGGCATGATCCTTTGGTACAAAATAGAACATACCAAGTGTGGCCCCCGAGACCTCCTAGAGTTGAACGGGAGGCCACCCCTAGAAACCATTATGGGCACCCTCCGTGGGCACCCATCTATGTTCATAGGCCTCACCCAAAAACTCCTCAAGAAGATTATGAGGAGTATGAACAGGAAGAAGAGCGGGCTGAAATGCCTTATCAAGATAGGGGGCTGCTATTCAGCCACCTCCCTATAGGCCTCAAGCTCCCTACAACCCTCAGAGGAGACCAATTCAAGAAGAAGAAATCAAGTCTTCTGATGCCTATAAAGCACTCTTAGAGTGCTTAGAGTCTATGGAGATCAAAACTTCTGGGCCCCAAAATCCCACCTTACGCCAACTCCGTAGCCACCCAGTGCATCCATCAGTACCAACACCTCCTTACCCTGAGCACTTTAAGCTGCCCCAGTTGGCACTCTTTAAAGGGGAGGAGGATGCCCAAGAACATGTAACCAGATTCCTGAGCCAATGCTTTGGCATTCAGGATAATGATGCTTTGTTATTAAGAACATTTATAACCACGTTCGTAGGCCCTGCCTCGGATTGGTTCACCCAATTGCCAAAGCATAGCATTTGTAATTTAGATCAGTTAGTGGATGCGTTCCTCGAATGCTTTGCCTTCAACACCAAGAAGAAGGCATCACTTAGTGACCTAGCCAGCCTCAAGAAGTATGAGGAAGAAACTATAGCGGCCTATGGGAACCGGTGGAGGGCTTTGCTTTCAAAGCTGCCTTACCTCCCTCCTATGTCCGACCTCACACAAATGTTCTCAAAAAGCTGTTTGAGATCGATCTCTGTGCTATTGTAGCTGCAGCAATATGCCACTCTAGAAGAAGCCCTGGCGCAAGCCAGAATTATTGAAGAGATCAAAATTCAAGATGGTGAAATTGCTAAGCCAAAAAAGAAAGAATGGACTAAGAATAACAACAAGATAGGGACAACGCAACAGAAACCCATCATGGTCAATCAAGTTGCTATTAACATACCTACGCCTACGCAAGCAACACAACCTCAAAAGGCTAACTATCAGGCGGTCCCTCCTAACAATTATGAACAAGAGAATAATCGGCAAAAGCAGAATCAGCAGCGTCGCCCTCAATGACAATTCACACCCTACACGGAGTCCAGAGACTCCCTGTTTGACCGCTTGTCAATGGACAAATTTGATCAACCTACCCGAGATTCAACACATAGATCCCAATGCGCCAAAACCTAAAGGCTATAGGGAAGAATTATATTGTAGGTTTCACAGACGGAGAGGGCACGATCTTAATGCCTGTTGGAAATTCAAAGGCTTGGTGCAAGATTTGATTGATAACAAGACATTAGTGGTGGACAATCCCGTAGCACCGGGTAACCAACAGATGGGAGTCTTCAAGGATCCCTTACCAGCCCATGATACACAAACAAAGAATGTGCAAGTCAACGAAGTAACACAAGACTGCCCTATGCAAGGGTATGTGGGAATGATTAGTATAGTGACTCGAAATAAGAGGCATCCGAGCACAGTTGCCCCCGTGGCAGCTACAGGAGAGGTGCCAACAACGTTACAACCCCAACAACACTCTCCTCCACCTAGACCAGTGGTCACGATTCAGAGCAAGCTTACCCAAAGCTTGCGGACCACGTCGGCTAGGCTTTCCATCTATGAGCTTATACAACAATCGCCACCTCATCGAGAAGCTCTAATGGATATATTAAAAGCCATTGAGTTGCAACCCCACGAGGCAAATGCCTTCAACAATTTTGTGGGACACGTCCAAAGATGCACGGAGCCAGTTATCACCTTCAGAGATGATGAAATAAAATCAGTAACTGGTGACATGGCGGATCCACCCCTGCACGTCATCGCACGGGTCAACGGGATTCCATACAAAAGAGTGTTGGTAGACACTGGCTCATCCAGTAATATCATCACAACAATGGCGTTAAAACACTTGAAGTTGCCTGCATCTCACATAGTAGCCTCCACATATACATTGCGAGCATTTAATGATGCAATATGCTCAATAGTTGGCACAATTGTCCTACCCATTCAAGTGGGACAAAAGACAATTCCTACATTGTGCCATATCTTGGAGGGTGAGATGGCTTACAACATCTTGTTGGGCCGCCCATGGATCAGGGACATGAAGTGTGTCCCTTCGATAGCTCACCAGTGCCTCAAGTACACCTTTGAAGGGGAAGTGCATGTAGTTCCAGCAGACCTGGAACCTTTCAAATATTGCAATTCGATGCAATTAATGCCGCAGTCGACCCTTCCATCAACGCATGTGGATTTTTAGTTGAATCCATCCAAACAGGGTCCGATTTTGTAGGCATCTCCATTGTCAAAGCCCTTGGATCCTCAGCCGAGTCCATCTTCATCGGCTGGTCCTTCATCAACAATGCCACCTATGGTGGCCACAACGAAGGATAAGGGCAAGAAACCCATGGAAGAAGTACCACCTTCGGTCTCAAACATCTCTACTGAAGAGATACCTAGTAGAATGGAAGATAAAATGTCTAATACACCCGACATGGAGTGGACTTCAGAAGGACTTCCGTTCTCTCCCCCTCAATCGCCAACAATCACTGTTGAAATGGCCAATACGGGCCTGGGGGAGTATTTAGTGAGGAACATTGTTGCAACGCCCACACTTGAGTCTGTGCAAGACATGGGGAGACCTCGCCTTCCCATCGGCAGTGTTGTTCCTCTAGGCTACCCGCCAAACCAGACAAACTTTGTGTATGGGGGCCTTGATTATGGTATTGAACCTTCCATGAAAGAAGAAGAAGATGAAGAGCCCTTTGCGGAAGATGTCAATTATTTGTCTAATCCAGGCTTCGCTTTAAAATATCTTGGCCAATGCAATTGGCACGGATATGGGTTAGGCAGGTATGAGCAAGGAGTGCGTGTTCTTTGCCAACCGAGATACCAGATGCCATATGACAAGTCGGGAGTAGGGTTCAACCACCCCCTACCCTTGGACATCTTGGTAGAGAACATGCAAGGCCTAGGGATAGGCAACAAGGATGGGTTGGCATTGGATCCCTATGCCAATCCTAACATGACATACACATTGGGGGATTATCTCCCATTGTTGACAACTAACCTTGTTGACCTCAACAACCCTTTCCCTTCGCCTAAAAAAGAGAAAATTCAAGGGCTCCCCTACAAGAGGGGTATAGACACAATCAAGAAGGATCCTCAATGGATGATTATCAAGAGAGCCTCTTAACAATGTTCCCCTTGGGTGCTCCGATCGAGCAGGTGCCACTCCAAGGAAATCAGGTCCCCCGTAGAGAGCGGAACAACCCCGATGGGACCACATCAATTTGATTGAGCAAGACGAGCCTAACATGTCATAGGCCACTATCGGAACCAATGAAGATCTGTCGATCTTCGAGAGTGATTATGAAGATGAGATTGATATGGCATATCTCAATAGCCTACGACCACAACAGTACCCTTTGGACATTAATGACATATTTGAACAAATGAACATAGTGCCAGGGCATGAGTGGCACTTAGATCCAGCGCAATAGGAACAAGTGTTGAATACGCCACATTGGATACATAGAGAGCAACTTCCCCCTAGGGACCCTATCGAGTTACCAGTGCCAAGGGCAGACCCTGTCCTTTTATCCGCACATAGGGCCGATCCATTTGTGCCCATACCTCTAGAGCCAGATCGGAGCATCGAGATCATCAAGGATGTCAGAGAAAACACACCCGTGGTAATGGAGACCAAACTCATTTCATCAACATGATCTCCATTGACTTAACCGCCCCCATCCGCAATCCAGCCGATCCAACATGGTCATTGTATCTAGACATGGATGCCATAGACTGGGATCACGTTAATTCACCACCATCCCCATCTGAGTACTGGCCCTTTGGTGAGATGCTTCATTACACCCCAGGACCAACTCAAGATATCTTTCATGCTGAAGAGGAACCCGAAGTTCCCAACGCAGATCTTAATTCAGCAAATGATATCAACTTGATCCCAACTCCACACCAGTTGGAGGATGGATCCCACATGTTAATTGAGGAAACAACTGACATAGACATCGGCTCCGACCCAATAGCTCCACAGATCATCAAGCTAGGGGTAAGTTTGTCCCCCAAAGAGCAAGCCGATTACATTGCCCTTCTCAAGGAAAAGAAGGAGGTTTTTGCATGGTCATACAAAGACATGCCGGGGCTAGATCCGTAGCTAGTCACGCATAATTTAATGCTTGATCCGACAGTCAAGCCAGTAAAGCAAAAACTACGTAAGATGCATCCAACGGTGGCCTTGATGGTCAAAGACGAATTACAAAAGTTGTTGGATGCACAGTTTGTCATCTGCGTGGATTATCCACCATGGTTGTCCAACATGGTTCCCGTCAAGAAGCCCGATGGGAGGATTCGCATATGCACTGATTTTTGAGATCTAAACAAAGCGAGTCCTAAGGATGATTTCCCCTTGCCTAGCATCGACGCATTGGTAGACGCTACAGCGGGCCATGAAATGCTTTCCCTTATGGATGGTTTCTCGGGATACAATCAAATTCGTATCAATCCCGAAGACCAACTAAAAATGGCGTTCACAATGCCTTGGGGGACATTTTGTTATAGGGTTATGCCCTTTGGCCTTAAAAATGTCGGTGCCACCTACCAACGTGCCATGACATACATCTTCCATGATCACATGCACAAAACTTTGGAAGATTACATGGATGATTTGTTGGCCAAGTCTCTCTTGCGCCCAGATCATCTCGATGACTTAAGCACGATCCTCGATCGCCTCATTGAACACAAAGTCAGACTAAATCCCAAGAAGTGCGTCTTTGGCGTCACATCTGGAAAGCTCTTGGGTTTCATAGTCTCCAAACGAGGGATCGAGGTGGACCCAAACAAAGTCAAGGCAATCCTTGAGATGCCTCCCCCAACTACCATCAAGCAGCTCAGGAGTCTGTAGGGAAAGGTTGCGTCAATCAAGCGCTTCATAGCGCAGCTATCTGACAAGTGCCGACCCATGAATAAATTATTACACAAGGGGGTAGCATTTCACTGGGATGACGAGTGCCAGTCAGCCTTCGACGATATCAAATAGTACTTGGCTTCGTCGCCAGTATTGGCACCACCAAGACCAGGAGTGTCGTTCTACTTATACATCTCAGCCACTGAGGTAGCTCTGGGTGCCATGCTAGCCCAGAAGAATGAACTTCACAAAGAACAGGCTACTTACTATCTTAGCCGCACCCTGGTCAGTTATGAACTTAACTATGCATACGTTGAGAAGCTCTGCTTGGCAGTGGTGTTTGCTACCAAAAAGCTATGCCATTACATGTTGGGCCACATGACGTATGTTGTGTCTAAGGAGAATCCATTGCGATACATGATGAGTCATACTTATCATAGTAGCCGCACGGAGAAATGGATCATGTTGTTGATGGAGTTTGACATAGAATTCATTGGACAAAAATCTATCAAAGGTCAAGTCATCGCCGATCAACTAGCAGAGGCTCCTCTTGAAGACGATCAGCCTCTAGTCGTAGAGCTACCGGATGATGGGGTCTTCCATGTTTCAGAATCGCCAGATTTTGATGAGCCTGAGTCACAGGCTGACATAACCCTATTCTTTGATGGTTCTAAATGTGAGCAAGGAGGTGGCATGAGAATTGTATTCTTCACACCGCAAGGGGCTCCGATACCCTTGTCATTTAAACTTGACTTCCCGTGCACCAATAACAATGTCGAATATGAAGCCTTGCTCATAGGTCTTCAAACAACTATCACCATGAACATCAAATGCCTGAACATCTTTGGTGATTCGTTGTTAATAGTCAACCAAGTGAAAGGGGTATTCCAATGCAAATGCCTAGTTCTACAGGCCTACAAAGCCCTTGTGGACAAATTCCTGGCAAAGCTTGAATGGTATGACATCGAGGCACTCCCTCGATCATCAAATCATTTTGCGGATACTATGGCCTCCTTGGGGTCATTAATCCCGCAAGACATGACTGGTGATATGACAACCATTCAAGTCAAAACATTATCGCAATCCGTGATGGAGCGTGCAAGCTCTGATTTAATGCCAGGAATCCACTTGATCCAGATTGAACCATCTCTGGATAAGTTCTCTCGAATCCATGACTGTTTGAAACATGCCAACTAGGGGTCCTTGTTCTCCCCTACTCCCCTTAATAGCAACACAACGTTGTTCTTGCAGATTATTTCCCGCTCAGCTTTTGCTAGGGATGATTTGCAAGAGGGATTGGTTGTTCATACCGTCGAGGTTTTCGATCAGCAGGATTGGTATACACCCATCAGAGACTACCTCAAGCTAGGTAGCCTCCCACTTGGATTGATGCATGCCACAAAATGAGCATTCAAACAGAGAGCGGCAAAGCATGTCTTGTTAGGAGACATTTTGTACCGTCACAACTACGAGGGGATCCTCCTCCATTGTTTGGACCAGCAGGAGTCCACTTGGGCGATCGCCCAAGCGCACGATGGTACCTATGATGGCCACTTCAGCGGTATGGCCATCGCAAAGTGCATTCTTCGCATGGGCTATTATTGGCCATCTTTAGAGCGAGATTGTTGTGCTTATGTCAAGAAGTGCGTGAAGTGTCAACACCATGCTAATTTGACACACGTACCTTCTCAGGCCTTGCAACCGATCCAATCGGCTTGGCCATTTTTGCAGTGGGGCTTTGATCTAATCGAAAAGATCTCCCCTGCATCATCCGACCATCACACGTTCATCATTACGGCCACAGAGTACTTTACCAAATGGGTGGAAGCAATTCCGCTTACCTCTATGACTGGAGCCCGCATTGCGGAGTTCATTTTACATAACATCATATGTCATTTTGGTATTCCATCCAAGATCCTTTCGGATAATGGGACATCCTTCAAGAACAAATATGTGCGTGCTTTGACCATAAAGTACAAGATTCAACATAGCTTTTCAACACCCTATTATCCGTAGGCAAATGGGCAAGCAGAGGCATCCAACAAAATGCTAGTTGCCATCCTCAAGAAGACGATCGCAGACAGTCATAAGGATTGGCACATTCAGATCCCGCTTGCTCTTTGGGCTTATCGCACTAGCATTCGGACACCCACTGGGGCCACTCCATTTTCATTGGTGTATGGTTCTGAGGCAGTCATGCCTCTTGAGTTGGAAATTCCCTCCCTACGCATATCAATGCAAGAATTCATAGATGATGACACCACGCGACAAGCTCGGTTAGATCAGCTTACGTTGCTTGATGAGAGACGCGTCAATGCTCTCGAGCATTTGCGTATCTACCAAGAGTGACTTAAGAGAGCATACAACATGAAAGTTCACCTAAGGGACTTCCAGGTTGGAGACCTAGTCTTAAAAGAGAACCAACAGAATTCTAACTTGTCGTCCCATCTACAGGACAAGTTCATAGCAAACTGGTTAGGTCCTTATGTGATTGAAAGTAAGATAGGACCTGGGACATACCAGCTAGCCTCTCTTGATGGAATCAAGGAACTAGAACCCTTGAACATCAGTCATTTGAGGCCATTCCATATCTAAAAGAGCCATAGCCCCACCCAAAAGCTCCAAGGATTCCAATAATTGCTTGGTCAACCCAAAAGCTCCAAAGGTTCCCATAAACCCTTTGGTCAACCCAAAAGCTCCAAGGATTCCAATAATTGCTTGGTCAACCCAAAAGCTCCAAAGGTTCCCATAAACCCTTTGGTCAAACCAAAAAGCTCCAAAGGTGTCCATCCACCCTTTGGTCAAACCAAAAGCTCCAAGGATTTCCATAATCGCTTGGTCAAACCAAAAAGCTCCAAAGGTTCCCATAAACCCTCTGGTCAAACCAAAAGCTCCAAAGGTTCCCATAATCCCTTTGGTCAAACCAAAAGCTCCAAAGGTGTCCATCCATCCTTTGGTCAAACCAAAAGCTCCAAGGATTCTCGCAATCACTTGGTCAACCATCAAGAAAATTCAAAAACAACAAAATAACCAAAAATTACAAAAAAATCTGCATTTCACTTTCATGCATACTTCAAAAAAATAAAAAATACAAAAAAATAGTTGCATTAGGCATCACATCCATACATTGCATATTTGTTGGTCATACGGCTCAAAGGCACCATAGACTGTCATTCTTTGGCAAATCCACCATTTTGCACATTTTCCATTTTGCAAACAATACAAAAAAAATACACATCATCCACAATTTCACCATATCATGCGTCAGTTGTCATCTAATGTATCTAGAGTTTTAGTCATTCAGTTGTCTTTAGCTGTCTAGCCACCACTGTACAAAGTCAAACAGATTTTACAAAGGTAGAGTTCTACTTGGACAACATCTTGTTATGTAGCATCCCATCACAAGTTAAAAACACATAAAACAATTCCCAAGTTGTGTAAACGAAAGATGAAACCTGTAAAGCAATTCAGGATACCAAATAGTGAAAAGGTTATCTCGCTCATCCCCCTGTGCGAATGATCCCAAGAATGCTGAGAGTTGGCAAAAGGACAAGAATCTTCCCTACCCAATTCCCCAAGAATCCCAAGTTCTCGAAAAAGTTGCAAAACATCACACAAATTTGCACAAGTCAATATCACAAAAATTTGCAAAAGTCAATACTCCAAAAAAGTTGACATCAAATCCCACAAAGTGCATACATCAAAAGCACAAGCAATAGTGATTCTCATCACTCCAAAATTCAAATCCCTTGCTCAAAAAAAAAAAAAAAAAAAAAAATAAACAAATAAAGTGATTTTTATCACTATAAAAGAGCAAGTATCCCAATACAAATGAAGAAAAGAAGGGAGTCGAACTTGAATCCCTGGAACTCTCAACATTCAAAAAGGTCATGAGGTGAACCTCAGTACCGGTTTGGTGGATAGCCTATCGGTCACTGGTGGCAAACCTCCCGCATGACGATATATCTGTCACATTTACTTGTGTGCAGATCAATGTTTGCATGTGGATGAGCTAGCTTATGGTATCCTAGATAGCAAAACAGATTAATCTGACTAAATACAACAAAGGAGTTAGTGGAGCTAATTAGGTGATCCTCAGTACAGGTTTGGTTGATAGCCTATCTAGCACTGGCGGTATCCTGAAAAATACCACATAAACGAACTCAATTGCACACACAGGGATGTGAAATAACTTGGTCAAAAACAAGTCTGATTCATACCTTATACAAAAGTCTTGTAAGATAACAATACAGTCTTGGCTAGTTAGTTAAACCATCTGAATCTCAGAAAAACTTAACTACATTCTAAACCAACTGTTATATATATTCCATTCTTACATCACCATCATACAAACTTCATCTCAAAAAAAAAAAAACAAAAAAAAAAGAGAGCAAACTCAATTGTCAAGTCAGTTCATACAGCCATTGCATACTACAAAAAGCCATAAGTTTAAAATAGTCTATGGTGCCACCGCTAAAAATCAACAAGTCATTTTCATCCATTCCATATACATATCATAATAGACTAGCGCCATGTGCATTCAACATAACACCTACATTCATCATCACATGTGCATTCATAAAAGTACATTAGCATGCATACATCAACATCAATCACTGTACATAAAAGCAAAACATGACAAGTGTATCCACAAAAAGAATGTCATCTGTATATATATCAAAAACAAAGATGCCCGCAGGCTACAAAACTGGTCCTCTGACCCCGCAATCATACACAAAACCTCAAAAACCCCCAAGCCTAGGGCCTCGTCCACCATGATCACGTAGGATCGGTGTGATGGGAACTACCCCCGTAGTGTGGGTCCTCTGTGACCCCTCAGGCTACTCTCGCCCTCCTCACGCCTACTAGCTCCCTCATCTCGTCGCCTCGGTCGAGAGGATGCTGACTGCTCCATATCACTCCCTCTCGAGCGACGTGATGATCCACCTCCATAGAACTCCCAAGGTGGATAACCTCATCCTCTCCCCATAACTCCCCTCTCCCTCTCCCTACTCTCAACCACCTCCATCAACCCCCATCCGTCTCCCGGCCTCTCTAGAGCACGCTACTCTAGAGCATCCTGCATCTCTGGCTACTCCCCTCCACCAAAGTCCTCTCCCACATCATCAACCTCTACCATCTCCACATCTACCATGGGAGCTCCCCAACCCTCTCCCGGTGCCTCCGCACCCTCCCTGTCGGCCGCTGCCTCATCCCCTCCCAATGGCCCCTCACCCCCGCCATCGCCGAAGTGTCCACCACTCCTGATACTCGACCGTCACCCCGACATCATCCATGTTTGGGGTGTCAATCACTACATCCGCCTCCTCCCCTAATGGCTCGAGGATCGATGCAGCTAGGGTCCTCTCATCACTCCGATGTCGATAGACTAAGGGCTCCCCAGGAAACCCCTAGCGTACCCCAAACTGTCGGTGACCCGGAGATAATGGAAGTACTCCTGCTCCATCTCGTGTCGTCCAATAAGCCACCTCCCCCTTCGGACCCGTCGAAGCCACTCCTCAGCCTCAGGCCATGTGGGACAATCTCGATATGGCCTCCACACCACATCCCCTAGAGTCAGTCATGCCAGAGTCTCAGTATAATGGCCCACGTCACCCGTAAACTGTTGACTCTCCCGCTCCTCCGATCGGTACCACAAAGCCGCATATCCAATGTCCCTGTCTACCATGTCGACCCGGGTAGTCCAAGGTAGCCCAAGTGGTCGATCGACCGCTATATGCTGCCAAGCCTAGCTCTGCAGCAGAAAGCTACACCCAATCCCCTTTCGCCTCTAACAACAGACCTCATACAACTCATCGTATAACTGAGCCAACAACATCTGGCCCCACCTCATAATCAGGCTATGCTATCGAGCAATCCACTAACCGAAACACCACCTCCAGTAGGTTCCATGGGAACCTCACCCAAGAGTCTGACAGTAGCATGTTGGAAATGAGGCTCATAAGTAGTGCATGCCTCACTCCCAACACCCCCCTCTCATACCACCACCGCACCAAGATCCCACCAATCTGACAATCATCCTCAGCCCTCTCCACGGGGCTCTCCACACCCAAGTCCTCCCCATGTCCAAAGACGGGTCAATATGACCGTCCTCTGGCCTCGTGGCATCGTCCGGATGGGGACCCCATCTATCAGAATCCGAAGAATCCGATAGACATCCTCTAAGGTGATTGTCATTTCCCCTATCGGGAGATGGAAGGTGTTCGTCCGAACATCCCATAAACTGATCAAAGCTGTCATAGGCCCGATCCCCAACAACTGGCTCCAATCGAGTCACATGCTTGAGCCCTAAGGCATCAAGCCACTCCCAGTCCTCCACTGTCAACGCCTCTCGGGCAGAGAACACAGTCGGTACCCGATATCGACTCTTCACCACCTGCACATCACAGAAAACAAAAACATCAAAAACATGAACAAACATCACATGTACAAAAATGCATCAATGTACAACAACACCATTCATTCACATGTACATTCTTAACATAAAAAAAAAAAATCACTTTTTTTTTAAAAAAATAGTTATACTACGGTTTCTATCCTAATTAACCATTCAAACAAAAATTCATCAATTTTTAACCTAGGGTTTCATTTAATTTAAAAAAAAAAACCATGGTTTACCTACGGTTTTAACCTAAGTTTAACCATTCAAAAAAAATTCATCAATTTTTTAACCTAGGGTTTCATTTTAAACTAAAAAAAAAAAAAAACTGAATTGGTTTACCTACGGTTTTAACCTAAGTTAACCATTCAAAAAAAATTCATCAATTTTTAACCTAGGTTTTCATTTTTCAAAAAAAAAAAAAAAAAAAACTGACATGGTTTACCTACGGTTTAACCTAAGTTTAACCATTCACAAAAAAAAAAAATTTTTTTTTCATTTTAATTTCATAAAAAAAAAAAAACTGACATGGTTTACCTACGGTTTCGACCTAAGTTTAACCATCGCCAAAATTTCACAAAAACAATTTTTTTAACCATGGTTTACCCTAAGGTGTTACTCTAAGTTTCACTTTGGTTTATCCTAAGGTTTTCCATCTAGGTTTAAATTGGTTTACTTTAGTTTGTTTCATAGTCTTTAAATCAATTCATTCACCTTTTTAATTAATTAATTAGGGTTTCATTTCTTAAACAAAAGAAAAACATAATAAAAACAAATTACGATTTAAAAAAAACTGTTCAAAATAAACTAGAGGAGATAGTGCACTTACTGGTCTCGCTTCGGCTCCGCCGCTCGATGACCCGGTATGTGCACTCATGGTGGCTAGAAAACTCGACAGTGCTTCACTTCAAAAAATCTCCCTCCTCCTCCTCAGAGCTCCAAATCGCTAGCGATGAACAACACAAATGAACCCAACCCATCATTTTCGCACTTTTATAGTTTTTATTCGCTCGTATTCGTTCCTGCCTGGGACGAGCGCTTTTTCCTCGAAAGAGCGCTCGTCCCACCCCAGGACGAGTACCAACATGGAGTTCGTCCCACCCCGGAACGAATTCCAAATTCAACAAAAATAAAAAACAACCAAAAAAAAAAAATGAAAAATGCAACACAAAAAACACTAAAAATTGCCAGACCAGAGTGCTTTTGCACCTGACATTCTTGGCATAAAAAAAATAGATGTCGGGGTTTACATTGTCACTATCTTTCTCCCTAAGAAGGCTACCATGGCCGGACCGCTCCACGGGAGATCAGATTTTCGTCAATTTTAACCCCATATGGCGTCGCAAAATGGGTTAACACCCACCAAAAATAGGTTCAAAAATCGGGAAACTGCTTAAGCATTCAACGGAAAACATCTAAAGGCACCCTCACTTAAGTCATCTTGGGTCAAGCGACTCGTCGCTTTTCTCATGTCGGTCATTCCCTCATCGATTCGTCGCTTGAGGGGGTAGTCACACTTAGTCACCAATCAACAAACACACACCCAATCAAGGCAATGGCATGCATTCAAAGAATCATTGACAAAGACAATCACGCTCCTGCTTGGGGCAGCAAACAAGCAATAATCACAAACTGATCAAGCGCTTGACATTCGTGAATCATGAACTCAAGGTTCCCACAGACAAAAGGTTGCGCCCTTTGCCTATTCATGACTGATCAATGTCCAAGCTCAAGTCACACCTCACCAAAATAGGTTAACACTTGAAATCAATTTCCTTAGCTCGTCCGAAGCAAGGATTCAAGAATGCATGCCCTTTCCATACTTGGGGCATCACAAGTTGGTTAAGTTACTGAGAAGCATTAATCATTAGTGCTTTGGTTATCTATTTTTGCTCAGCGCTGCGCCACGCACAGCGCATCCCAAAAAGGGGCATCTGTAGACACCAAAACAACACCAATCCGATTAAGTGACCACAAACACTGATCGCATTGACACACACAGCCCCCAGGGCAGCCCACAGAGGTTAAACAGTGGTCCTAACCACTCTCACAGCAGTTTTGGAAGGTCAGACACCATTTTGGCACCTTTCAGGCACTCTGCTCCTTATTCGTCCCACCCAGGGACGAATACGGACTTGTAGTTCGCGCTCGCTCCTGGGTGGGACGAATACCAGGTTTGACCAGCAAAAAGTCAAACCTCGGCACATGACAACTCAGATCTGCCACTTAACTATCCCTTCATTGCATGGGAGTTCGAGTGAGTTTTTCTGAGCATGCGAAGGTATACAAAGGCAGTTACAGTGCCAGTTACAAAGACATGCACAGAGGCAGTTAAGAAGCCCTTGATCAAGAAGAAGTCTTCTCTTCACAAAAAGCATTCATGCTAAGTAACACTTCTGCATGTTAATTCAAGAGACCCCTTGGGTCTATAAAATGGTGAGTTTCCTCACCCAAAAGATAGAGAGAGAAGGAGCATTTTGAGCAACGAAGTGCTGCCATTTTACTTACTTGCGATTTGTGCTTTTACATCCATAATCTCTCATTCGAAAGGGAGGTTATTGGGTGACTATTGGAAGCACGAATCAAGACCCAAAACCCGATTTTTGGCCACAAAATACCACCAATTTGTCGACAATACATCACAACAGGTTTCGGACTCATCCCAAGTGGATTGGTGTCGAAACAAGGTCTCAACCGACGGGCGGTTTGCCTTCGGGCACCCCCTGCCTTATTGTAGGTTTACTCGTTTCACCCCGGAACGAATACCAATTTGTTGCAGGTTTATTCGTCCCACCCCGAAACGAATACGGATCTGTATCGAATTTGGTGACTGTTTCTTTTGCAGTTTTTTGCTAGTTACATGTTTATGCTTTCATCAAATTTTTAGTTTATTTGGATTCATTTTAATCATCGTTATATTTATCTTTTGCATTCATTAACAGTAAGCTTTCATATTCACGAGTTTCATTTTCATACACAGGTGCTACTGACTCTTTTTTTGTTTCTTTGAACGCAGGTCTTCAACATCAGAGGAGCAACGAGGAGTCGAGATTTATCAACACAAGCGGCGGCAACGTTTTGGTTCGCCCATCTTATATGTGGGCACGCGGAAGAAGGAATTCTGAAACAAGTTGTAAAGAATCAATATTTAACGCTCCTATCCCCTAAAAAGGAAGGAGACGCATTGTAACACAAACTTTGAAAGCATATCAATAAAAAGGGCCGTATTTTATATTGCTTTTATATCTTGTGTTCATTCGTTCATGTTCTTTCCTTTTCATGCATTTTTCAATACATAGGCTTTAAGCGTTATCTTTAGTTTCATTTACATCGCATTTTAGTTTATCCTTTTTGTTTTCGGAATCTCGTGCTTTCAATATATATTCCAACCTCCATTAATTGCACATAGGACGGCCCTCCATTAATTTAAACTTAAACTTTAAACTTTAATATATTCATCATTGGAGGTCCTTTTTAGATGAAACAAAGTTCCACCTTGTATTTTAAGAAAATCCCTTTGCACATAAGCCCACCATGGTTTTAAATAAAACATTTTATTTTGCCTGCATTGGATTTCATAAAAACCCTGTAAATAGCCATTCTCTCCAAAATATCATAGATGATTATCTATGAAGTGCTTTTGCCACCAAAACTAAATATTATCCATGTGACATCAATGACAACATAAAATGCCTCAAGTTAAATCAAATTTCCAACAATCTTCCCCTTTGTCATTGATGACAACACCTCTAATGCAAACACCACAATCACTATAAAAACCATCTCTAAAAATGAAAGCTGCTCCCCTTGATTCAATAATCTCTATTGAGGCTGCTCCCCCTAACTCAATACTCTATTTGGAGGTTGCTCCCCCTAACTCAAATCTCTCCCCATTACTCAAATCTCTCCCCCTTTGACATAAATGGCAAAAGGGACACCTATGGGGCTAAAAAACATGACTCTTAAGCATAGCCCCTGTTACACTCACAGTGACACTAAGAGGGGGGGTGAATCAGTGTGTTCTTTTAAAACTTTAAATTTGCAACTCTTAATGCTGAAATAAAGGAAACTCAAAACATATACAACAAGTTAACAAGAGAGCATCACACAACACAAGATTTAACGAGGTTCACCAATGTGGCTACTCCTCAAAAATGACTGCTTGGACTACCATCCAAATCCAGCCTTTGCAAAGCAACAACTTTACAATCTATTTACCAGCACCAACTGGAAGGACCACCAACCCCTCAATTTTTTTGTACCAACAGAAAGGAGCAACAACCCCTACTTTACTAGAACCTACTGGAAGGAGCACCACCCCCTGATGCCAAGCTGCAACTTGGACTTCAAGTGAATCTATGAAATTTATAGAAAAATACCTTCACCCTTTTCGCACATTGTTTGCTATTTCTGTGCACTCTGCTTCTTCTATGCAGTCACTTCACACAATCTATTCCAAGACAGTCTGCTTCTGTGCAAATGCCTCACACACTCTACTTCGATACAATTGAACGATTGCTTCTGCCCCTTTGCGATTTTCTGCTCTCTGTGCGTTCTTGCTTCACACTTAGCTCGATTCGACATGACTCGCTCTCTGCGCACTACAGGCTTAACTCACATAAATTTGATACTTCAAAAATCTCCAAACAACCCTCCTTTTATAAAAAAAATTTCATGATAAAATTCTAACTTTAGTCGACTGATTATGCAAGTGCAAAGCCTAATCATCGTCGACAGTAAACCCTAGATTTCGTCGACTGTAAACCCTAATACTCATCAGTTGTCATCGATCTTCGTCGGCTTCAACTTACTTGACTCTGTAGCTTCTTTTGTTCCTGTTCTTGCGAAACCACAACATGTCGCGATATCATGACACTTTTACCTCCGTACACTTTCTTTTGGCTTTTGTCACGATATCGCGACACTTCTGCCTTTGTCAACTTCAACTAAGCTCTTGTCATGATATCACGACACTTCTGCCTTTGTCAGCATCAATTTTGCTTTTGTCGTGATATCACGACACTTCTCCCTTCATTGACCTCCTTTCTGCTTTTGTCATGAAATCGTGACACTTCTCCTGTTGAAGACTTGCTTTCTGTTTCTATCATGAAATCATGACACTTTCTACAACCGTACGCTTTCTCTACAACCTGTCGCGAAATCGTGACGCTTTTAGCTTTCGTACGCTCTACTTGGCTTGCACCAATGAAAACATGACATGTCACAAAATCACGACACTTTTGCTACCTTGTGCCTTTCTCTGCCTTTCGCCCGTGAAAATGGAACATGTCGCAAAATCATGACACTTTCACTGCCTTGTGCCTTTCTCTGCCTTTCACTCATGAAAATAGAACATGTCACGAAATCATGACACTTTCGTTGCCTTGCTTCATTGTTCGGCTTGCACTAGCGAAAACATGACATGTCGTGATATCACGACACTTTTTTGTCCGTACACTCCTTCTCGCAGACTGTCACGAAATCGTGACACTTTTCTTTGCAAGCTCTTTCTCTCAAACCTATCGTGAAATTGCGATAGTTCTCACTTCGAATTCTTTCTTTTGCAAAATGTCACGAAATCATGACAGTTCTCACTTCGAACACTTTCATCTGTAGCATGTCGTGAAATCGTGACAGTCTTCATTTTAATTTCTCTCTCCTCGAACTTGTCACAAAATCACGATAGTTCTCACTTCGGACTTTCTCTTCTATAGCACGTCATGAAATCGTGACACTTTAACCTGCTTTCTCTTCCTCTTCTAACATGTCACGAAATTGCGATAGTTATTCCTGTTTGTGCTTTCTCTTCGAACATGTCACGAAATCATGACAGTTTCTCTTGCTTGAGCTCTCTCTTTGAACATGTCACAAAATCGTGACAGTTTTCCTTCCTTGCACTTTTTCTTTCAACATGTCACGAAATCATGACAGTTTTTCAACTTGCCTTCTTCTCTTCCAACATGTCACGAAATCGCGATAGTTTTCCCTGCTTGCGCCTCTGTTTCGAACATGTCGCAAAATCGTGACATTTTTCTCTGCTATTTCTCTCTCCTCCAATATGTCACGAAATCGTGACATTTTTCTTTGCACTTTCTCTCTCCTTCAATATATCGTGAAATCGTGACATTTTTCCTGTTTTCTGAATATGTCATGATATCATGACACTTTCCTTACTTGTCTTTTTCTTTGAATTTTTGCATGTGGGCCACTTAGGTTTTTTGAAAAAGCACTGTACATATTCTGAGAGATCTCTGAACTTCCTGTTTGCTACATCTGAACTTCCTGTTGCTGCACTAAATCAAATGATCTAGCTGATTGAGTTGACAAAAATGACAATCCTATTGCTGCACTTTGCTCAACAATCTCCCCCTTTGGAATTGTTGGCAACACATGTGTAGCTTCCTGTAGCTTCCTGTAGCTCTTCTCCCCCTTTGACAATAATACCAAAGGGCTACTGCAGACTCCCCTTGAGTCCAAGCACAACATTCTCAAGAAAAATTTATTACACTTAGTAATAAAAAAGAACATGGGCAAGAAGATAAACAAATACTTCAATGCTCCCCCTGAGAATGTGATCCCTGTAGCTAGTCACTTCTTGGGAAGGGTCACCACTCCCAATTTATTGCGAAGGTATTCAAAAAAATCCTTGGGCAATGGTTTTGTGAAGATATCTGCTACTTGCTCTGTAGTTGGAACAAAATCTAGCTTAACCTCACCTTCAGCAACTTTCTCTTTCAAAAAATGATATCTGATAGCAATGTGTTTTGTCCATGAATGCATTACCGGATTCTTGGAGATATTAATTGCACTGGTATTATCACACTTAACTGATATTGGCTCACTGAAATTAATACCAAGATCTTTGAGAGTTTGTTTCATCCACAAAACTTGTGTACAACACGTTGTTACTGCAATATATTCTGCCTCAGCTTTGATAAAGAAACTGACTCTTGTTTCTTGTTGTGCCAAGCAACCAACCTGTCACCAAGATAGAATGCACCTCCACTGGTACTCTTCCTGTCATCAACACATCCTGCCCAATCTGCATATGAATATGAAATAAGGGTGAAGTATTTACCTTTTGGATACCATAACCCATACTCCATAGTACCTTTGAGATACCTAAGAATCCTTTTTACTACTATCACATGAGTCTCTTTGGGACTGGCATAAAATCTTGCTACCATGCAGACTGCCTACAAAATATCTGGTTGGGTAGTTTTTAAATATAGTAAGCTTCCAATCATTGATCTGTACATGGTTTGATCAATAGGTGGAGATTTGTCATATTTGCTCAACTTGCAACTTGTCATCATGGGAGTGCTAACTGGCTTATAGTCCTCCATTGTGAACCTTTTTAGCATCTCTTTCACATATTTGACTTGGGAAATAAATATGCCTTTCTCATTTTGATTAACTTGTAACCCAAGAAAGTAAGATAGTTCACCAATCATAGACATTTCAAAAATTTTCTACATCTTATTTTCTAAGTCTTTACATGATTCATCTTTGCTGTTGCCAAATATGATATCATCTACATATACAACAAGAACAATGAGATGCCCACCTTCTGTTTTGACATATAGATTACTGTCCACCATACCTTTCTTAAACCCCTGTTGAGAGAGATAGTTGTCTAGCCTTGCATACCATGCTCGGGGTGCCTGTTTTAAGCCATATAAAGCTTTCTTTAATTTGCAGGCAAGGTTGGGATCTTCACCAATTTTGAAACCATCTGGTTGTTCAATATAAACCTCTTCTTCAAGTTTCCCATTTAAAAAAGCTGATTTTACATCCATCTGATAAACTTTGAAATTCTTATAGATTGCTAAGGCCAAAAACATTCTGATTGCTTCTAGTATGGCCACTGGTGCAAAAGTCTCCTCAAAATCAATGCCTTCAACTTGTGCATAACCTTTACAAACCAGTCTTGATTTATTCCTAACTACCTATCTGTCTTCATTCAATTTGTTTTGGTGCCGATTACATTCTTATTTGCAGGTCTAGGTACTAATTCCCAAGTTTTGTTCTTTTCAATATGATCTAATTCTTCATTTATTGCCTTCATCCAGCTATCATCTTTGCTTGCCTCAGCTATATTTTTGGGCTCAATGCTGGATAAAAGAGAGTAGTTACTTACTACTTTCTTTCTTGTCTGAACACCAGCTATGGGATCTCCAATTATTTGATCTCTAGGATGATTTTTTTGCCAGCTGCCTATTTTGAATTTCTTATTTTCTTCCACCTTTGAGTCATCAATTAAGTCATCTGAGTCAAGTGTTGGTTTATTTTCTGTTCCATTTTCCTCATCTCCTTCAATGACTTCTTCATAAATTGGGTAGTTTTCTTCAAAGCTAACTATTCATTCCCTACCTTCATCAAATTTAACATCGACACTGTCCACAATTTTCTTGAGTCTCTTGTTGTAGCATTTGTAAGCTTTGCTTTTTGACGAATAGCCAACGAAGACACCTTCATCTGCTCTATTTTCAAATTTCCCAAGATTATCTTCAGTTTTTTCTGATGTAACACTTACAGCCAAAAACTTTAAGGTGTTTTGCTGTTGCCTTTCTACCGAACCACAACTCATAAGGAGTTTTGCTTTCATGTGTTCTCAGCATGTACCTATTTTGGATGTACACTGTAGTGTGAACTGCTTCTTTCCAAAATTTGTCTGCTATTTTGTTCTCAGCCAGCATAGTACGCACCATTTCATGTACTGTTATGTTCTTTCTTTCTACCACACCATTCTGCTGGGGTGTTATAGCTGTTGAATATTGTCTCCTGATACCATGTTTTTCACAGTATTCTATAAACTCATCTGAAATGAATTCTCCTCCTTTATCTGATCTTAAACATTTGATCATTTTTCCTGTTTCATTCTCAACTAGATGTTTGAAAGATCTGAACATTTCAAAAGCTTCTACTTTATTCTTTAAGAAAAATATCCATGTCATTTTGGAATAATCATCAACACACAACATAAAGTATTTACCACCATTTATGCTTTGTGTTCTCATGGGTCCACATAAATCTGTATGTATAAGTTCCAAAGGTTTGCTAGTGTGGTACTCTTTTGTTTTGAATGAGACTCTGGTTTTATTTCCCTTTTGACATGAAGCACAAATGCTATTTGAAGGTTTTCTAATGGTTGGAATATCTCTCACTGCTTGTTTTGAGTTGATTTTCACCAGATTATCAAAACTAATGTGTCCAAGCCTCTTGTGCCACAACCATTTTTCTTCTTCCTGTCTTATGAAACAAGTACCTTCTAAAGTTTTTGAGAGTGTGTACAGATTGCCAGACGTCCTTGATCCAGTTGCTATCAATTTTCCACTATTTTTTTTTCTGACTTCACAACCCTTCTTCTTGAATACTACTTCATGTACTTTATCACAGATCTGACTAACACTTAACAGGTTGTGTTTCAAACCATCCACAAACAAAACTTATTCTGACTTGAATTTCCCATTACTAATTTTAACTGATCCTTTTCTGATTATCTTAGCTCCATCATTATTCCCAAACTTTACAGAACCACGCTCATATTTTTGTAATTTTTCAAATTTCTGTTTATCACCTGTGATATGACTTGAGCATCCACTGTCAAGTATCCATGGTACACTTTTATTCTGTGCCTTGAAAGTTGTTTGTACTATTAGGGATTCATTTTGTTCCTTAAGATGTTCTTTCTGTTTCCACTCTATTTTGACTACCGTATTGGGCTGTAGTTTGGAATTCCCCTTTTCAGTATCTTGTGCATATATTTCAGGAAGTTTTCTATTTTGTCTTGCCCTATTTGGTTGAAATTTTCTTTTCTGAGGTTGATTTGAAACAGAAGTACTACGATAGTTTCTTGCAATATGTCCAAAATTATGACAGTTAAAACATTCTACTGCATAATTTATTAGTGGTGAAAAAGCATTTCTACTAGTAAAATTTCTTGGTCCTACATTATACTTGCAGTCTGCAATTTTATGCCCATAACCATTACATTTGAAACAGAAACCAGAAAAGAAATGATTGAACCTGAAAGATGGTCTTTGTCAGGTTGTTGTAGGAGCCATAGGTCTTATTCTCCTTTGATGTGTGACCTTGGTAAATCCATCATTTTCAGTTCTCCTTTTGGGCCTAGCATTACTGCTTTCTTTTGCATGAGTTGTTTTTCTTTCATCAGATTTTTTCTTATCTTCATTCCTTATAGTTTCTACATTTTTGGCTTTTGGTCCATTTGACGATTCTCCTTCAACGAAGCCTAGACCAAATTTGATGCCTGCAGGTCTTTGATCACTTAAAATTTTATCCAACTTCATCAAACTTTCTTCACGTTTGTGATGGCAGCTAATTTTTTGATCCAACTTCTTGTATCTCGCATTCGTAGACCAACATTCTCTTCTTCTAGTTTACAACAGTAATCTATCTTCATGGTTATCTGAACTTCGATATCTTCAAACATTTTTTTGTATTATTCTGTCTATATTTTTAAGCTGGTTATGATGTCATTCACATCCTCAAGCTTTCTTGAAATTTTATTATTCTTTCTTTTCTCAGATTTCCATTCTACAAGTGCAGAGACCAACTCACCTTCTAGATCTACTTCAGCCTCAGGTTTTTCAATAGATACTTTAGATTTCATTCCTTCTCTCTTTTCTGATTTTTCTACCTCTTCTAATTTTTCTACTTCAAATGCCATGAATAGAGCTTCACCTGTTTCTTCTTAAGAATCCTCACTTGAGCTATCCTCTGAAAAATTTGCATTCCTAGAGATGAAACTTTTCTTTTTGAAGTTGCCTTTTTTTAAGTTTGTTTTCTTTTTCCAGTCACTTCTTTCTTGGTGCGATGCTTCCTCACCCTTGTTCTTCTCATTGAGTGGACATTTGGTCACAAAGTGCCCAATGCCTCCACAGTTGAAACATTTAAATGGTAGCTTTCCTCTGTATTTTTCTTTTTCCTTTCTTAGTTTTCTGACAAAATTTGCTTCCATTTTATCTGATGTCTCTTCTTCTTCAGACTCTTGTTTTGTGTCTTTACATTTTAGGTCTTTAAAAGATGCTTCTCTATCTGTGGGATTAGATCTTCCTATTCTCATTTCATAAGCAGTCAAAGAACCATGCATCTCATCCATACTAAAGCGATTTAGATTTTTAGCTTCTTCTATGGCTGAGACTTTAAAATCAAACCTTTGAGGAAGCGATCTTAATACCCTTTTCACGATGGTAGCATCATCTAAATCTTCACCGAGACCTCTAATCGAATTAGTGATTCCATTAACTCTCAACATAAAAGCCTCTATGTTCTCATCGTCGATCATATTTAATGATTCGAATTGAGCTCGATATGTTTGAAGCTTGTCTTCCTTGATCTTATCGTCTCCCTCATGAATATTCTCTAGTTTGTCCCATACATCTTTTGCTGATTCACAACTTATGATCTTGACTAGCTCACTATCCACTAATCCACACATGATGGCATTTTTTTCTTTTGAGTCATTTTGAAATGCCTTTTTACCGGTGTTGTCAGTTGGAGCAGTGGTGGGAGCTGTGTAACCATTAACTACTGCATTCCAGATATCAAATCGCAAAGCACGAAGATATGTCTACATCCTGATTTTCTAGAACACATAATTAGTTTCATCAAACAATGGTGCTTTTTTTGAGGAGAAACCTTCACCACCTACCATTACGTCACTTCCAAGATCACCCTAGCTAATTGAGCCTATTTAGGAACCTTACTCTGATACCAATTGTTACACTCACAGTGACACTGAGAGGGGGGTGAATCAGTGTGTTCTTTTAAAACTTTAAATTTGTAACTCTTAATGCTGAAATAAAGGAAACTCAAAACATATACAACAAGTTAACAAGAGAGCATCACACAACACAAGATTTAACGAGGTTCACCAATGTGGCTACTCCTCAAAAATGACTGCTTGGACTACCATCCAAATCCAACCTTTGCAAAGCAACAACTTTACAATCTATTTACCAACACCAACTGCAAGGAGCACCAACCCCTCATTTTTTTTGTACC
>JAQPPZ010015436.1:0-34654 GCA_028583015.1 Wollemia nobilis
AAGGCGTAACCAAAATTATCGTGATTTCATGACATGGCCAAGGAGAGAGAAGGCGCAAGGAAAACTGTCATGATTTCGTGACATGTTGGCAGAGAAGGAGGCAAGTAGAAAAACTATCACGATTTCGTGACATGTTTGAAGAAGAGGCACAGACAAAGAAAACTATCACGATTTCATGACATGCTCGAGGAGAAGGAGCTCGCAAAGAAAAGTGTCACGATTTCACGACAGGTTCCAAGAGGAAGTGTTAAGGAGAGAAAGTGTCACGATTTCGTGACAGGATTGAAGAGAAAGCACCAAGGAGAGAAAGTGTCACGATTTTGTGACAGGATCGAAGAGAAAGTGCCAAGGAGAGAAAGTGTCACGATTTCACGATAGGATCGAAGAGAAAGTGCCAAGGAGAGAAAGTGTCATGATTTCATGACAGGATCGAAGAGAAAGTGCCAAGGAGAGAAAGTGTCACGATTTTGCGACAGGATCGAAGAGAAAGTGCCAAGGAGAGAAAGTGTCACGATTTCACAACAGGGTCGAAGAGAAGTGCAAGGAAGAGAAAGATGTCATGATTTCATGACATGTTTTGTTTTCACTGGCCAAAGACAGAAAAGGCACAAGGCAGCGAAAGTGTCACAATTTCGTGACATGTTTCGTTTTCACGGGTGAAAGGCAAAAAAGGCACAAGGCAGAGAAAGATGTCGTGATTTTGTGACATGTTCTATTTTTGCGGGCAAAAGGAAGAAGAGGCACAAGGCAAAGAAAGATGTCATGATTTTGTGACATGTTCCATTTTCGTGGGCAGAAGGCAGAAAAGGCACAAGGCAGAGAAAGATGTCGCGATTTTGCGACATGTTTCGTTTTTGCTGGTTGAAGCCAAGAAGAGTAATGAGAAGGTTAAAGTGTCACGATTTCGTGACATGTCTGGTTTTCATGGGTACAAGCGAAGAAGTGGACAAGGAGGCAAAAACTGTAGTGATTTCACGACATGTATTTTCATGGGTAAAAGGCGAGAAGGGTAGAAATATATAGAAATGTCACGATTTCATGACAGGTCGCAACAGCACAATAACAGATAGTTAACTGGAATAGAACAACAATTAAAGGGGCAGTTGTAGAAGAAAAGCATGCAACTAAAATAACAAGAGTTAACTAGAGCAAATGCGGCAGTTACAGATAGAAATCATGCAGCTTTTTAAGAACTGGAGTTAACTGAAGTAAATCAAACAGTCACATTAATAGAATCATAAAAAGTATGCATACACAGAAATGAATACGAATAGTCTTGTTCAAGAAGACGTATAGTCATGGTAGAGATATACGTTGCATGTAACGAAATGCAGACTCTATAAATACAAAAGGAGTTACACAAAGAAGGAGTTACAGTTGACAAGTGGCAAAAGAGAACATTAATAAAACAGTTACAGGTTGCATGGGTAAACATGGAAGCTAAAAATAGAGACTTATATGTTATAAAAGCAGGTCTGTATGAAGAATAAAGTTGCTGCTGTAAGTGAGAATTTGCTACGTAAAGAGGGTAAGAAGAGGGCCGAGAGAGAGATAAGTAGAACCGTGAGAGCGTGCAGAGTTTAATCAAGTTTAATTAATTACAAACCAGTAAGGGTTGTGAAAACAACGAAGGCATTTTTATGTCACTGAATTAAATCAAAATTGCAGTCCAAGTTGGTGCTTGGCATTAGGGGTTGGTGCTCCTATCTATTGCAATAGAAAAACAAGGGGTTGGTGCTCCTTCCAGTGGGTGCTGGTAAAGTGTTTGTAAAATTGGTGTTTTGCAAAGGTTGGATTTGGATTGAAGTCCAAGCAGTCATTTTTGAGGAGTAGCCAAATTGGTGAACCTCGTTACATTGTGTGTTGTGGTGTGCTCTCTTGTGATTATTGCTTTATATGTTTTCTAGTTCTCTTTGCTTCAGTTTTAAGAATTGCAGATCAGATTTTTAGCTACACTGATTCACCCCCCCCTCTCAGTGTCATTGTGAGAATATCAAAAATTTTAACATATGAATCATCATGTCAATATCAACCAAAATATATGTATCATTAAACCATGAAATTGGAGAACATTTTCAAATTTGCAAAAGGTTAGTATTAACGCATCATCAAATAGATAATGTTAGAATCAATAAAAGTAATCATATGGAAACAAAACATTATTAGTCAAGACCAATGTTTGAATAAATATTTCAAGAAACATAAACAATTTAGCATCAAAATAACTATAAAATAAATCAATTTAAACTCTTCTAGCTCCCAAAGTGTTGAGTGCTCAAGGAGGCCAAAGATGTTAATCAAATAAACTTGAAATATTTATCAATTTAAAACTTTCAAAGTTACACCAATATCACATTATTCATTGCATGAAAAATTCAAAAGCATTTATAACCATAACAATTTAGCATGAATAACATAACACCAATTCATGCCCTCCTTCTAGCACCAAAATTTTGAGCGGTAATTTTATCCAATTGTAAAATTACACTCTCCCTTAGGATCTTGATCTCAAAACCCTCTATTGCAAAGAAGTTAAAACAAAAAAAATTCTCCAAGTTTCCGCTATATTAGCATTGCACATGTGTATTAGTAATCTCAATGAAGATATATTAATGAAATGCTAGGAACACCTTAGTGATTGCAAGTAATTGTTAACAAGGGGCATGTGTTGGTGTATTTTATTATGCCATACTTATGATTGTTCATGAAATTAAACAAAAGCAAATGTGAATTGGCCCTCATATGACCACGATGTAAGCCTTAATTCCTTTTATCTTGGAGGATTTTAGGTAGATTTTATCTTCTTTTATTAAGTAGATTTTAAACAAGCTTATCCTCCATTAAATCCTACTTTAAGCATGAAGTAGAAGATTAAAAACTATATTTAAACATGGATTTCCAATGATGAAATAATTCCCTTTATGTTACTTTAAATGTAGCTTCTTATCATGAAGATAAATATAGCCTTTAATATAATTAATAAATTATCCCTCTTTGATGAAATTTAATTTTCATAAAGAAAGCAATTTATTGCATGGTCTTGAAATGTCATTATTAATTATCCCTCTTTAATGAAATAATTTTCATAAAGAGGAAATAATTTAATGCTTTAAATCCATAACCTTTTATGTAATATATAAATTGCCTCTCTTTAATGAAATCAGAATTTTCATAAAGAGAAGGTTGTAGACACCTAAAATGTGTTATGTTTAGGGGAGCTACTCACAAAGACACATTCATAATATCATATAACATAATCTTAGACTTTCCAAGAATCAAAAGTGGTTCTCACCACTCATTTGGCTCATTTTTAAGCCATCCAATCCTAGCCGCTCAAGCCAACAATGACCATATCTTAGCCGCTATAGACAACATTGACTAAACCCTAAAAGTAGTTTTACCTACAAACAGTCCTAATCACGGGTGGAAGTGGCAGTCTGCATGCATTAAAGGTGAGCGAGAGTAACTTTGCATTCCCTTTAATGACTAGTTCACATAGGAGACTTAAGTTTGCATTTAGACTTTAGTTAACTGGCCTCCAAACATAGACAAAGAACAAAAGCTTCTCATGCTAACAACCAGTTTGCATAGGAGACTCAAGTTTACATTTAGACTTTAGTTAGATGGCCTCCAAACATAGACAAAGGACAAAAGCTTCTCATGTTAACTATTACTACGCATGAGGAATTCATTCTTAGGGCTTGTGCATAGACCTAGGATTTTACACACTTTAAAAGGTGCAAGCCTGAGAGCACCAAGGGACGATTTATCCTAAAATTGTTAGAACAGGTCATTGAGGAGAGCTTTCGATACTTAGAGAGCTTCTATTGAATATCACATTTACAACGAAGCCCTAAAAAATTGGAGAGCCAAAGTGACCACTATTTCAACATCAGATACAAGCTTTGACCCATAAATTTGGGGCAAACGAAACAAAATTCACCTTAGCGGTCATTGTCTCGGACAATTGCCCGCATGCCTAGCTTAGGGTTTTATACATTAGTCTCATTATTTTTTTTAGCATATCATTAGCATAATATAATTTCATTCATTTAACTTCATAACATAGGCTTAATTTACATTTGCTTTCATTTGATATATTCAGTACTAGCAACCTCATCCGGGGAGGCATTCCCGGGCATCTAAGCATGTGTTGTTGTTTCATTGCTTAGAGAGCCACAGGTTCATCGGACAAAATCTACAACATACAAGAGTGAAATGGATACCTCCAGGAAATAGTCCTAGAGAAGGAGGCATCTGTAATCCCTCATACATTTTCATGTGTGGAACCGAGAAGCTTTTGAAAGCACACCATCTCTTCGTGAAAGGAGCACTCTTTGCCTATTTGTAACCTTATTGTATTGAAATGGGTATCCCTAAGAGGGACCAAAATGTAATCGGGTTTCAATCCAAATAAAGAGATCTATCTTTGTTATTTTTGTGTTATATGCTTTTCATTGTCTTCCATTTCATCTTGGGTTTTTAATACATTGCAAGTAGTGTAAAAAGAGCGGTGCATGTATCCCGAGATCGCTAAAAATGGCGATAATAGTGGGGCTTCCACTAATTTTTCATTTGCTACTTGAATACTAACTTATTTTTATGTGAAGGTCTAGCCTTTATGAGCTACAACGACTAGAATTCAGTCGTTCTGAGCCAGAGCGACCAACAGAGCCTTAGCCGCACCTGCTAATAGTGGCCAAGAACCAGTTGCTCTGGTCGATAGCGGCCAGAATTGGAGTGTAGCTGAGGTCAAAACACCGACTCTCTGAGCTATATCAAAGGTTGTTACAACCTCTCTGATATTTTATAGCTTTCTATTTGCTTCTGTGTGTCCAAAATAGAGAACTTAAAGCACATTTATGTTTGGAAATTGAAAGAATAAAAGGAGAAAGTATTAAGCATTTTGCATATCTTAGATCTTCTTTTAGATTTTCACTAGGTGTTGCTAGGAATAGTGACTTATTCCTAAAAGGTTTGCCCTAGAATCCAACGTGCTAAACATTGTATGTTGTTTGCTTTCTTTGAGACCTTACAAAAGGTCATATTTGCATGAAATAAGGTGCGCTCATGCAAATCATAGTAGTTCATGCATCTTTCTAAATATTAAAATGTACTTTACACTTAGACATGTAGGAAAGACTCATGGCTGCTATATGATGAACTTTATATTATGCAAGCTTAAAATGAACACCACACATGCATGTATCATTTAAACATTAGGGAGTTGGATTTCATCACCAACCCTAAATTCAGTTTGGTGATGTTGGAATTCATATCCTTCCACTGGTTTGCCCCCAAGATTCTCCTAGAAACAGATTGAAGAACTTATTCGTAGTGGCACTAAGATATTTCATGTTCAAACTGTCTCCCACTGTTGGAACATTCATTGGTTCAGAGTGGAAGAGCTAGGCGAACCCCCACTAGGATTTCAACGGTGTACCCTAGTCTCTTTTGGGAAATTATGTTTGGCATGAGTACTCTTGATTATCACTATGAATGAGTATCCTCATTCCAAATATGAAGCAAAGAAACAAGAAACAACAAAACATCCAAATACATCAAAAAATTAGGGCACAATTAAATCTATAATCAAGATAAACATTTGTGTGATATTGTTTGATCATATTTTTTAAGTACAACACAAAATCTAAATTCAAAAATGATGGTTAAAACAAGTAGACATCCCCGGTCTGACATCGAGGAAGGGTCCAAAACAACACATACCCTTAGGCGAAGTTGCAGTAACATTGAAAGACCTACTAGGAAGACTATAAGACACTGTTATGCGAGTCTAACGGGTGATAACGCAACCCTTGGGGGATATCCTCAAGAAAACCCTCATAGGGAACCACAACATGAAACTACATCTCATAAACACAAAGAGTCCTCACGACCATCATCTTCAAGGAGACATGAGGAAACATCAAAGGCTTCCTCTAAACACACAAAAACTTCTCAGAGACATGAGAAGGCTTCAAGAGCTTCCTCCTCACATAGACACACAAAGAGTTCTAGACCTCGTTCTTCGCACATAGATGGTGAGGTTTACCTTTCTCCATCCTCATGGAGGGTAGAAAGGACCATGAAACCCTCATCACAAAAAGGGCACACGAGAGCCGAAACATCTCAACGCTCACATGAAACATTTGAACATATCAGCCCACTGAGGTGTAAGAACCTAGAAACACATCTAATCATAGAAATCAAATAGAAGATATCCTTCAAACAAGAGGAAGGATTGTTGGGAGTTAAAAGGTAAAAAAAAATTGTCTCAACTTTAAGCTTTGACCTTACCTTTTTACTCCCATTGGATGGCAATTGAGTCAATAGGATTTGGCGGCAGATAGGTTGATGGACGACAGGAAGAGTTAGACATCTAATTTCCCTTTTACTTTCCTCCCTATTTCTTCTCTCCCAAATATCTCTCCAACAACTATGTAAACACTATATAATGCTTTGTGTTTAGAATTTTAATGATTAATTGAATTTTTGAATATTGAATAGTTGATTTCAATATCTGGTATCAGAGCAGCGGAGGGTGTCTAGGTTTTCAAATCTAGGCATGGATGTCGAGGAGGCACGAGGAGGCCCACAAGAGCAAGCCCACATGAGGCACAATTCCTGAGGAGATCGATAGGGCGAGGTCGAGGAGGCCCGCAGAGCATGCATCCTAAGCACACGGTTCGAGGTTGACAAGTTGACCAAATCGAGGACAATAGGCATGATTGCCCAAGTGACTAATAGGCTGACTTGGTAGAACACTGACCAAATACGGACACATGGCGATCATACATCAAGGTGGTGACATGGCGAGCATACAGTAAGGCCATGACGTGGTGAACACAACAAGGAGGTGACGTGGCAGAAGGGCATTCGCCCAAAGGGAGCAAAAGGGTAAGGTTCAATTTCTTGAATGTAATCGAAAGAATTTACGAGCACCCATGCTCTTAAACCACTCGAAGGTCGATATCTTGTTGCATGTGGGATAAAAGTTTTTCATTTTTTTTATAAAAATTGAGTCGAAGTAGTCTTTAAATATTGCAAGGGAGCTTTCTAAGCCTAAAAAGGCTTGTAGCTCGATTGGTGAGCTCTCTACTTTTGACAGTGGAAGTCACGGGTTTGAAACCCAACGACATTAATTTTTTTTTTTAATAATTGGCATATGGTAAGTTTTTCGGAGTGTCGAGACTAGATTGGCATAATTGACATATTAAAAATTTTATATAGTTTTTTTTTTTAATAAATTTTTAAAGTTTTTTTTATAAAGGTTTAGTAATAATATTAAAATATATATATATATATATATATATATTTTTTTTATTTTTTTTAAGAAAATCAATATTTTTTTTTATTATTATTTAACTTATAATTATAAACTTTTTAAAAAATTATAATAGACTATATAAAAAAATTTAGACATTGCCTAAGAGGCAATTTATTGTAAAAGAAAGAGCTTTTCACCTGATTCAAGGAATCAAAAACTGTAGTGGAAAAGCATGTTGTGATACCCTAGAAGGCTATAAAAACTGGAAATTGTTTTTTGTAACAAGCCTGAGAGGCTTAATATTTTCCTTGTAAGAGAAGCAAAAAAAAACTTGAAATTGTAAAGGCACATAGATGATACGATCAAGTGGGTGTTATCATGCCCTATGTTCTCTTTTGGTAAGAGAAAATGCTAAAATTTTTGATGAAAAAGTGCAAACTTATGGGCTACATACTGTGTTTAGTCAATTGTAGAACACAATAATAGCACACCAGAGGCATCCGAACTTAGGGTATGAGGCAGACTCTGAAGATAACTCCTTTGGGAGTCAATTTGAGCAATCCAAATCCATAGAAGTTACACCACAAGAACTTGAATATTCTCATTACAGTAATTCAGTAGAAATTCTAGAACCATAATCACCAGAGATAATATTGATCAGTGATGACGAAGAACAAGTAGCAGAAAATTTCATGCATCCAGAAATAGCAGTGCCACAATAAGAGAAACAAGCAATCAATGAAAGAGTGAATCAAGTTATATTTGACTTAAATTTGTAATCTCTTCTTTCTTTTTCTTTCTTCCTTCTTTTAAAAAAGCAAAGTGTTTTATTGTAACCAATAAATAAATAGAGTGTTTTAGTTTATAATAGTTATGGCCTCACATAAAAATCTACCTATTCTAGAATTCAATGGATATGATTACGAGTATTGGTCTATCAAAATGAAGACCTTACTCATAGGAAAAGGTTTGTGTGACATAGTGGAAGAGGGTTACACCGAACCCACATACTGGACAACATTAAGTGTCGCAGATAAGAAAACAAATAAATAAGCGCAAAAGAGCAACTCCTCTGCTCTTTATCATCTCCAAGCAGCATTGGAGAAGAGTATATTCCCTAGAATATCTGCTTTTATAACTATACAATATGCGTGGAAATATTTGAAAAATGAATTCCAAGGAAGTGATCAAGTGAAGCAAGTGAGGCTTCAAACACCAAAACGAGATTTTGAAAATCTCAAAATGAAAGAAGACGAAAAAGTTGGTGACTATTGCGTTAGAGTGAAAGTAGTAGTTGATAAAATGGTTACTCTTGGCAAAGAAATTAAGCCTGAAACAATTGTAAAAAAAGTGTTATGAACACTTCTTCAAAGATAGAATCACATAGCCATAATCATAGAAGAGTCAAAATATCTTTCCACTTTAACATTTAATGCATTAATCGGATCGTTAATGTCTCATGAAGAGAGATTAAAGGAATCTCCTTCAACCAGCTATGGAGGCAATGATAAAGCCTTCACATCAAATGAAAACACTAGAAGAGGACATGGAAGAAGTCAATGCAGAAGCCAGTGAAGAGGTCGAGGTAGAAGTAACTACAAAGGATGCAATCAGAACATAGGAGGTAACTCCAATAGAGGAGGCAATTAGAACAGAGGAGGCAATCAGAATAGAGGTGGAAACCAAAATCGAGGAGGAAATCCAGGATGAAGTGGAAATCAAGGAAGAGGAAGTGACAAGTCCAAAACAACTTGAAGAACACAAGCTTATACTGAGAGGGGGGGTGAACAGTATAAGACCTCTTTTTATTTTTTCCTTTATATTTCAAAACAATAAAGCAATATACCCAAAGTAATATCAAAGCAATGCACAAAATCATCCACAAAGTGACATCAATTTTAACGTGGTTCACCCAGAATGGCTGGGCTACGACCACAAAACTTTTCTCTAAAAGTTATCTCAAATTTCTTTGGGAATCCTTCCCAATTACAATGTTTATGAGCCTCGGCTCAAAGGAGATACCTTCCCCCAATCAAAATTTATGAGGCTCTGCTCAAAGGAGATACCTTACCCCAATCAGAATTTATGAGCCTCTACTCAAAGGAGATACCTTCCCCTCTACTCTAGAAATGATCCCTCAGAAGATCAACTGCCTCTACCGCTTGCCAGAACGTGGAACTTCTTTCCATTGAAGACCTCCTGTCCTCAATGCTTAGCCTAAGAGACCTCTGCCTTCTATGATCATGTCCACAATAGCTCAGCAACCAAATATGTTCTCAGGTTCTTCTCAAAGAACCAATGCACCTCTGTCCTCAAGCAGCAGCACTTCACATTCGTCTTTGCCCTTTGTGCTCTCTATGCCCTCTACTCTCTTTGCACAATCACAGCCACACTTGATCG
The DNA here is from genome assembly GCA_028583015.1 of Wollemia nobilis. Lineage (NCBI taxonomy): Eukaryota > Viridiplantae > Streptophyta > Pinopsida > Araucariales > Araucariaceae > Wollemia > Wollemia nobilis. The sequence goes on from JAQPPZ010015436.1 coordinate 9,668, forward strand.
AACTTCAACCTTTGCACCTCTACGCAATCATAGTGACACCGTCTTCGCACACTCTGCTTCCTTTGCGATCTTTCACACTTAGAATGATTCGACAAAATGCACTCTGCACACTACGATTGAATTTTGCACTATGCTATCGATGATTGAACTTCTTGCTCTATGCACTATCTACGAACGTCGCACTTCAACAACACATCCATTTTTCTTCAACTCTCCAAACAACCCTCCTTTTATAACAGAATTTTCATGATGAAAACTTTAATCTTAGTCGACTGTTATAACAAATGCAAACCCTAATCTTCGTCGGTTGCAAGCCCTAATCTTTGTCGACTAAAATTTGACTTTGTCGGCTTCACTGCCTCTGTAACTCTTCTGTAGCTTCTGTCGTGAAAATGCAACATGTCACAATATCGTGACACCTTTGCAATCGTACACTTTCTTTTGGCTTTTGTCACGATATTGTGACACTTTAGCCTTTGTCGACTTCAACTAAGCTCTTGTCACGATATCGTGACACTTCTAACTTTGTCAGCATCAACTTTACTTTTGTCACGATATCGCGACACTTATCCCTTCGTCAACCTCATTTTTGCTTTTATCACGAAGTCACGACACTTCTACCCCTACAGACTTCGTCTTTACTTTTGTCACGATATCGCGACACTTCTGTCTTCATAGCCTTCCTCTCTACTTTTGTCATGAAATAACGACACTTCTCCTATAGAAGACCTGCATTCTATTTTTGTCACAAAATCGTGACACTTTCTCCAATCGAACGCTTCCATCTCAATATGTCGTGAAATCATGACACTTTTTGCATATGTTTGCTTTCTCTTCAACCTGTCATGAAATCGTGACATTTATTACTTTGAAACCTTTCCTTTGTTGCATGTCACAAAATCATGACAGTTCTTACTTGGAACATTTTCATCTGTAGCATGTCGCAAAATCACGACGGTTCTCACTTCAAACTCTGTAGCATGTCGTGAAATCGTGACACATTTTGTGTTACTTTCTCTCTCTTCGAACTTGTCACAAAATCGCAACAATTCACACTACGGACTCTCTTCTGCATTATGTTGCGAAATTGTGACACTTTTTCTTCCATACAACCTTCCTTGCTATATGTCACGAAATCACGACACTTTTCCTTCTCTGCCTTCCTACTCTTTTCAAGTCACGAAAATGTGACATGTCGTGAAATCGCGACACTTTCCACCTTGCTCTCTTTCTCTGCCAACATGTTGCGAAATCGCAACATTTTTTCCACTTGCCTTTTTCTCTGCCAATATGTCATGAAATCGCGATAGTTTTTCCACTTGCCTTTTTCTCTGCCAACATGTCACGAAATTGCGACAGTTTTTCCTGCTTCTTCTCTCTCTTCCAACATGTCGCAAAATTGCGATAGTTTTCCTTGCCTGCTGTATATGTTGCGATATCGCGACACTTTTCTTACTTGTAATTTTCTTTGATCTTTTGCAAAAGGGCTACTATGGTCTTCTTGGAAACTCACTATCCATGCTCTAAATAACCTTTGAACTTGTCATGTCGTAACCTTCATCAAAACAAATTATTTGACATTAAATCAAATTCATTCAAGAGCTTCTTGACATCAATGACAACTTATACAATTGAGCAAAGGCAATGTACCCAAAGTATCCAAAATTTCCAACAATATCCCCCTTTATCATTGATGGCAAACCTTTATTGAAAACACTTCTCACGAGCCAAAACTGAAACCAACTGTGCTAACAACTGAGAATCTTCCTTTGAAATTTTGCTCCCCCTGACTTGAAGCTCTCCTCTTCACTTTGAAGCTCTTACTCATATCTCTCCCCCTTTGTCATTAATGGCAAAGGGTCACCTTTGGGGATTGGGACTAAGAATGAGCCTCTTAGCTTAGTCCCTCCCCCACCTCCCGATGAGGTGATTAATTCTTGGGTGGGAGTAAAACTCCCATTCGACACTGATCATCATTAGCGTCTATCACTTCCTTGTTGGGCCTTCTCTTGAAATATTTGTCCATATTCCTATTCCTGTTCTTGTCACTATTCCTATTCCTGTTATCATTCCTGTTCTTATCCATGTCTTGATCCTTGGACTTGTTCATACCACTGTTCCTGTTCCTGTACCTTGGAAGTTCAGCTCTACATTGTCTAGATGTGTGACCTTCATTGTTGCACTTATAACAAGTAACAATGCTATTTCTTTTAGGCATACCTATTCTTTGAATCCACCTGTTCTAACTTTTGTATCACCTGTATGAACCACCTGCAACTGTTTCCATATTTCACTATCTGTCTTGCAGTGAATCACTTTGGTGAGATATGCTTTCTGTAAACCTTTCAGGATTGCATTCATTGCTTTTGAATTGTTGTGATGTAGGAGCCTTTCTTCTTTAGTATTTGGACCATGTACAGGAATAGTGTACTCATCCTCAATTACTTCCCATACCTCATTACCAAGTGCCATTATATGAACCTTCATCCTTGCACTCTAAAGACCAAAATATGACCCATCAAGAATAGGTGCTGCATTGCCACTTGAATAATCCATTGTGTTCTTTACTAGCTTTTCCTTCAAGCTGTTAAACTTTTTGAAGGCACCTGCTCTGATACCAATTAAAGAACACAAGCTTATACTGAGAGGGGGGGAACAGTATAAGACCTATTTTTACTTTTTCTTTTATATTTCAAAATAGTAAAGCAATATACCCAAATCAATATCAAAGCAATGCACAAAATCATCCACAAAGTGACTTCAATTTTAACGTGGTTCACCCAGAATGGCTGGGCTACGTCCACAAAACTTTTCTCTAAAAGTTATCTCAAAGTTCTTTGGGAATCCTTCCCAATTACAATGTTTATGAGCCTTGGCTCAAAGGAGATACCTTCCCCCAATCAGAATTTATGAGCCTCTGCTCAAAGGAGATACCTTCCCCCAATAAAAATTTATGAGCCCCCACTCAAAGGAGATACCTTCCCCTCTACTCTAGAAATGATCCCTCAGAAGATCAACTACCTCTACCTCTTGCCAGCATGTGGAACTCCTTTCCATCGAAGACCTCTTGTACTCAATGCTTAGCCTAAGAGACCTCTGCCTTCTATGATCACGTCCACAGCAGCTCATCAACCAAATCTATTCTCAGGTTCTTCTCAGAGAACCAAAGCACCTCTATCCTCAAGCAGTAGCACTCTACATTCATCTTTGCCCTTTGTGCTCTCTATGCCCTCTACTCTCTTTGCACAATCACAGCCACACTTGATCGAACTTCAACCTTTGCACCTCTACACAATCATAGTGACACCGTCTTTGCACACTCTGCTTCCTTTGTGATCTTTCACACTTAGAATGATTCAACGAAATGCACTCTGCACACTACGATCGAATTTCACACTCTGCTCTCGACGATCAAACTTCTTGATCTGCACACTATCTATGAACGTCGCACTTCAACAACACATCAATTTTTCTTCAACTCTCCAAACAACCCTCCTTTTATAACAGATTTTTCATGATAAAAACTTTAATCTTAGTCGACTGTTATAAAAAATGCAAACCCTAATATTTGTCGATTGCAAACCCTAATCTTTGTTAGCTAAAATTTGACTTTGTCGGCTTCACTGCCTCTGTAACTCTTTTGTAGCTTCTGCCATGAAAATACATCATGTCGCGATATCGCGACACCTTTGCAACCGTACACTTTCTTTTGGCTTTTGTCACGATATCATGACACTTTAGCCTTTGTCGACTTCAACTAAGCTCTTGTCGTGATATCACGACACTTCTGACTTTGTCAGCATCAACTTTGCTTTTGTCGCGATATCATGACACTTCTCCCTTCGTCGACCTCCTTTCTGCTTTTGTCATGAAATCGTGACACTTCTGCCTTTGTAGACTTCATCTTTACTTCTATCATGATATCGCGACACTTCTGTCTTCATAGATGCTTTTGTCATGAAATCATGACACTTCTCCTATAGAAGACCTGCATTATGTTTTTGTCACAAAATCATGACACTTTCTCCAACCGAATGCTGCCATCTCAATCTGTCATGAAATCGTGACACTTTTTGCATCTGTTTGCTTTCTCTTCAACCTGTCATGAAATCATGACATTTCTTACTTCGAAACCTTTCCTTTGCTGCATGTCACAAAATCGTGATAGTTCTTACTTGGAACATTTTCATCTATAGCATGTCATAAAATTGTGACAGTTCTCACTTCGAACTCTACAGCATGTCACGAAATCGTGACACATTTCGTGTTACTTTCTCTCTCTTTGAACTTGTCATGAAATTGCAACAATTCACACTAGGGACTCTCTCTTCTGCATTATGTCATGAAATCACAACACTTTTTCTTCCATACAACCTTCCTTGCTATATGTCATGAAATAGCGACACTTTTCCTTCTCTGCCTTCTTGCTCTTTTCAAGTCGCGAAAATGCGACATGTCGTGAAATCGTGACACTTTCCACCTTGCTCTCTTTCTCTGCCAACATGTCACGAAATCACAACAGTTTTTCCACTTGCATTTTTCTCTACCAACATGTCATGAAATCGCGATAGTTTTTCTTGCTTCTTCTCTCTCTTCCAACATGTCACGAAATCGTGACAGTTTTCCTTGCCTGCTGTATATGTCGCGATATCGTGACACTTTTCTTACTTGTCATTTTCTTTGATCTTTTGCAAAAGGGCTACTATGGTCTTCTTGGAAACTCACTGTCCATGATCTGAATAACCTTTGAACTTGTCATGCCGTAACCTTCATCAAAACAAATTATTTGACATTAAATCAAATTCCTTCAAGAGATTCTTGACATCAATGACAACTTATAAAATTGAGCAAAGGCAATGTACCCAAAGTACCCAAAATTGCCAACACAACTTCTTTTAATTGTGGCAAGGCAGGTCACTTTGCTCGTGACTGCTGGTCAAAATATTCTCAAGGCAGCAACAATAAATATGGAAATTATGGTGAAGAAGATGATACCTCTAATATTTTTATTTCATATGGACAATCAAAAAAAAATCTAAATGACACATGGATGTTGGATACTGGTTTCTCAAACCATATGAGTGGCAAAAAAAATCTATTTGCTACTCTAGATTCCACTTATAAATCCCACATCAAGTTAGGGGATGATAAATCTTTGCAAGTCGAAGGCATTGGAGCCATGGAGGTTCCAACAAAAGAAGGCCTAAAGAAATTTAATGACATCTACTACACTCCAAAGCTCCAACACAATCTGCTAAGCATTGGGTAAATGATGGAGAATAATTACAAATTTTTTTTGATGAAGGAAAATGTATCATTCTTGATAAAAAAAATTGTAATTGTGTCATCACACAGGTTCCAATGACCAAAAATAGATTATTTCCCCTCAAGTTTGGAGATCCAGGGGGATCTCAAATTGCAAATGTAGCTATAGCTAATCCAAGTGTGCTTTGGCACTTGTGATATGGTCACCTTAATTTAGCCAGCTTGAAATTGCTAACTTCTCAAGCTATGGTGATAGGACTTCCCAAAATAAACGAACAAAAGGAGGTCTGTGAAGGATGTGCTTTGGGAAAGCACTCAAGGTCTAAGTTTCCAAAAGGACAAGCATGGAGAGCTAGCTATCCACTTTAGTTAGTGTATTCAGACATCTGTGGTCCAATGCAAACAAAGAGTGTTGAAAACAATTCCTATTTTCTCACTTTCATAGATGATTTCTCTAGAATGTGTTGGATTTATTTCTTGAAATATAAAGATGAAGCCTTTGATTGCTTCATAGATTTCATAAACAATATAGAGAAACAAAGTGATTTTTATGTAAAATATCTTAGGACATATAAAGGATGCGAGTACTCCTCAAAAGAATTTTGAAGTATTGTAAAACAAGTGGGATAAAAAGGCAATTCACCACTGCCTATACCCCACAACAGAATGGTGTGGCAGAGAGAAAGAACGGCACCATAGTAGATATGGTGAGAACAATGTTTTAGACTAAACATCTAACTAATATGTATTGGGTTGATGCTGTAAGAACTAGTGTCTACATTCTAAATAGAAGTCCGACTTCTACTTTAGATGACATCACTCATTATGAGGGGTGGTATGGAAAGAAACCAAATGTAAAGCACTTCAATTTTTTTGGTTCTTTAGCATATGCACACATTCTTGATGAAAAGAGGAAGAAGCTTGATCCCAAAAGTCAAGCTTGTATATTTTTAGGGTATTTTGAGTCTACCAAAGCATATAGACTCTACAATCCCAAGACTCATAAAATTATACTTTCTAGGGATGTAATTTTTGATGAAGGGAGAGAATGGGGTCATCAAAGAATTTTTGTTAATGATAAGTCCCAAGATGTAAGTTCTTCATAGGTACAACATGTGTCTCCCAATAAAATCAAAGGTACACCAACTCCTCCAAGCTCAAGAAGGAGTACTACATCAAGTACTTCAACCGCCACTCCAAGTCCTCCACAGATATCAGTAAGTTCTTAACCGATGGATATTGAATTTCAATAAAGAGGTAAAAGAACATTATAGCATCATCCATATTTTCAAATGTTGGATCAAAATTTCCAGAAAAGATACACTAGAAGCCAAGCTAGTGAACTGAATTCAATTTTGCAAAAACTTGAAAATTTGCATATGTATGGGGATGATGACTCCAAATATCCTAAGGGAAATGTAGTTAATTATGATTTATTAACTAATGCACAACTAGAAACAACTATCTATAAGAACGCTTGTACTCAAAATATATGGCAAGAAGCCATGGAAGAGGAAATAACCTCTATAAAAAATAATGATACATGGGAGCTAGTAAAGCTACCCAAAGGAAAAAAATGTGTTGGGTGTAAATGGGTCTACAAGACCAAATACAATGTTGATGGAAGCATTGAGAGGCACAAGGTGAGATTAGTAGAAAAAGGTTTTACTCAAAAATTTGGCATTGACTATGAGGAAACCTTTGCTCCTGTTGCACGACAAGAGACAATCAGATCAGTTCTTTCCTTTGCTGCCCATCAAGGATGGAACATTCAACACATGGATGTGAAAAGTGCTTTTCTGAATGGATACTTGACTTAGGAGGTTTATGTTCAACAATATCAAGGCTTTCAAGAACAAGGAAAGGAGAACCTTGTTTACAAATTGAAGAAAGCACTTTATGGCCTCAAGCAAGCACCAAGAGCTTGGTACTCATGCATTGATGGCTATTTTAGCGAGTATGGATTCACAAGAAGCAAAAGTGAACCAACTCTATACTACCTAAAGCATGGAGTAGACATTCTCATAGTTTGTTTGTATGTGGATGATCTAATATTTATGGGTAGTGACAATAAAATTAATATGGAGTTCAAAAACTCCATGATAAAACAGTTCGAGATGAAATATCTTGGTTTAATGTGATACTTCCTAGGGATGGAAGTGCATCAATAAAATAAATGGATCTTCATCTATCAACACAAGTATGCTCGAGACATGATCAAGAAATTTGCCATGGAGCAGTGCAAATCAGTTGCAACTCCAACTGGACATGGAATCCAATTAAGCAAGGATGATGGAGAATCAAAGGTTGACATGGCCACTTACAGAAGCATGGTTGGGAGTCTGATGTTTCTCACCAACACAAGGCCCGATATTCAATATGATGTTTCTCTAGTTTCAAGGTTTATGGCAAGTCCATATGAGCTGCATCTACAAGCAACTAAAATAATCTTAAGATATGTAAAAGGTACATTGGATTTTGGAATCCATTACCAAAATATTATTCTATGAAATTAATTGGCTTCAGTGACAGTGATTGGGGCAGCAATATAGATGATAGAAAATATACATCAAGGAACTATTTTAATCTAGGGTCAAGAATAATTACATGGATTTCCAAGAAGTAAAATTTTGTAGCATTGTCATCTACTGAGGCTAAGTATATAGCTATCACACATGCTAGTACTCAAGCCCTATGGTTGATAAAAGTCCTTGAAGAGATTGGATAAAGTCAAAGTAGTCCAACTCGACTGTATTGTGATAACATGAGTGCCATTTAGTTAGCATACAATCCAATCCACCATAGCAGATCAAAGAATTTTGATGTGAAGTATCACTTCATCTGAGACATGGTGGAGCAACAAATAGTTGAGCTTAAATATTACAATACTTTGGACAACATTGCAGATATCTTCACCAAAGGCATGGCTAAATCTCAATATATAAAGTTGAGAGATTGTATAGTCAGTCCTCTCAACTTTAAGGGGGAGAATGTTGGAAGTTAAAAGGTAAAAAAATTGTTTCAACTTTAAGCTTTGACCTTACCTTTTTACTCCCATTGGATGACAACCGAGTCAGCAGGATTGGGCGACAGATAGGTTGATGGACGATAGGAAGAGTTAGACATTGAATTGCCTTTTTCCTTTCCTCCCTATTTCTTCTCTCCCAAATATCTCTCCAACAACTATGTACACACTAGATAATGCTTTGTATTTCAAATATTATTGATTAATTGAATTTTCAAATATTGAATAGTTAATTTCAATAAGGATTCCATTAGACTATGACCTCATTGGAGTGAGTGGCAGGCCATGGTATCATCCATGGATAACAAGACAATTGGATAAGTTGGATCGATTTCATCCGAAGTCACCTACCACACTATAGCCACAAAGAATTTTGCATTTGGAAGCTCACGAACCGTGACTTATAAGCATACTTCTCAAACTGGGGGTTCCTCAAGATGACCCCACAACAAACACACAAAATCTGATCATGGAGACACTCAACAATATATTGAACAAGTCACATTAGCTAGTGAGAGTGAGGAAATAGTAGAAACCTCTGAGAGAGATCTACAAATAAAAACAACTAGGACAAGGTCATATAAGCATGAGTCCTCTATGACTGTGTAAGTTGACCATGTGCAATGGTTAGAGAATGCCTTGCACAAAGAGTGAGAGCTTGTGGATGCTCTTGAATATGATAAACAAAGAGAACAATTGTTGCACCAACATGAGTAACGTTTAAGAGAGCAAGCTGAGCAGCTAGATCGCAACAACAAACAAACAAGCGAAAGTGATCATCAAGGAGATCAGTGCACTAACTCTCCAAGAGAAGAATGCATTATACAAGAAATTAACTCGCAATAAATATTCCCTCCAAATTTTGAGAGGAACCCAATTGAGGAGGAACTAATAAAATTAATAGATTCGGATCAGACGCATCTTGAATCCCCTCGTAGAAGGGAAGAAAATAGAGAAAATAAAATGGATAGAGGATTACCTCCATCGCCACCATGAGTATTCCTACAAGAGGAGGAAATATGTGCCTCAAAGGCATTTCATGAGCTTTCTAAAAATATGAAAGCCTTTGAGGAACAAGAGGTAGCTGGGAACTCGCCAACATTGAACAAAATACACAACCAACCATTGTGTCCATCAGTTCCTAGCCCTCCCTATCCTAAGAATTTTGAGATGCCTAGGCTAGATAAGTTCAAAGGGGAAGAGGATGCACAAGATCATGTCACCAACTTCATTAATGCATTTTTTCATCTTGAATACAATGATGCTCTCATGCTCAGGATATTCATTATGACATTCACGAGCACCGCCACCCAATGGTTCAACCAGCTGCCCAAACATAGCATAGAAAATTTTGAACAACTAGTGAACACTTTTATAAAGCGTTTCTCCTTTGGTGCTAAGAGGAAAGTGAACCTTTTAGACCTGGACTATTTGAGACATTATTATGACAAGCTAGTAATGGATTATGGGAATAGATGGAGAAAAATCATGGCAAAATTATCATTCTCTGTTCCCACAAAAGAAATCATTTGGATGTTCACCAAGAGTTGCTCCAAACACATTTCCCTATTGCTACAACTACAACAATACCCCTCATTTGAGGAAGCTTTGGCATAGGCCAAGCTCATTGAGGAGATAAAAGTAGATGAGGGAACCATAAAACTCTGGACCAAGGAGTGGAACAAGAATGACAAAAATGGCAAGTACAATCAAAAGCAGGGCAGCCCTACTATGGTAAATCAAGTCGTATTGGATACACCTAAGGATGGGGGTGCACAACAACCCTAGAACTATCAATAACATCCCCCACCAGCCAATTACTATCAAAGGAAAAATCAAGGGCAAAACAAAGAATGCAAGCCACCTCGCTATTTCATGCCTCTAACAGAATCAATGCAATCAATATTCAATTAGCTGAGTGAGGCTAGGAGGATCATATTTCCTGATATACCTCTTATAGATCCCAACCATCCTAAACTAAAAGTATATAGGGAAGATCAAATTTTCCCTTATCATAGGATACCATGGCATGACATTGAGACTTGCATTGGTTTTAAGCATCAAGTGCAAAACATGATTGAGGCGGGAGAACTCAAAGTTGACAACCCACTGGCTCTTGATAACAGAGACATTGGCATATACAAAAACATGTTGCCCAATCATGAGGCCCCTAGAGAGCAAGGGGCATAAGTCAACTAGGTCTGAATTGATACACCTACACATGGGCATGTTGGGATGGTTGAAATAGTCAATATAGCGACCAGGACTAGACGGTATGGTCAACCACAACCTCTTGTAGATCCCAACAATGTCCCAACTACACCTAGGCAAAGGATGGGGTAAGACAACCTTCCAGGTCCACCAACCCGACCTATGGTAACTATCCGGAGTAGACTTGAGAAAAACTTAAAAATGACTCTAGCTAAGCTATCAATTTATGAGCTCATACAATAGTCCCCAAAGCATAGGGAGACCTTGATGGAGATTTTACGGTTGATTGAGCTTCAACCGCAAGATCCAAATGCATTCACCCATTTTGTGGGGCAAGTACAAGAGTTCCAGGAACCTATAATTCGATTCTATGATTATGATATTAAGATAGTATCTACTACCTTACCAGACCCCCTGCTGCACATCATGGCATCAGTTAATTATTTTCTTTTTAAGCAGGTCTTGATCAATACAATTTCATCCATCAACATCATCACAACAACAACAATAGAACACGTTAAGATCCCCAAGTCCAATATCATTTCGGGAGCATATACATTAAGCGCTTTCAATGATGCTTTATGCAATACTATGGGAATGATAGTCCTACCTATCAAGGTGGGGCATAAGACCATCCTCGTGATGTGTAATGTCTTGGAAGGGGCCATGAAATATAATATCCTCCTAGGGAGACCTTGGATAAGGGATATGAGGTGTGTTCCGTCGATCTTACACCAATGTGTCAAATATGTGTATGACAACAAAGTCTACATGGTTATGGCCGATGAAGAGCCATTCAAGTACATTCACTAGCTAGATTGCCCAAGAGAATTTGTGATTCCTTCGACCCACTTTTTGGTAGGGCCTTCATCTTTGAATATTAAATTGGACAACAAATACAAGGGGGCACAAAAAGACTCGTCTGCATCAACATATCATCTTGCACACAAAGTAACTAATGCTTCTAGTAAACCATCAATGCCTAAACCAAAGAATGATCAAAATCTAAAGGCACCTATGGTTGATAAAAACAAACTCAAGGAAATGCTAACCATAGCTATTGAAGAGAGCCCAAATCCCATGGAGGAATAAGGTCACCAAGACCAAGTCGAAGATGATGACTATCATCCCACTTTTCTAGTGTCATTTGTGGGGTCATCCACCTCACATGCAACTATACACTTGGAAATCATAGGGATAGGAGAGTATCTTGTGCAGAACATAACTTTTATACCTATCATGGAATCTACATAGGACATGGGATGACCGAAATATCTAAGACCACCAGTGGGAATAGTGGTTCCTCTTAGAATCCCTCTCAACCAAAAAAAATTCATCTATGCTGGCCTAGATTGTGCCCATAAATATATGGATATAAATGGGTACAATGAAGAGATATTAATTGTCAATGTCTGTTACCTCTCTAATCCTAAGTTTTCTTTGACCTATTTTGATAATTGCCATTGGCATGGTTACGATCTTGGTAGATATGCGCAGGGACATAGGTGACCATTTGAGCCATAATACCAACTTCCATCTAACAAATTTGGGCTAGGATATCACATTAGAGTTCGACATGACATTCTAGCAGCAACATTAGATAGATTAACCTTGGGGTTAGGAGAAGACATCGATTTTATTCTTTATCATCCACCAAGTGCAAGATACCTGAGCAACAGGCAGGTGGCCACAGTGAACATACCACCTCCTAAAATTTATCATCCAAGATCCAAAGTTAATGTCACCCTAACAGGTTACAAATCATGGTATGATGAGTAAGAAGAAAACACATATATGGCAAGTGATGATAAATCACTAGAGGGCCTGGCCATTCATGTGCCTCACTATTTACAAAGCTTTACCTGGTCCATCCATAATGAGAGTGGGTACATATCGGACGAAAGTAACTGAGTCAGAGGACTCAATAGAGAGAGCCTACTTAGGGGCAAGGCAATGGCCCTATGACTTGGGTTAATACACTAATACAAATGGATTCTTCATAAGTGGACGAAGAATATGAGGATGAAACAAAAATGGCCTAATTAGGGCCAAGACATGAGCCCCTCACCTTGGGGACCCATACCAATGCTAATGGTTTCTGGATAAGTGATGATGATTTCGAGGACAAGACTGATATGGCCTATATTGGGCCTCACCATTTATGGCAAGTCAATATGTTGGTGGAAATAGAAGCAGTACTTCGGGCCATAGACCTAGACTTGCAATTTTTGGGGAGCCCAGTTGACTTGAATGTCATTCATCGCATGGTCAACCCCCCTCTGCCTATATTCAGGAAACTCTTAGAGCCTAATGATCCTATTATCCAACCAGCTCATGGACTAGATCCAAATATTCCCATTCCCCCAGAACCTCATCGCAAGCATGGAAGGGAAACTCCTGAAACAAGATTACACCCATGTGGTCCTAGAGATTTCATTCCATACATCAATACAATCTCCATTTATTTTACCACTCCACTTCATAATCTAGTAGATCCTGTCAAATCATCACATCTTGATGTAGAGGCCATTGATTGAGATCATGCTAATTTGCCAATAGAGCCTAAAGATATTTTCCCTAACAAAGAAATGTTACAACCGTTCCATTTTTCATCAAGTTTTGCGTATGATGTATTCCATGTTGGTTTGGATCCTAAGTCAGTAGGACCTATAAATCCCACCAATGAAATTCATTTGATACCCACACCTCACTAGTTAGAGGATGGGTCACATGTGGCTATAGAAGCAACTTTCAAGGTGGACATCAGCGATGATCCTACCCAACCAAGGAAAGTCAAGTTCGGATAAAGTCTATCTCCAAAGGAACAAGCCATCCTGATTCCTCTCCTCAAAGAGAGGTCAAATATCTTTGCTTGGACTTACAAATACATGTCAGGGATAGATCCAAAGTTAGTCGTTCACAACCTTTCATTGAATCCCATGAAAAATCCAGTCAAGAAAAAGTTGAGGAAAATGCATCCAACCGTCTCTTTGATGGTGAAGAACAAATTGCAAAAACTACTAGATGCAGTGTTCATAGTTCCTATCGACTAACTTGAATGGGTGTCAAAGATGGTACCCATGGGAAAACCTGACAAAATAGTTTGTATCTGCACAGACTTCAGAGATTTAAATAGGGCAACACCAAAGGATTCATTCTCATTGCCAAACATAGATGCCCTGGTAGATGCAAATGCAGGTCATGATATGCTCTCCCAAATGGATGATTTTTCTGGATACAACCAGATCTGGATTAATCTTGAAGGTCAACATAAAACTACTTTCATAACTTCGTGGGGAACATTATGTTACAAAGTGCCATTCAGTATTAAAAATTCTAGTGCCACATATCAACGGGTCATGACATACATATTCCATGAATATATGCACAAGATCTTAGAGGATTACATGGATGACTTACTGGCCAAGTCCCTGTTGTGGCAAGAGCATGCTAAAGTCCTTAGAAAAGTCTTTTATCGCCTCATAGAACACAATGTCAGATTGAATCCTAAGAAGTTTGTATTTGGTGTAACTTTTCAAAATCTTTTGGGATTCATCGTATCCAAGAGAGGCATTGAAGTCGATCCTATAAAGGTAAAGGCTATATTGGAAATGGCCACCCCTACCAACATTAGGGAGCTAAGGAGCCTACAAGGCAATATAGCATCCATCAAAAGATTCATCGCATAATTATTAGACAAATACCGACCCATGAATTAGTTGATACGCAAGGAAGTCCCATTTCACTGTGACGAAGAATGCCATCAAGCCTTTGTAGAGATCAAAACATACCTGGCAACACCACCAGTGCTAGCTCCACCAAGGCTAGACATATCATTTTTACTATATATCGACTACTGATTTTGCATTGGGCACAATGTTAGCCCAAAAGAATGCACAAGACAAAGAGCAAGTCATATATTACATTAGTCGCACCTTGGTGAGTTATGAGCTAGGATATACGTATGTCAAAAATTTGTGTTTAGCAGTGGTCTTTGCAACTTGAAAGTTGCGATATTACATGTTGAGCCATACGACCTACATCATATCAAAACAAAATCCTTTGTAGTACATGATGAGAAAGACATATCACAATACACGTACCGCAAAGTGGATCATGCTATTGATAGAATTTTATCTATAATTCATAAGCCAAAATTCCATCAAGGGACAAGTCATAGTGGATCAATTAGCAGAGGTGCCTCTTTAGGATGACAAACCTCTCACCATAGAATTGTCTGATGATATGGTCTTTGCATTATCAGATCTGCCAGAACTTGAAGAACCTAAGAAAGAAAGAGACATGTCATTTTTCTTCGACGGTTTGAAGTGTGAACAAGGGGGTGGAGTAGGTATTGTCTTTATCACACCACAGGGCACTCCATTACCCTTATCATTCAAACTAGACTTCCTTTGCACAAACAACAACACAAAATATGAGACATTGATCTTGGGACTGCAAACAACCGTAGCAATGGGAATTAAAATATTGAATATCTTTGGTGACTCCTTGCTCATAGTAAACTAAGTCAAAGGACTATTTCAATGCAGGTGCCCACTCCTGAAGACTTACAAGGAACTTGTTGACACCTACCTAGCCCGACTAGAATGGTATGACATTAAGGAAATCCCTCATACATCAAATAGATTTGCAGACACCATGACCTCTTTGGGATCCTTAATCCCTTAGAATCCATATTTTGATTTTATGATCATTCATGTGAAAGTACTTTCACACTCAAAAATATTCCGTGAATCTTTTAACAATCAAGAATCAGTCAACATGATCAACATCGAACCAAATCAGGATTGGTCCTTCGTAGCTAGATATTTCTTGCAAACGACATCTTGGGGGTATTTGATCTCCCAAGGACCTGTCGAGTGTGGTGCAACCATACACCATAGATTTGTTCCTCAATATGTATTAACCAGCTTGGAAATACAGGAAGAGCAAGCCGTCTTTTCTATAGAAGTTGTAGCTTATCAGGATTGGATTTCTAAACTATGAGACTTCCTAAAACTTGGAATAATACCTCAAGGTCTATCACATACTGAAAGGAAAACATTCAAAAAGAAATACATAAGATACATCTTGCTAGGATAAATCCTCTACAGACGAGGATATGATGGAGTATTACTCCATTGTCTTGAGCCCTAGGAAGCATCCTGGGCAATTTTGCAAGACCACGATGACACGTGTAGAGGGCATTTCAGTGGCATGGCCATCGTTAAGCACATCTTGAGGATGGGTTACTATTGGCCCACCATGGAAAATAACTGCTATGAGTATGTTAAGAAATGCATTAAGTGCTAGCATCATGCAAATATAACGCACTTACCATCGCAAGCCCGCAACCCATCTATGAAACATGGCCCTTCTCGCAATGGGGGTTAGAATTTATTGGGAAGATATCTCCTTCATCTTCAGCCTGACACACATTCATCATAACGGCCATTGAATGCTTCACTAAATGGATCGAAGTGATCCCTTTAACATCGATAATTGGACCAAGGATTGCGAAGTTTATACTCCTCAATATCATAAGTCATTTTGGGGTCCCTTCAAAGATAATATCAGATAATGGACCATCTTTCAAGAAAAACAATATTTACTTTAATGAAAAAATACCATATTTATCATAATTTTTCAACGCCTTACTATCCACAAGAAAATGGGCAAGCAGAAGCCTCGAACAAAACAATAGTCTCCATATTGCGAAATATGGTGCAAGACAATCACAAGGATTGGTACATGTAGTTGCCTCTTGCGCTATGGGCATACAAGACTAGTATACGGATGCCCATTGGGGCAATGCCATTTTTACTAGTGTATGGCACTGAGGCCATCATGCCACTAGAGTTAGAAATTCCAACTCTGTGCATAGCATTAAAGGACTTCATAGATGATGATGTCACGTGAAAAGGCTACCTTGATCAGTTGATGCTTCTTGATGAACTTTGAGTCAATGCTTTAGAGCATATTCGCATCTATCAAGATCGCCTTGCGCAAGCTTACAATAGTAAAGTCCACTTAAGGGAATTCAAGGTTGGAGATCTAGTGCTCAAATAAAACCAACAAAATTTGAATTTGTAGCCGCACCTGCAAGACAAGTTCGCATGTACATGATTTCACAAAGAGTGGGGCCTGGAGCATATCGCCTTATATCATTAGATGGTGTTGAAGAGCCTGAACCTCTCAATATCATTCAATTGAAGGCATTCTACACATAAAACACAAAAACATTCAAATATGTCATAAAACACAAAAAACATTCAAATATGTCATAAAACACAAAAAAAATCAAATATGTCATAAAACATAAAAAAACATTCAAATATGTCATAAAAAATATTCAAATACATCAAAAATACAAAAAAATCATAAAAAAATAAAAATTCAGATCCAATCAAAAAATGCTTCAAGGGTATTCAAGTCACTTGGTCAAAAATGAATTCAAAATGCTCCAAGGGTATTCAAGCCGCTTGGTCAAAAATACAATCAAAATGGTCCAAGGGCATACAAGTCGCTTAGTCAATTATTCAATCAAAAATCTCCAAGGATACTTCATGCTACTTGGTCAAAATTTAAAAATCTCTAAAGGCACAATAAGCCCTTTGGTCAAATTAAGAAAAAATACAAAAACAACATAAAAATCAAAATTATAAAAACAATTGCATCTCACATCTTGCATCCACATAATTGCATTACATTTTCATATCCATTACGTTTTCATATGTCATGAGAGCCTTACAAGTGATGCCACAATTTGTCTCACAAACCATTCAAATCCATACCTCCATCAACACAACCATTATCTATTGCTATACATAATATACTAAGGTTTTTTGGTTATTAAACCACACCTAGTGATCTTATCAACTTGTTTTTCAACACAACCATTATCTATTGCTATACATAATATACTAAGGTTTTTCGGTTATTAAACCACACCTAGTGATCTTATCAACTTTTATGGAAAACCATCTTGGCTAGTAGACAAAAAGGTCTAGTGGTGACAAAGCCTAGCATATCTCAGAATCCCACCACTAATTAAACACTAAATTCTAGTTGGTACATGGGAAGATGAAAACTACAAAGTGGTCTAGGTTACCAAAAGCAAAAAGGAACTTCCTTGCTTATCCCCCTGTGCAACCGGTTTAAAGGTGCTGAGAATTGGCAAAAGGACAAGTTTTGACCTACCCAGAAATGAGTGATTATCATCACTGCATACATCCCTTGCTTTCATAAAAATAGGTAAAAATCTCGAAACAAAGCCAAATTCAAATATCAAAATCAAAAGGCCAAATTTTCCAAAATTCAAAATTAACACCCATATTCATAGCTCAAAATACCAGAAGAACAAAAGAAAAATAAATAGTGATTATCATCACTGCAAGAGTCCCTTGCTCAAAAGAAAACAAAAAAATCAGTAAAAAATAAATAGTGATTTTCATCACTAAGTATAAGCAAGTATCCCAACTGAATGAAGAAAAAAAGGAATAGAACTTGAATCCCTGGAATTCTCAGCATTGCACAAAACTAGAAGGAGAAATCCTTATGCATGACGATATGTCTATCACAAAAGCTATGCATTTGTATAGAATAATGTTTGAATCTGGATAAGCTAGCTTTAGGTAATCCAAAATTTCCAAGTACAATAGTCCAATTGAGTCCAACATAAGAATAAGATGAACACTTGATGATCCCTGATATTAGCAATGGGCTAAAAGAATCCCGCTTGAAATCGAAGGAAATGCATGGGTTCTATCTAAATATATTCATTTGCACACACAGGGAGAATGAGTATCTAGGACCATGATGAAAGCCTAATTTTCAAATGCTTAAGTGATCAGTACACAGTCATTGATAGGGTAACTAGAGTGTTTGGATCGCCAAAAAGCCCCAAATTTTTTTACATAGCAACAAATCATATCATCAATCCAACCATCACATTCTTTATAAGATTCTATAAATTAGGGGGTATCAACATAGTAGGACAAATACCACATATATATTAGAAATAGTATATAGACATCCACTGACTAATTTATATCTTTTAGTTTATAGAAACTTATCAAGAAAATACATCTCGCACCACTACATCTCACATGTGAATGCTTAATCAATTCATGATTAACTTTTTTTACTTTCTGTGGTATCACCCATTAATATTGTTAATGTCATATGCATTCCTTATGTTTTAAGTGATTAGAGCATACAGGTTCGTTTATACCATCCCATCACATAAGTTAGATGCATACAATTAAAGAAAAAATTAAACATGCATTTAACAATAACATCGCATCCACAAACACAAGTCATTAATCGTCCATCATCACATCATAATGCACATCATAAAACATATAGGCAATATACATTTGCATACAATCATAAATTCATCATTTATCAACTCAAGATACATCACATCATATCATCAAATCATATAAGCATCTACACATCCATATAAGCATCTACACATCCATCTAAGCATCTACAATATCATCTATAATCTAACATATGCATCAAATCATCATAATACCATCATCACATCACATCATAAAAAAAAAACATGAGCAATAAACGATACACATAATGAGTCATAATGCAAAGATATCATAAAAGTATGTGTGTCATGTCCATGGATATACAAAAATGCACGTGGGCTATAGTCATATAGGTCATCCGACCTCAAAAATGAATCAAAAACAAGTGAACCATCAATTAAATATTGGGTCTATGATCCCTGCAGCACCGCCCCCTATGGATGGATCTCTGGGAGAATGGTGCGAGCTGGACCCTATTGGTCTCTCAGTATGAGTTCAGACCCCATGACCAAAATGGATGGAATATTGCCCTGTTGTAGAGCTCCTACTGACCTATGACCCACCTATGACTCCTCTCTCCCTAGGGATGGCTCCTAGCCTCCTGATCTACCTCGAGAGAGTGACAATATGGGTTGCGTCCTTAGCAATTTGAACATCACTCCCATCTATAAAACCTTGTAAATGACTGATCTCATCCTTAAGAGCTACCCTCGAAGGACCCTCGAGAGCAGGAGGAGCAACAACAACTAGCATTCGGGCAGCTCCTCCTAGAGTGACCTATAAATCCTATACCTAATATGATAGTTGCACTATAGTGGTATCCCACTGAGCTATAATAGCATCACGTTGTTGTACCTATATCTTGGCCAACTGGAGCTCAACCTCCACATCATGTAGTTGTGCCCCGAGAGGATAATCTCTCCCCTCAGGCTCCATATCCTCCTCTACCTCCTTAGGAGCCTCTTTCTCTTCCACTACCACCTTCTCTACCTGCTAGTACTAGGTCGTAGTCCTGGCACGAACCTTACACCCCAATGGATCTGCCCCATCTCTGCCATCATCCTCTAGGTTTAGACTTCCCTCATCGCACCACATCAGGTCACCCCACCATCGCATAAATGCATTTGTGACTCCACAAGCTACTCCAGGATCAACAAATGGGGCATCCTTCTTATCAGCTAACTCTATAACCTATCAGGGAGGGAGGTCTCTCTCTGCTTTGATGCACCTATATAGAAATGGTACTAATGGCACATCCTACTGCAACCCATACTAAAGAAGAACCTGAGAGTAGAAGAAGTACTCTCGAATGTAGATCTTGTGGTCGACGAGCCATCGCTTGCATCACATCCTAGCAGTAAAGTTGTTAGGGTCATCCCAAACAGGGCACTCATGATACAGGCGCCATATAACACCTCTAGCTTGAAGTCTAGTGAAAGTGTCAGTGTAATGAGTCAAATCCCCTGCAAAACTATAACTCTTGTGCTCCTCGCTCCCTCTAGCCCATATAGCACCATAGCACTGCATTTGCACATCCACAGCTATGATCTTAATAGGAAGTCCCTTAAGGCGATCTACCCTAATTTGCTCCCATCCGCAGATCTGCAAAAGCCAACTATAGGTGATGCTGACACGACCCCTTCGATGGATGTGGTATAGCTCATCATAACATTGAGATAACAAAGACCTACCCCATGCATAGATGATGGGCACCTCACTGTCCATCAAGTCCTAAACCATCATAAGGAGGTTCTAAGGGAACCTCAAGCCTGAATAATCTGATATAAGAATGTTTTTGATGACCATCAGCCATATGCCTCTCTATGAAAACATGCTCCTGGTACCAGCAGATGATAGACCTTCCCCCAGACTTGTTGTCCTTGAGGGAAACCTTAGAGCGCCCTCTGAACACCTGAGTTAAGACAACCACCTAATCATTAGTGGCCAAAGAAATAATCACCACTCCATCAAAAGGGATCCAAAAGATCCTATACACATCCTCCGACATAATGGTCATCTCGTCGGTCAGGATGTGGAAGGTATTAGTTCGAGGGTCCAAAAGATGGGCCAAAGCCATAAGGTAAGCTTGGTCTAACATAATTTGAGGCAATATGGTAACGTACTGGATCCCACGAGCCTTAAGCCACCTCCAATCAGTGGCATACAGAAGGGGTAGAAGGTCAATCATGAGCTTCGGGTCCTGAGCCCAAGTAGTAATGATCTAAGCAAAACAAAAGAAAGATAAAACATAACTATAGGGCATCTAAGGCATAAGTCCTAATAAAACATAAAAAATTTGACACTCTCCTAGATCCAAGCAAAGAGTGGGGAATAAATGCACCTAGGCATGCAACACATGCCAAAGAATAGTTCAAAATTCCAAAAAACTTATTAAACTATCTCAGAAAAAATAAAAAAATATATAAAAATCTTTGCAGAATTGGCTAAGGGGTTTAGCCGCTGTCGCCTACAATGGCCAGAATTTGGCCATTGGAGACAACAGCGGCCAAATCCCAACGATAAAATTTCTGACCATTGGAGTTCAAACCTAGCCTCTTTGATCGACAACGGTCGAAAGGTAACATGGTAAACCCGTGAACCCTAGGCCATAAGATACAAAAAAAATGGAAAAAAATAAAAATGAGGACCAAACCACCACTTAAAAACCTACACTTAGCCTAACTATGGATTTCATTCGTTACCAACAAGTTTAGTGAGGTTCATTTACCATTTACTTAGTGAGGTTTAGTTTTACCCAAAAAATAAAAAGAGGGTAGGGTTTAAAAAATAAAATACCCAAGAAGCTCTGGCTCCTCCAACAGCTGATGCCTCACCCTGTGCAATCATGTCCTCGATGCAGGTATCACCAGAAATCACAAATTGTCACTGTCTCACCAGAGCTCTGAAAAGTGAACTGACAACAAACAAAAGTGACAGGTCAAAATCCTAAAAGTGCATTTTTATATTTTTAAAGTATGCCTTGGCCGCTGCTGGCATCAGCGGCCCAAACTTCATGGTCGTTCAAGGTGACAACGGCCACAAGCAAAAACTCATAGGCCGATGTACCTGACATCAGCCTACTCCACAGATAAAAAAAAGAAAATTCCTTCCATGGGGGATAACAAAAATATTTAATAAGCACATTTTGAAGACTTCTAGTCATCATAACGACCAAAATAACAAAAAAATGACATAAAAGCATAATATCAAGTAGGTCTCGTATCCAATTACTTACTCTATCCACTCGGCGATTGCAGTGATTTACACTCCATGCACTTCGATGAGATGAGTAAGTTACCATAAGGCCACTTGGGACAAAAAAATTCATTTTGGAATTACGATGTGTCGCCCTTCAATCTTGTAGAATACCAAGATGATCGGACTGCTCCACGGGTGCGAAAGGATCATCCTAATTCCCCTATGATACAAAAAACATTAAGCCAAAGTGATACAATATGAACATAAATAGAATCACTCATCCTGACTCCCTAAGAACGCTATTGATAGATGGACCGCTCCTCGGGATAGATATGGATGATTATCATAAACAATTGGAATCACACTTGGATGTGAGATTGCCCATTAAAAGCAACGAATGCTAGAAAGGATATCAGATTAGTCATATTGGTCAAGCGACTTGTCGCTTCATTAATTTTCATTTCTTCACCAATTCATTAAGTGAAGAGGTAGTTCAAAGCTTCAACATACTCATAATCAAATCAACAAAAGATCACTCGATCACATCAAAATCGTGTTCGTCCTATGAATCATTGCATACAACAATCACAAATTTTCTTTGTTTACTGGGAACATAAGCAAACATGACATATTCAATTATAGCTCTCCTACCAATCAAAACTATTGTAGAAGCTGAAGCTACACGATTGAGTTTGAGGAATGAGTGCAATTTAACATGTCCAAGCCACTGAGCTAAGTCCTTCGAACATTGAGGCAATGATTCAAGGGGTGCGCGCCACCTTACATGATTGGGCCATCTGATGTTGATTAGACCATTGATCACCATACACCCTACAAACAGATCAGTCTAGTTTTTGCTCAGTGTTGTTTTTTCCACACAACGCATCACAAAAAGGGGCATCTATAGACACCTAAAATGTGTCATGTTTAGGGGAGATACTCACAGAGACACATTCATAAGATCATATGACATAATCTTGGACTTTCCAAGCATCAACAATGGTTCTCACCACTCATTTGGGGCATTTTTAAGCCATACAAGCCTAGCCACTCAAGCCAACAACGATTGTTGCAGACGACAACGAATAAACCCTAAAAGTAGTTTTGCCAACAAACAGGCATAATCATGGGTAAAAGTGGCAGTCTGCA
Organism: Wollemia nobilis; assembly: GCA_028583015.1. Taxonomy (NCBI): domain Eukaryota; kingdom Viridiplantae; phylum Streptophyta; class Pinopsida; order Araucariales; family Araucariaceae; genus Wollemia; species Wollemia nobilis. The sequence goes on from JAQPPZ010015436.1 coordinate 32,840, forward strand.
TCCAATAAAGGTGATCGAGAGTAACTTTGCATTCCCTTTCATGACCAATTCACATAGGAGACTTAAGTTTGCATTTATACTTTAGTTAACTGGCCTCCAAACATAGACAAAGGACAAAAACTTTTCATGCTAACAACCAATTTGCATAGGAGACTCAAGTTTACATTTAGACTTTAGTTAACTGGCCTCCAAACATAGACAAATAACAAAATATTCTCATTCTAACTCTTACTATGCATGAGGAATTCATTCCTAGGGCTTGTGCATAGACCTAGGGTTTTACACACTTTAAAAGGTGCAAGCCTGAGAGCACCAAGGGATGATTTATCCCGAAATTGTCAGAACAGGTCATTGAGGAGAGCTTTCGAGACTTAGAGAGCTTCTCTTGGAGATCACATTTATGATGAAGCCCTGACAAATTGGAGAGCCAAAGAGACCACTATTTCAACATCAGATACAAGCTTTGAACCATAGCTTTGGGGCAAAGGAAACGAAATTCACCTTAGCAATCGTTGTCTCGGACAATGACCCGCAGGCCTAGCTTAGGGTTTTATACATTAGTCTCATTATTCTGTTTAGCATATCATTAGCATAATATCATTTCATTCATTTAACTTCATATCATAGACTTAATTTGCACTTACTTTCATTTGATATATTTAGTACTAACAACCTCATTCGGGGAGGCATTCTCGGATATCTAAGCGTGTGTTGTTGTTTCATTGCTTATAGGGCCACATGTTCATCGAAAAAAAATTGCAACATACGAGAGTGAAAGGGATCCCTCTAGGAAACAGGATTGGAGAAGGAGGCATCTATAAGCCCTCATACATTTTCGTGTGCGAAACCGAGAAGCTTTTGAAAGTGCACCACCTCTTCGCAAAATGGGCACTCTTTGCCTATTTGTAACCTTATTGTATCGAAATGGGTATCTCTAAGAGGGACCGAAATGTAACCAGGTTTCAATCCAAATAAAGAGATCTATTTTTTTATTTTCGTGTTATATGATTTTCATTGTCTTCCATTTCATCTTGGGTTTTTGAATACATTGCAAGTAGCGTAAAAAGAGCGGTGCATGCATCCCAGGGTCGCTACAAAGGCAATTAATGCTCTAAAAATGGTAGCTTATGAAATGCCATTAAAATTTACCCCCCTTTGATGAAATTGAAATTTTCATAAAGGAAGTTCATTTTATGCTTGCAAATGAAAATATGAAGCTGAAAAAAACTGGTTTACCCTCAAAATGAAGAAAAGTAAAATTTTGAAATTATAAAAATTTGCATAAAACAACAATTTTAAATAATTTTTATAAATTCAAAATGACTCTGGAATAAAAATGTAAATATGCAAAATGAAAATTTGAAGTTCTCGCTTTTTATTTTAATCTCTGAAAATTAAAAAATATCTGCAAAAGACAAATTAGAAAAATAAAATTAAAAATAAAAATAAAAAAATGAAATAACAGAAATGATGCAACTCCAATTTTCTCCATAGACCCTGCAAACACTAGATTTCTGCACAAAACCAGTATTAAAGTGACCCTTAATGCAATCAACATCTAATACGATGCAAACTTCAAAGGAATAGGTGCAAAATACTGAAAATGACAATAAGCCAACCTTTAACATGCATAAAACCTGAAGCACATCCAATATATTGCTGCAAAAAGATGTTCAATGTTCAACTACAATGCAGAAAACAAGCCCAAATTTGGCATCAAAATGGTGAAAATCAGTCCAGCAGAATACTTTTCTCTCCCAAAAAAATCCCAAAAGATCAGCCCTGGTTTACCTTTTCAATGGCATATTTGAAAGC
>JAQPPZ010015437.1:0-33152 GCA_028583015.1 Wollemia nobilis
ATGTCTAAAAAACAAATTGCAACTTAGGTTTGAATCCTTCCTTTTTTTTAACAAAATTTATACAGGTGCCTAGAAAAACACCTAATCTAATGCACAAACAGAAAATAGAAAAATATATTTTTTAACTTAAAATCTAAAGTGGACTTTTAGATCAGATACCACTTACTTGGAATCCTTTCACTTTTTGTTGAATCTTCTCAAATGCTAAGTCATGTTTGTGTAGGTCACCAAAAATACGATCGTGTTTACCCAGGTTTCCAATTGCACCTCTGCATTTTCTCATTTTCCAAATGCACCACTGCATTTTCTTAGATTACCAAATGCATAGTTGCATTTTCATAAGTACAATAACAACTAAAATAGGTTCTAAGACTCTCAAATTCAATCTTTGACTTCCGTGCGATAGAGCTCCAAAACTTGTAAATTAAAAATAGAGAAAGATCAAAACAAGAAAGACAACAAGGCAAATAGAATAGAACCCTTTAGGGGTCCCATCGTGATTGTCATTTTATAAGCCAAAAGAGATAACACTATTGAACTGGTGGAGCCTTGGTCTCCTTTTTACAATGTTTTTTACCCTAAATGTACAAGGGTATGATTACAATATTTGCTCTTTTAGAATACAATAGACAAAAAAGGGAAAACCCCTTTTTGTAAGTCACAATGAAGGTGGTGTCAATGATATTTTTGCTCCAATCAAGATGTTCGATGGGCTTTGGTATCCTTGTGGGCCATCCTTTCTTCAACAACTCTTCAGAAACCTATCACCTACACATGTATGAATGCAAACAAGAAAGAGGGATTAGTAGAAAATGAGGGACCTCCACGTGTGAGGCCCATTTTGATATGGAAAAAAACATAAAAAAACCCTATTGTAAATTCTTATAGAATGTATCAAATGTACAAAAAATAGAATACAATGAAAGAAATTACCTTGTTGTTTTACCTATCTGATTTGAGTTTGTTGCTAGCTAAAAATACTCCTAAGAAAATGTGGGGTCACATTTGGGGCTGGCTAAATGCAAAGCCATATTTGTACAAACATAGAGGCATGTTTGTGATTGTGTAAATGCATTCATGTATTTGTGACAGTAAGGAAAAACTGCTAGGGGGTTAGATCTAGGGCATCAATGGCTTGATATTCAATATTATTGATGATCTCCTATAGAAATTCTAGCAGTGTTACAATGTATTTTCTAGCCTCTTTTGGGTGGTGCAATGATCATGTCTTTATAGTATTTTGGAGGTTTTGGAGAGAAAGGATAGGTGGCAAGCCAGGGTTGCCAAGTGGTAGTGACTAGGCAATTGTCTATCTTGGGTAGTTGTAGTGAGTAAGAGTATTCCACTTAGATGGAGTGGTGGTATGTGGGTAGGTGAGAGTGGAGTGAGGTATGTGAGATATTGCAAGGGGAGGGATAGTGGTGGCTAGGACATGTCTCAAGTGGAGAGATAGGGCTTCCTAAGGGAATTTTCTTGATTTAATAAAATCTGGAAAATAGGATTATGTGCAAGATTTTATATGCCTAAGTTTAAACTTAGGTATATAATTTGTTATGTAGGATTGTGGGGGTGAATAAGGTTTTTCAAATGCCTAGGTTTTGGTTTCTAAACTAATAAACTCCATGTTCATTTAGTAATCTAGAAAATAACAATAACATGAATTTCCTACTTCATTTTTACAAAACTTTCACCAATTATTTTAAATAAATAATTGAATAAATTAATTCACCTTAAACATTCATTATCCCAATACAATCATACTTTATAATTACCAATAAAGCATCATAGATTTTCTAAATAATAATAAACAAATATTTTCCTCATTAATACTAAAGTAAAACTTCCTTTTCCATTTTAAAGTACAACATTAACATTTATCCATTAACATAAAGAATAGAATTCAATAAGCTAACATTTACTTAATTTCATGTTTTAAAAAAACTTAAAAAAAGGAACCTTTTACCCAAGTAATACAATAAAAACATCATACTTATTTCTTAAAATAATAAAAAAGGTAATATATATTTCTTTTCCTTTGTTTACCATTTTATTTTTCAAAATTATAAAATAAGGTGACAACTAACTTGTTTACACTTTAAATAATGCACACCACTTTCCTTTTTCTATGGAAACTAATAAGCCCTACTCACAATATAAATCATGCATTTCCCAAGGAATAAACCATGCATAAAGCACATAAAGTAGACAATAAAAATACTTAGGATTTGACCTTCTAAAAACTAGGCACACACGGGTCAACATCCACATCTCTTTTTTATATGTATTAGGGCATGAAAGGTTGATGTATGATATGCACATAATATAAAGGTTTTATTATTCATTTTTTATTTATTTAAAGAAATATTTTCTACTTAAGGAAGGCTAAGGTAAATTATTCATGCCAAAAATAAACTATATCCCCTACCATTATGCATCGATGATTGTCAACATTGCAAGTCAAAACGCAAAAACTAGCCAGACTAGTGCCAAATTGCAAAAATGATATAAAATTATGATTTGTAAATTTTTGAAACCTTTAATCCAATGAATCCCAATAAGGATGCTTACCTCTTTTTTAACCTAAAACTAGGTGGATGCACAGAAGCAACCTCCTCTCGTCTTTCAATTGCCAAGCATGACTTATGCTCTTACCTTCGCTTCCATTTTGCAATACCCTTACTTTTCTTATTTCCCTTCATTTTTTATTTTATATTTTCAATAAGGTTTTAAAGGAACAAGAAGATGGTCCGCCCATCCCCATGAACCAAAATTTTCAACCACCCAAAACAAAATTGGTGTCTTTTAAACTTTTAATAAAGTTCTTTCATATTATTAATAATATATTTCTTATTTTTTATTTATCTATTAATTAAAAATTAATATTTCATCCCAAAAATGGAGATCATGTTACCCTCCAATTTGTTTTGCATTAATATTTCCTCTTTATTAATGTTTTGCTTTTCTAATGTTAATTATATAAAATATAGCTTTAAATATTAATAAGTCCACCTTATTAATATTAATCACAACATTAGAAATATAATGTTAATTTATAAAATATAACAATAAATATTAATAATTCCACCTTATTAATATAAATACAACATTAGAAAACTAATGTTAAAAATATAGCATTAAATATTAATAAGTCCACCTTATTAATATAATTTCAACATTAGAAATCATAAAGTGCTTTAATCAACTTATTTCCATCAATGGAACTTTTATCTTACGAAGCAATCAATCACAAGTGCAAGGAAGGTAAACACACACACAAACAAAGATAAAATAAAATAATACACCATCATTCCTTGTTGCCCATATCCGCTATGCAAAAGAGTTTATGATAACTTCTAGGTTATCAACTTTTGCTATGGATGGATTTAGGTGATGATGATTACCTTCAAACAAAACTATATGAATGCAAACTATATGCAATAACCACTTGTTACCCTAGGTAAATATTACTTTGGAGCTATTGTCACAATATTTCTCTTTTTTGGTATCTCATTCTCAATGGTTGACTCCTCGCCCACCCATGAGAGCACTTGGTACTACATCCAAGCACAACATAAATAGTACTATATCCACATATCATATAATAAAAAAACAAATGCATAAAATCATCCAAATGCATCAAAACTAAGTATTAAATCATTATTTATCAATACATAGTTTATCTCATAAAAAGGTCCTACCAAGGTGGGTCATGACAAATATGTTAACTATTATATAGCAAAAACAAGTTTCATAGTTAAGTGATAACATGACCAAAGGTTTCAACTAAGGGTAGCACTTTCATTATTTGTGAATAGAATACTTGACTATAAGTTTTACATTCTTTGGTATAGAAGAACCATAGCATAATAGCATTATTGACACTATATTTCTATGGTACTTTTACCTATAAATATAGCAAAATGGATTTTAAGACTTGGAATGTTATAATGATCTAATAAAAGCTACAAGATATTGATTGATTAGGTGCATGAATCTAATATAAATATGCTAAATATTATTTATATTATAAATTATACAAATATAAAAGCTAAATACCTTGTAAATTTAATACAATGTTATGAAAATTAGAAGATAAAATCTTGTTAGTAAATTTAAAACCCAAGAGATGATGATAAACACAACCTATAAAACTTAGGGAGGGATCCTATCTTGATTCTATAGTCTCACAAATTATGACCTCCATCATTTGCATGGGTGCTGATAACTTTCATGTAAGCTCCTCTAATCATACCCTTGGGAGAAACTTGATGAGATGCACATGCAAATATAGAAAGCCAAAGGGGTGATACCTTGTTATACAAAAAGGTGATTATAAATTTGGACAAATTTTAATTACTTTACAAGTGGATTCAAAATTTTCAAAGCTTCACTACTTTAAAAGGTGATCAATTGGGCTCCTACAAGGGATTGTTTTATAGAAATTCATGGCTCCCTAAGAATATCTACCAAAACTAGCATGTTTTAGATGTGGAAAGCTTACATGGAGAGGATTGGGGTGATAGAAGGAAGGTTGGAAATATTGATAGGAGGATGGTGGATTAGATAAGCACTAAAAAGTTTATTTAGAGATTTGATTGCCAATCACAATTCTATGAGGTGGAAATTGCAATCAAGAAAATTAAATCTAGATTTTGTAGGTAGTTGAAGCTTTTCAATTATTTACATTATTCTGATAGACAGTAGCATTAACATCATGAGTGCTAGAAGTTCTAAGGATATTTGTGTTAATTCCAAATGATCATTATCAAGATGATTGGATGGAAAAATGATAATTTGGCAAAAGTACTACTAAATGGTAAATAGCATCATTAGTGCTACCACTGTAGTTACAATGCTTATATTGGAGTAATAAATTCCCCTAAGTTTAGTCTTTAGATGCTTGATTTGATTTAGATGCCTAATTGTATAATAGATGCTTTATTATGTCATATATGGGTGCATTGATAAAAACTTGACATAAAATAGAATTAATGGATGGTATAGGATAGGGTTAAATTGTTAGGGGTAAAAATAAAATTATATTATCATCAATAATCACAATTAGGAGCTCTAGATGCATGAACACAACACTAATTCTGATAGTTCAGAGACCAAGACCCACACAATGCATAAATTGTATGAGACCACAAACAATAAGAATAGAATATTAGCCCCACATATAGACCCTAAAAATTACCCAATATTTTGATTTTTATCTTGAAAAGAGTGCCCAAATTAAAGGGTAATGCTACTATACAACAATAGTGCTACTACTTTGGTACTTTTTTCAAGTGGTAGTTATCTCATGTCACAATGATACTTTCACCATAAGGTGGTGGTTTTACCACTTTGATAGTACTTTTGTTGTATGATGTCACTTCCACATCATGATGGTGCTTTTGCTTACTAGTTATGTATGTGCATGTCAAAGTTTTGAAGTTGATTTTTAAGATAAGGTAGGATAAGGCTAAGATGAGGTTTGAGTTGAAGTAAAAAAACTAACAATTTGGTTGGAGTGTTGTAGAAGAGGCTTTAGACACTAGAGTACTCAAAGTACTAACCACATGTCCTATAGATGATTTTGGTGCTCCTAGATTATATAGATCATGTATTCTTAAAGGTAATAGGGCTATACCATTTGACCCTAGTGCCAAAGATGGAGATTGCAAAGGCCATATTGATCACATTGTTCAAGTAATGGAATTTAAAAATAAAAATATTTTAATTATCATGCAAAGATTTGATATTCACTCTCAAGTATATTGGTGCATCTTGAGGGTGCCTATTAGTGTGGCTCTTATATACATGAGTTAGAGCTAGCGGTAAAACCTAGAGTTATTCACAAGTGATGCATAGTTTGTATTCTTACAGTTAGGTATTAACATAAATGTCATGTGTGTTAGACGCTAGGTAAACTGACAAGCAATATTAATTTTAGCTTTGGTTTTGGGGGTGCTAATAGGCAATACTAGCTAGTGAGTAATGCAGTAGGTATGGGAAGAGGTTGTTCATAATAATCTTGTCTAGTATATTTTTTGCTTGGGGGCTTATTATTTTGAGCTACCTATACCACTAACTCCATAGGATGGTGTATAGAGGAAGAAGAAGCATATAATATTGCACATTGCTCCAAGTTTGGGTCTAGGAGTATATAGCAGTTGTTTGGACACTAGAGTTACTAGGATAGATGGTATATGCTAAGGAACCTATAGCATACCAATGGATTCATTAGTTTGATGGAGATTAGGGCAAGTCACATTAGGGGTATTGTCTATATCTAGGATAATTATTAATGAATTGCAAAGGGATCAAGTGATATGGTGACCCTACAAGGGTCACTCAGGCTAGGAAGAGGACACATATCAATTGGCTTAGATCATGTAAAAGAGGTGGTTGGTGGAACCATAAGAAGAGGGAGAGTTCTAGTATGAGCGTGTGTTCTACTAGTTTAACATATAGAAAGATGTCCTACAAAATATAGTGTGCTATCAATAGGTTACTCAGGAGGATTTTAATGTATTACAAAATATTTCTTCATATCCTAAGCCTAACATCAATTATCCACTTATTCTATTTTGAATCATAGATGATACCATTTTACATAACTACTACTAAGGATAGTACAAAATATCTAGACCTAGGAGAGTCATAGTAGCAAGGTTGAGGATGGGGAAGAGGATACAACTAGGGAGGTAGTTGAGGGGAGCCCAATGAGTAGTCTCACCTCTAATGTGGAATTACTAGGAGGAGTGACAAATGTAAAAAAGGGTGATAATAATAGTAGTAGTAGTAAGAGAAATTGAGATCATGTTGATGATTATGGTGGGGTGAAAAGGCCTAGTAGATCACCTCAATATTTCATAGAGGCTAAGAGAAATATTCTAACATAAAAAGTGGATAGCTTTTAGGCTATACTAGAAATGATCCTAGTAGAGCAAGATGTGACACAAGTACAAGAAATGACATAGACATAGAAACATAATTTTTGGTTCCAACAACCTCAATGATGTAGTCAACTATCCTAAGTTTGACTATAGGGGTATGTAACTTTGGTAAAGGCCAAAATGATAATGCTAGTGATAGCCAAATGGTCCATACATTGTTAGGCCAGATGGTTGATATATAATAGTGATATGTAATAGAGCTAGCATAGGTTTAGACATTTGATAGTAGAGATCAAGTGATTAAACTATTATCAAATAGTCTACCATACAATAGTGTTAACAAATGATTAACTATTATCATCCAATAATATTAGATGGTATGGATTGACTCATGGTCTATGATCCAATAGTTGTAGTGATCTATGAGGATGTCACCACCAGAAAGAGGAGTAGGAGGATTTCCTAATACCATCTCATAGAGGTAGCTACTATGCTACCACTATGAGAGTCAATTTTGATGTTGTTGTATCATATGATCAATCATTGCTATATATGATGATGTACATGCACCTATGATATATATCAACTAGTATTTACGATTGTGTTAATTTTATATGATGAATGTATTATGTTATTGTTGATGTAATTTCATTAATTTAAATGGATGTATGTTATTTAATTTGGACTATGTGGTATGATGTTATATTGATTATGGGATTATTTTATGATGTTGAGATAATGATATGTTTATGATGAGATTTAGAGAAATTTAGATGGGAAAATGATTACATTTAGATAGATAGTTGGTGTATATTATATGATACAAGTATAATATAGATATAATACAAGTATATGTAAAAATGAAGCACCTAGGTGGAAATTGGGTAATGCCATAAGTCACCACTATGTTACAAGTTATGATATAGAAAAAGATATTGCCATGGAGACTTTAGATAATTTCATAAGGAATTTCTATGATATATAAAAATATTTGCCCAAGGGAACTTCCAATAATGCCATAAGTTATTACTATGATACAAAAAAAAATGTTCCCAAGGGGACTTTAGACAATGCCATAAGGCATTTATATGATACAAGATAAATATATTGTTTTTGTCCCACCAAACAAATTTTTTAGTATTTTTTTATTTTGAAAGTTTCAAAATTTTATTAGTATGTCAAATATATATATATATATATATATATATATATATATATATATATATATATCACAAAAATGTAAATAGCATAAAATTTAATAAATTTTTAAAAATTGTAAGGTAAGACGAAAATAAATCAAACCACATAAAAGACACCAATATTACATGGAAACCTTGTAAAGGGATTATCTTCAACAAAATATAAAAGCCTTTTTCTTCAAATGTGATTGGTACAAATCATCAATATCTCAAGTAAACAATAGTGTCTCATTATTAGTTGTCCATAGTTTTCCCTATACAGTTAGAACTACACATTTAGTACTACATAGTTAGCTTACAATTCACCCATCCAATACAAGAAGTTTAGCCCAAATATATAGTTTGGGCTATCCTCCTATTGTAAATTAGTCATGGAGGAAAATATTCATAACATGTACCACCACACGCATTGCACATGCCACCAAACCTATACTACATGCCATTATGTGCCCCACACATCACTCAAGTCTTATGCCATATCACTTTTGACTTTGAGTTGACTAGAGTTAGACTAGATATTGGAATTATTTTAATTTAGTAATTGTAGGAATAATAATACTAAGTTGTATGATAAAATAAATATAGGTATATATTTATTTTACTTGTAAACCTTAATATATATCAGTCTAACCTAGGTATATATATAAATAAATATTAATTAAATACCTATCTATTTAATTTATATTAGAGACTATATACCTAATTTTATTATCCACCTTTATACTTAGGTGAATTTACAATCTAATCCTAAAACTAGATTATTTATTCCAACACTCTCTCTTAATCTACTTTTAGTGTTATAATACAATTTTACAAGAGGTGAGGTTCCAAAGAACCATTTTACCAAGGAGCATACATTTTGGTAAAGACTTATTCAACAATGGCATAGTAGAGACTCCAAGTTGTGTGGCAATAGGTAAGGCATCATCCATAAACATGGATCTACAAAAGAAAAACATGATATAGAGTCAATAATCATATATATAATATGGCATGTAAATAAGGTTTCCATAAACATGGAAAACATGAATAATATATATATATATATATATATATATATATATATATTATCAACATGGAAAACATAACATCCATCAAAATATAAACAAATGGCATATATATTCCATCAAAATGGAAAAATAGCATCCATCAACATGGATAAACAAGTGGCATACATATTCCATCAACATGGATAAATAAATATCATATATATAAAATATATCATATAAATAAGGTTTTCATCAACATGGAAAACATAACATTCATCAACATGGATAAACAAGAGGTATATATATTCCATCAACATAGAATTCACAAAACCTTAAAAATCACTTAAAAGAATTGACATCACACAATATTATGCATTAGTATCACATAATACCATGCATTGACATCACATAATATTATGCATTACTCCCCCTTAAGGGCAATTATTTTAGGCCTAGTTTACTTCTAAAGTAAGAAAATTTAGATTCTACTAATGAATTTATAAAAATATTAGAAATGATCTCATTTGTGGGGTAATATATGAGTTTAATTATCCCATCTAATACCTTATCCCTAATGAAGTGTGATTGAATCTCAATGTGTTTTATACTTTGATGCATAATAGGATTCTTTGCTAAAGCTATTGAATATTGGTTATCAAAAAATATTATGATATATTTGTTGTTGTTAAATCTATTTTTTGTTAGTAGTCTTGGAAGCCAAATGGCTTCTTGACATGCTAGAGTAATCCTTCTATATTTAGCCTCGATTGAGGAGAGTACTATGGTTGGTTTTTTATTACTGCACCAAGAGATCATACCTGATCCCAAGGAGAAACAATATCCACTTGTGGATTTTCTTACAATATTATCCCTAGCATAGTCACTATCACAATCACCAAACAAATTTACATGAGAATTACTTGTATATTCCAAAGCTAAATTAGTAGGTCCATTGAGATATATAAGTATTCTATAAATAGCATTAATATGAACATCATATGGATTATGCATAAATCTAGCCATCACATTAACAACATAAGCAATATTAGGCCTAGAAATAGTAAGATTTAGTAAACTACCTATACTCTCAAATGCTTAACTGATGGTTTCCTTTGAAACCAAGCCTCAAATGGAGTGACTTCATTTAGTGCCTTAGTGGCACACCTATTAAGAAAATATATAGAAGTAAAACAACATTTAGCCCATAAGAAACTAGGCAAATTTTGGAGGAAAGTCCTTGCCATATTTGCAATGGACCTATTTTTCCTCTCAACAAGCCCATTTGTTGGGGTGAATATGGGCATGTGAATTATCTTGAAATTCCCATTTCAATACAATAAGAGTTAAAGCAATTACTCACATATTCTCCTCTTAGTCCTTAAGACTTTAATGGAGGAAGAGGTTTCATTTTACACAAGTGCCTTAAAATTTTTGAAATATTCAAATACTTGAGATTTTTTTTTCAAAAAATAAATCCAAGTTAAAGGATATAAACATCCATTTAATATTTTCACCATCCATTCATCATATTTTCTTGGGTTGCTCCTTTTATTTTACCATCGTTGATAAAAAAAATTGTTCTTCGATGTCCTCTGGGTCAAACCCTAATCCATCATTGATATTTTCACTCAATGGCCTTCACCCTTTCACAATTATCACCTCAGGTCTATTTGGAAGTTCTGCCTTCACCATTTCCTTTGGAAAATTTGACTTGAAAGAAATAATAGAGTGTTCTCCAATGTTTGAAAGGACTCTACGTCCTTAAAAAATAAAATTATTTCCTATGTCAAAGAAAATGTCCAACTCACCCCATCCACCGAAGCCACCATTTATAGATTTGAATCTTCCTTATTGTCCTCCCTGAACGTCCCCCTTCATGATGCATTATATTCTACTCTTACCAAGATCAATATTAACACCAAGTGGATCCCTTATCTGGTAGGTTTGATGAATCTAAAATTTGAAGGTACAGCCAAAGGAAATCCAAGAATTGTAGGGGTAGGTGGCATACTCAGAGACCACAATCGGGACAACATTTTGGCTTTTACTAAATGTATTGGTTTTCAATCCAATCATTTCATCGAGACCAAAGCTCTTTGGAGAGGGTTGTATTTAATACCGTTGAGCTCCAATAGGTTGATTATCAAAGATGATTCTCTCAACATCATCAATAACTTAAGGAACAACAAAAACCTCTCATGGAAGGTTAAGGGTTGTGTTGAAGAATCCAGGATAATCATATCTCATATACAGTAACCCATTATTCAATATGCTTTCATGGAAGCAAATAAGGTGGCAGATGTGTTGTCTAATCATGGAACCACTATCAATGGTCTAGTCACTTGGTCTGACACTTTTTTCCAACAAATATATGATGTGGTCAATATGGATAAAGATTCCATTCATCAAAACCCTAGTGATCAATCCTTACCTTTTTATCACCACTGCAATACCCAATTGTAATCTGCCAAGATTGGTCCCCAATATCATGTTCGAATTACCTTGTTATATATGCAACCTTATCAGCACCTTCACTCTATCCTCTTATGATGACTTAGACTACAATAGTTGCCTTTTCTAAAATATGCATTCCAACCTAAAGTGCCATAGTTACCTTTTCTAAATACCATCACCCGTGCATCTCCCTATCCTTTCCTTTTTTCAAGGCATACATTCACCACATCCTTCCTCATGCCTTCTTCCACATGATTGTACCCTTGCTCCCTTCAATACCTATAACCCCCCTTGCATGTTCTCTAACATATCCATTTTACTTCCCTCAAATTTCACATACCGCCCACCTCTTACGCTTCCCAAATGCTACTTGATTCTAAGGTGCTCGCTTACTATTGAAGGATTTTTTCACATGCCTTCAGGATTCATATGCAAAAATGGATTTTTTGAGATTGATATGATTACTAGGAACCCTAGGAACTCCTTTTATCCCCTTCATCCTCTCAAGGAGAGATTTTCTAATCTTTGCCTCGATGCCTAAATAATTTGCATCCCAACACAAAGAATTTCTTCCTATAAGGGCTCTACCATACAAACCCAATCCCAATTCTCTATTTTAGAAAATCTATCCATTTGTTTTTTGGCTTTGGCTTTGGTGTCATTTCTACCTAATCATGTGCTACGTTGAGCTAGATACTCTAGATTTGGATGCACTCATCGAGTCCATTCTCAATGAGAGAGGATACTTCCCTTTCTTGAGGAAGTTTTTGAGGAATAATTATGATACTACTATTACTTTTCTATGTAGTTGGGATGAGGGTAAGATCCTTATCCAAGGCAAGGATTACATCATCGACACTCAGTTGCTGGAAAAAATTATTGGTATGCCTCTGACCAGGAGATATGTGTGGAGGGAGAAGCATAATTGGGAGGTGGAGCTCAAGGAGTCCTTAATAAGGCCAAAATGCTCAAGTTGGGCAAAATAGGCATGTACAAATCTGATTTATTGTCTCCTTGTAACAAATTCATAAAGCCTATTATGGAATTCCTAACTTTTAATGACCTTGATAAAACCTTATGCAACTTCCACCCAGCCTTTGTAAATAACTAAAAAGATATCAATATCATTAACATCCTTGAGTTCTTATTCTTCTCAATGAATTATTTCATAGAGAATTGTAGGAAGAAAAAGAGTGCAATGTTCCCATTCTCCCAAGGCCTTTTCAAGATCATTTATAGTCATCTTCTGAGTCACAACCTTGAAGTTCCCCTGGTTGAACCTATTATCCTTGAGGAAACTCCCTAAGGTAATACAAGTCCTACCAATGTCATCCCTGAGGATGACATATCACAAGCCCTATTTTGATACCATTGTCTAGAAAGAGGAAGCTAGTGGGATCTGATAGGGATGCTGAGGCATCAAAGGGGAAGAAGATCAATGTTGAAGAATCAGTGAGTGCAACCATATCTTCCATTTGCCTTAGAAATAAGATGTGCTAGAGCCAACATTTATTTTAGGAAGTGGTTTTAGATGATGATTATGATGACCACATGATGGTGGTGATTCAGAAGCTGGTAATCAAGATAATTTCCATAGTGATTTCCTAGTATGAGGAATTTTTGTCCACCTTAAAGGAGATGTGTAATGCCCTAAACCTGATCTTTTTTTGTGAGGCATTCCCTGGTACAATCACAAAGGACCCTAAGTCTTATGATAAACCTAAGGTTGCTAGTGATATGGTGAAATATGGATGCAAGAGTACAATGAAGTATGGAAATAAGGACATCATGTAGTTGTTGTTTGTCGGGATGTCGATGAGGATGTTGTTGGGGATGGTTCCTGGGAAGCATTTTTTGAGAGCCTGTTGGGATACGGGTGACTTTCTAATTTTTTCTAGTTTTTGTACTATGGGCAACTTGCCCCTTTGATCTACTCATTCCTTTTCACAACATGCCTTAATGCTACTTTTGTAACAAGGTTTTGGGATTCCTTTCAAAACCCACTTTAATGAAAATTTTACTTATCAAAAAATAAATAAACATCCATTTAATGATTTAACTTGAAATGGACCCATAAGGTCAAAAGGGAATAATTTCAATCTATAAGAAGATTTAAAAGAATTTTCATCAAACTTAGTCCTAGGTTGCTTGGATAAAATGCAAGCCTCACAAATTACTCCATCAGCTTCAGGAAGACCGTTTGATAAAAAAATAACAATTTTTTTTATTAAATATATAAATCATACTTCTATATTTTAGATGTCCCTATCTATTATCCTACAATTTAGAATTATTTTCAACATACATGACAAGCTAATGTTTACCTAAAATTTGATGTGGAGAGAATACATACAAGTTGTTGGAAATTATACCTTCTCCAAAAATCTCTCCCACATTGTTTTTGATGATGCACTTATTGTCATAAAATTGAATGTTTATATCTTGATAAGTTAATTACCTTATAGAAAGTAGGTTAATTATATGATTAAGAATAAACAAAATATTAGTATATACTTCTCTACCTATCTTAACATTACCAACTCCTACAACAATTTGGGAATTGTCCCCAATAGTAATTGCATCATTGTAATCTAAGTTTAATGAAGTAAAATATGACTTAGAATTAGTCATATGATTAGTGCACCTAAATCAATAATCCAAGAATTATGGTCTATTTTATCATGAATGGAAGTCAATGCATGAACTAAAGCAACATTATTAGTTTGCTTACCTCCCTTCTTGCTCTTTATGTTTTTGGAGGTTGCCTTCTTCTTATAACAATCATTTTCTTTGTGCTTAAAAATACCATAAAAGCTACATTTAACATTAAATATAGGATTATTGTTCTTTAATTTCTTTCCAAACTTAAGTTTTGAAGAACTAGTTTGACTCTTACCTTTTAAATTCTTTCCTTTGTTTTACTTTCTAGGTTTATTAAATTTATAAACATTCAAAGCAATAGAATTAGAGTTAGGGTCCTTACCTTCAGTTATCCTTGTACCTTCTTGTAGCTTGAAGGTTTCTTCATGTTGAACAAGTAGGTTGGAGAGCTTTGGTAGTGTAGGTAGATTTTTTTCTTGATCAAATATTGTATTAAGGATATTTATAAAGTCCTTGAACTTTTTAGTGAGATTTCTAAGTACAATGAAGCATAAGAGATTTTTATTCACCCATTCACAACTACATGCAAGTAGTTGTGTCCTAATTTACCTCATTTTAGCTAGGTATATTACAATAGATTCTTTACATGATATTTTTGTGTTAAACAATTTTGAAAGAAGGGAAAATTTTCTACCCATGTTTGACCCTATGAACATGGTTTTTAACTCATCCTATGCTTCATATACAAAAGAAAAATTGAAATATGCACTAATATGTCATCACTTACAACCCTAAATAACATAGAAAGAGCTTGTTGATTTTTTATATTCCATGATCCAAGTGCTCTTCCATTTTGGGGTTGTGGCTCCTCCTTGTTCATAATCTTACAAAGTTACCTTGCTTGGTATTTTGCCCCCATCCTAGGCTCCCAAATACCATAGTTTATCCCTTCAAGAATATGGTTAGGGGTAAATCTAGTAATATCATTAGAAGCCATGACTAGAAGCACAAACATGTTAGTATAATTATAGAAGTATCTTTGAAAAACATAAGAATAAACAACTTATTTTGCTAAAAATATTCATATTCAAATACCTTTAATTTTAAAAATTAAAGAAAAAAAGGGGTATTGTGGATCCCACCACCAAATAAAATTTTAAAAATAGAAGAGCGACCCCATAGGCCTACCACCCTCCCTTTTTAAATATTATTTTATTAAAAAAATAATGGGTGTGGGAAAAGCTCGAGGCCTCCCTCATCACCCCATGCTACCTTAAGGGTTATTGTTGGCCTACTATCAATGGATTGTTAGTGGTTTCTATTTGGCCTCTACTTGGTTGACATCAACAACTTGTTAGGTCACTGACGTGCAGGCCAAGGCCTGGAATTTTTCAGTCATGCAGCCTACCATAAAACGGGTTGCATCAAAAATAACTTTTAAATAAATTAACAACTTATTAAATTAAAAAAAAAAAACTTTTAAATTTAATACAATATTAAAAAAAAAAATCATTTAAATTTAATAGAATAAAGAGAACCTTTTTTTTTTATTAAAAAATCAAACCCTCTTTTATTTATATATAAATAACTTTATTAATTTAAAAAAAAAAAATTCATTTAAATGTATAAATAAAAAAAAAATCTTTTTCTTCTAAATATATATATATATATATATATATATATATATATATATATATATATATATATATATATTTATATATATATATACTTTATCATTTAAAAAATTAGAGGGTTTTTCCTTTAAATAAAAAACCCTTTTTCTATGATAATTTAAAAAAATAAAAAAATTTAACATTAAATTTATACATGTTAGATTTAATTTTTCTTTTAATGGATTATATGAGATTGAAATGGGCCTTACCCGTATTACATTATCATCACATAGTGGTATTACAATAAATCTTGAATATTATCTAGTATTACATTATCACCACATAGTGGTATTACAACAAAGCTTGGATATTATCTATGTATCGTTTGGTAAGATTTGAACCTAGGTTTCCTCCTTGATATATTGAGGAATTTTATCGATTGAGCTAATACCACTTGATTAAATGTTAGATTTAATTATAACATAGATTTTAAAAATAAATAAATAAATAAAACTAAAATTAGAGAATTCACCAGAGACAAACTTGAGCTCTGATACCAAATGAAGGGGAAGGAAGTAAGCAAAATCCCCCAAATGCAACAAATTAAAATAAACTTAAACAACAAATAATTAGTATATCATATATATATTACACAAATATTAATAGCATTAAATTTAATAAATTAAAAAATGTTAGGTAAGATAGAAATAAATCAAACCACATAAAAGAAATACCAATATTAGGTGAAAACCTTGTAAAGAGAAAAACCACAGCTAAAATCATATCTTCACTTTTGTATCATCTTCAACAAAAGATACAAGCTTTTTTCTTCAAATGTGATTGCTTCAAATCACTAATATCTCAAGTAAATAATAGTGTTTCACTATTAGCTATCCACAATTCACTCTATACAGTTAACGTAACGTACAGATCGCTCATCCAACACAAGGAGTTTAGCCTAAATATATAGTTTAGGATATCCTCCCATTATAAAATAGCTACGGAGAAAAACCTCCACAACATGTGCCATCACACTTGTGCCACATACCACCATACCTATGCCACATGCCACCACACTCATACCACATGTCATTATGTGCCCATACATTCCACCACACTCAAGTCTTATGCCATGTCACCTCTAACTTTGAGTTGACTAAAGTTAGACTAGATATTGGAATTATTTTAATTTAGTAATTATAGGAATAATAATTTTTTTAATTTTTTAATAACCTATGTGTGGGTTCTATTAGGGGCCACTCCCATTACAAAAATAAAACATTACATTTCTTACAAGTTAATTAAAACTACCCATATTTGCCTTTCTATCAAAGATATTCTCCATCTTCCTAAAAATGCTAAGTTTCCATTACTTTTTCTGTTGAAGGAACTAACATTAGAACAACACTTACATGATACATAAATCCAAAAAATAGAAGGAAAAAAAATATAACAGTCATCCATCAAAGATAAAATCAATTCAATTATTTTTATTTTGTAGTAGAGGTTCTTACTCCTTTAGAGTTGCAAAATCTAAGAATGCATTTTTGCACTTCAAGCTCCTGAGGTAATATCTAGTTGTAACATATTTGTAGGATCTTCATTATTAGATAACTAACCCTCATAATTATTTTTATAATTAGCTTCAATAATATCATATGAGGTGCTAATATTTCCATGGAACTATTTGGATGGTCTTTAGTAACCATTTGGCTTTTATCAATGATTTGATTCAAATTCTCCTTTTAGGGTTGAATCTTTTGTTGCTCGCATGGTTTCTATTGGACAATTGGTGCATTTAGAGGATGAGCTTATTTATTTGAACTTAGAAATTTGAAGCTTTCAAATCATTCACATGTAGGGCCTTCACCTCCACCAAAGAGGAATTAGAGCATGATCGAATGATCAGGCATCTCTTCTTCAGGTGGCCATATTTGTAATAACCATAATATCTTGGAGAGTGTAACATAAAGAAACAACACCATAGCAATACAAATGAATCATTGTATTATGTTCATGAAAGTGGTCCCTTGGGATACAAATTGATCCTTTGAGGGTGCATTTTACAATAATATGTCCACAAGGGGGTAATTCCTTTTACAAATCAAACATGGTGTCTTCGTCTCTTCATGCTACAATCGAGGTTAGAGGTGGGTTTGTGAGTTGTGACCACCATTAAAATGAGCTTTGCACCTTGAGTTGAGCTATATACCTGCACACATGGAAGCAAGAAAGATGTTAGTAGCACCTATTTACAATAATTATGATAAAATGACTAATACAAAATGAAAATGAAATAATATGATTATTATGATTGCTTACATAAGCACAATATAGGCATCATAATATTAACATTCCCCCTCCTCTTTCTCCTATTTTTCTTGGTCATGTGGTGGTGCCTTTATAGACCTTTGAGGATTTTTGGAGGGAAGGATAAGTGATAAGCTAGGACTACCAAGTGGTAGGGACTGAGTAGCCACCTATCCTAGGCAGTTACAGTGGGTTACTAGAAGTGTCTCACTTAACTGGGGAGATGTGGCAAGTGGGTCGGTGCAAGTGGAGTGATGTGTGGAGTGAGGTGTGAGATGTGGCAAGTGGGTAGGTGGAAGTGGAGTGAAGTGTGGAGGGATGTCCCATGTGAAGGGACAAGGATGAAATGGGTGTGTGAGAGGTGGCAAAGAGGTGATGGTGATGTGGCCAGGACACATGTCAAGTGAGGAGAGAGGGTATCCTAGGAGGATAATTTTTAGATTTAATAAAATATAGAAAATATAATTATGTGCAAGATTTTATGCCTAAGTCAAAACTTAGGCACAAAATGTTATGCAAAACTGAAATGTGCAATGTGAAAGAATAATGTGTAGGAATTATATGCCTAAATTTAGACTTAGGCATATATTATTATGCAAAATTGTGATGTGCAATGTCAATGAATAATGTGTAGGAATTATATGCCTAAGTTTAGACCTAGGCATATATTATTTTGGAATCTAAAGTGAGAATATTTCATATTCAATATTTTGGATCCATTCCCCTTTGCTTGAGGATATAGTAATGGATTGAGGTCCACAAACTAAAACATCCATCCAAAAAACCAATCTTGATTTACTCATACTAATTTTACTTGGACAAATTTTCTTTGTTTGGACATCCATATACTAGAATGCACCAATGGCATTATCAATTTTAGTGAATATCTTCTCTCCCCAAAATCAACAAGGAGAGCATAAATATTCACCTAAACTAGAAATCCATTAACTTCTTCTATAAAGATATTGAAACTAGGATTCCAAAGTCTTATATAGACACCCTTTTGTCCAAAAAACCAATTATATATATATATATATATATATATATATATATAGATATATATATATATAATTGGTTTTTTGGACAAAGGGGTGTCTATATTATCCATTACCCTATCTCTATCTACTAAAATTATAAAAATAAACATAAAAGAAATTTTTGGGTAGGAGAGTTACTTGGAATTTTGTACTAGTCCACCAATATTTAATGTATCCTTTGAGCTCCTTCAGGCCTAGTCTTTTGCCCTTGAGTTTGCAGATAATTTTTCAAGCTTCATGATCAATCAGATCCAACCCAAATTTATCCTTCAAAATCGCAATAAAGGGTAGAGTTTCATCCACTCGCAAAACCAAATATCCTTGAGAGATATTTCTTTTGACCAAAGAGGATTTCTCACAGATTGAAGTGATGGTCTATGAACAACCCTCTTCCTTCAATTCTTGACTACACCTAGGTTTTGCATCCCTTTCACAAAGACTGTAGCCAAATTTTTTACTATGTTCCATCATTTTATTGCACCTAGGGTTTACACCCATTTCACGAAGACTAGCCAAATTTTTCACTTCGTTCCTGTAGGAATAATAATATTAAGATATAAAATAAAATAAATATAGGTACATATTTATTTTATGCATATACCCTAATATATATTAGTATAACCTAGGTATATATATACATATTAATTAATATAAAATAAATACCTATCTATTTAATTTATATTAAAGTCTAGATACCTAATTTTATTATTCACCTTTATACTTAGGTGAATTTACAATATAATCCCAAAATTGGATTATTTGTTCCAAACAAGTTATGAATACATTTACATCAAAATAAATGTTTTGAGGTCTTTCTAGATGTTCCAAATGATAATAGACTTACCTCTAAACAAATGTCATAGAGGACTTTTACTGATGGATTTGCCTTTAGAAAAATGTTGTACAGGACGTTTGACTTACCTTTAAACAAATATCATAAAGAGATTCTAACTTTCCTATATATAAATGTTATAAATGATATTTACTTTACCTTTAGATAAATGTTGTAAAGGAATTGATTTTCCTCTAGACAAATATCATAAAATAAATCTACTTTACCTCTAGATAAATATCAAAAAGTACTTTTGCTTTGCCTCTATAAAAATATCATAAAGGCCTTCTAATTTTAGACTTGTTGTAGTGGACTTTCATATGTGTCAAACAATGATGAACTTAGCTCTAGAAAACTATCATTGAGGTCTTTTTTATATGATATGATGTTAATTTTGATAACAAATTTACCCCCAGTTTGGGGATTTTAGGGGGTAAATTCATTATGGATATGATGCAATTGCCCCCATGTCCATATGTGACCAATGTAGTTTTGATGATCTTGCATAGAGGATTGAAATGCTTTATTGAGGCCATCCAACATTTTATGTGGGTCTAAGAGAAATATGACTATGTTTGAAAATAAATTAGAGAAATAGGTGATATTGCCATTGACACCTATAAACCTTGTAGTTTTCATCATGTGGTAGGTTTTAGGATGGATTCATGATTTTTTTATTAGCACCTATAAATATTGTAGCCTTCATCATCCAACAAAATGAAGATAAATTGATTTGGAAGATAGATGAAGGTTATGATGATATGGTCTCATTGGTATCAGATTACCAACTAATAATAGACTAAAAATATCTAACCTAACTAAAGTCATCATATATAAAAAAAACAAGATGAAATATATATGGATAAGTTAGAGTTAAGGTGTGTGATCTAATTGATGTGTTGCTTTCATCCTTTTGTATATACATGGGGAATGCATATAGCGAACTATTCCCAAATGTGTACAAAAGGGATAGAATATAAAGAGGAGATAAAGTAGGATGAAGATAGATGAGAGCATTTTATGAACTAGGCATATTACTCTATTATTTTTGTTCATGATTGGGGTGAGGATTATTGGATGTCATTTTGAAACTTGTCTACAAATAGGCAAGAACAATGATCCTTGTTAAGGAAAATAAACAAGTTTGGATTTTTTTTTTTGTGGGGGGGAGGTGGAAGGTACCCCAAACCTTTTACAAAAAGAGGAGATCTACCAACCCTTAGTGGAAACCATAGGAGGTAGTAAACTTAACAACATAAAAACTCAACACCCATGCAAGGCAAGAACCACAACATTTAAAAGAGCTAAACAAGTTTGGATATTTTAATTTAGTAATAAAGAGAGGATTTCTTGGTTTGCCGCCCCCGGGGGGGGGGGGGGGGCCGGGGCGGGGCGCCCCCCCCCCCCCCCCCCCCTGGAAGAATGATATTTGATTGTGTAAACTACTATAGGTTTTTGTGTGCACATACGAAGAGATGTGAGAATATTTGCAAGATGGGATAAGGGAGGATCCAATTGCATTAATCATATTTTATATTTTATTGTATGTCCTTGAATTTATACTACAAGTATTCCAAGAAAATATAAGCAAGTTCATATAGACAAATAGATATACAATAAACATGTAGACCTAAGCATAAAATAGTATGAAGCCAAATTAAAGAATCAATAGAATTTATTTTTAAACCTAATATCATTTAAGATGCACTATGTTCATGGGTTCTTTAAGTTCTTTATCTATCAATAATGGTAAGACGATAGGCACATAAACCATACATGGTGATTATATTATAGGGACATACCCAGTTAGGCTTAAATTTACCTTTAAGTTTGGTTTTGGCATTGGTGTTTTTCTATTTTTTTAGAACTAGGTGTAGACACCAAAAACACGTCATGTCGAGGGCAACTACTCATATGGGACATGCTACAAGACCATATGGAATATCTTGGACAAACTCCAAGATAGAGCAGTGGTTCTAACCACTCAATTTTGGCTCCTTGGCCTAATCAGTCTGAATCGTAGCTAAGACCTATGATCTACATACTAAACCACAACTAAGATCTGTGGTCTACAGTCTAGGTCATAGCTGTCACCTATGGTCTAAACTAAAGTTAAGTTGGCCTTCATCCGAGCCAAATCTATTTGAACGGCCATTTGTTCTAGAAGAAGGTGGTTAAATGATAGAAGCTTCCAATCCAACTATCCTAACCACCCCTTCTTGATATTGGCTTCTCCATGAAGCCACCCATAGCTCTTGGATAGTCCTATAAATACCCCTTTGAATTAGGGCAAAAGATATAGTGCATTTTTATAGTGAAGTGTTGTCAAGATAGCAATAAAGAGTGCATTGGAGATTAGAGCAGCGAAGCCCTATCAAATTGTATATTCACCTGAGTATTGAGAGATATTTATTGCCAATTCCTTTGCTAATTCATCAAGCATCATGTCAATTTGTGCCATGGATGCCCTAAGGAGCTAGAATGCCAAGAAATGCAAATTCGGGTGAATGGAGGCCCAATTGTGCAATTCAACCGCCAATCCAGTCAGAGGATACCAAGGCCATCCTTGATAATCAATTGGACAAGGAAGATCAAGCCCACAACCCTAGATTTGGAGGGTAAACTTACTTGATTGCTAGCCATGACCGACAACCATGGTGTACAGTGTAGACCGCTCATCAGAGCTTTGATTTGCAATCGATGAAATATTTCCTTACTATTTCTTTTGCATTGTGTTTAATTAGATTAGGTTAAGCATTTTAATAGTTTATTTCATGTTTTAGAGACACTGACCAATTTAATTAGGGTTTTACATAAGTTCTTTCCATTTGAGCAACTTTGTGCTACTTTCATGTTTCCATGCATCATTCCATGCAATTAGTCCATTAGATAGAGAGCAATACTCTTCATTTCTATGTTTAAAGCAATATTTATGAATTTGGTATAAGTATAACATACTTTGATCATTTTCTTGATTTCATTAGTATTGTAGCATCTTTATGTTCACATTCCTCAAAGGGCCTCATCATGAGAGGTTGCCTATGCTATTAATGCTTTTGTGTTGTTTCTTGACCACAGGAAAACATATTCAAAGGGAATTCAATCATCCAATTCCTTCCTCAATGCGAAGAAGAGGGTCAACTCCACCCTAGAGCAGTTCGTGTCACCCCTAATGGCCTAAAACTCACATTCACCCTTGAGAGGGGTTTCATATGCTTTTCCTATTGTAATAAGAGTATCAAAATGGTATCCCTAAGAGGGACATATTTGTAATTGGAATTGGCTTCTTTCTAAATGGAATAAAGTGTTCTTTTATTTCTAATTTGTTGTCAATATTGCAATGCATTCTTTTGTCTCTTGTTTATATCATGCAGTAGGAAGCATAGGTGTGAGGCTATTTTGGTGGTTACATAAGGTGATCACAGTGGAACCCCGCATTCCTTGCATTTGATCTCTGACTTATTTATATTTTTTTTCATTAGGTACAAACCATAGTTCACAGCTGCGATCTCATTGTTGGCCCATGGCTTCAAGATGCGGTGTACAGTTTGAACCATGCATCAGACCTACGATTCACAATAAACATAGCAGACAGTAGGAGGTAAAATCTAAATCAAATGAGGACCTGAGGTAGACCCTTATGACACTCTCTGTCTCTATTTTTCTTCTCTAATTTTTTTTAGAATAGATAATTTGAAACCTAGATAATTAAGGATAAAAATAACATGGAAACGAACTAGGTCCTTAGGGTTTCTTTTTCTAAGTTTTGGCTAGGCGTTGCTAGGAACAGTGGATCTCTGAGTGTAGTCCACCCTAGAATCCAGTGTGCAAGATTTAAATTGTGTGTTGGTTTGCATGTTTTGAGGCCCAATAAGAGGCCATATCATCGTAGATTGCATTGTCAAAAAAATCATGTAGTATATAGCTTGCATTTTTTGAATTTAAAAAGTTCTTTCACTGCATAGCATATAGAAAGTGAGCATTTTATGCTATATGATGCATTTCATTTTCATGTAACAATTAAAATGAACCACACACACCACATTTCAATAAAACGCTAGTGATTTGGGAGTGACATCCAACCACTAGTAGGGTTTCAACGACGGTGGATGTTATTTGCACCCATTGGCCCAAATCCCACAAACCTTTGTTACTAGACCAATACCGGATCCAAGAACCATCCATAGCCTAGAAAATTTGCATGTACTTCTATTCAGAGGGTATAACACTGATTGGGTGAGATTGGGTGAGGATCTAGGAGGACCTATGCTCCCTTCCTAGGTGTGGACCTCATCACCACATTTCGGGGGATTACGCAACCTGGAGTTCATCACTAGGTTATCGAGCTACGAGCATATAGGTGAAAGCCCTTTAACTATTGAGCATTACATCAACAATTTCAAACATGATGAGAGTAAATTAAGTTTTCAAAAAATTTCAAAACACATGGAACTAGTTTTAGGACACACATGTAATTCTTAAAAGAGATAATCATATTGTCTACTTTATGTGTTTTATTATTGTTAGGAAAATCAACATAAGATCCTTGATCTGGGGTAAACCCTAACCCTAATAATAATAATTTTTTTATTCTAATTTTTGATTCTACATCCAATGGATTGATAATTGTGCAAATCGGAGCTATAACAAAAAATTTATTTTGGTTTTATGATTACTCTATTTTCGAAGCCAAAAATAAGGAGAAACTGCACTAGAACGGTCATAAAATGGTCTAGACAACTCCAAAACTTGCCAAATTTATTTTGTTGTCTTAGTTATATCCTTGTGATCTCACAAAAATTTTGTGTCTTAACTCTTCATGGTTCAAAATTTCCCCAAAATTCCTAAAAGTGGGCATTTCCCCACAAGCCCCGGTTGGCCAAATATTCCAAAAATATGAAATTTTGACCTAAAAATAATATTTTTGAGTTATAGTTCATTGTTATCAGCTCATCGCATTGATCATTGTGATATACAACACTTAAAACCTTTTTTAGGAAGTCAAAATTCATAAGGTCATGGTCAATGCACGGGACCATCCCCGATCTAAGACTGAGGTTGCACCCAATACACCACAAGGTTTGGATCACCCTAAAGGTAGAAAACCTACCCAAAACATACCTAAACACACTTCAGGTAGTCTCATAGTAGAAAACACCACTCATAATGGATCTCATCAAGGAACCCCGCTTAGGAGAATTAACAACAGATATTCTTGTGACCTAAAAGAGAATACCTCCAGACCTACCACATCTCATTACACTGGGAGTTCAAATCAGTCAAATGAAGGGCAAGATAGAGGTAAGGCAACCATTCACATGCCTATTATAATGCCAAATCCTTCCAAACATGGAGGATGTCATTTGTCTTACCATAGTTTTGGCGAGGAAGGTACTCCTCTTGCCTAACCTTGGAAGTCCCATCACCTTGACTTCTTAGATCAAGGTGTTGGAAGATCCCACCATGGGACGTTTGAGTATGGGAGCATATGTCGCAATCGTACCCCTCATGGATTTTCTAGATCTACTAAAGAGTACATCATGGATGAAGGAACTGTCACATAGTTGCATCCAATTTGTACCCATAGTTAGTGTTCCCAATGAACACGCGACACCCCTGCAACATCCTTGCATGAGGATTGCACCCCAAGGGAAGAACATAATATCAATGTAATCTTGACTCATAGAGGAAAAATAATTGCCAACCTTGTTGCGCAATTTGAAGAAAACAAGAACCCACACAAGGAGTTGTAGATTTCTAGACCTAACACAACAAACCGATCAAATCGATCACATAGGTTAGATGCAATCCAAAGAGAATAAATGCTCCAAGACCAATTGGAGGGTTTATGTATTGAGCATGAGTGTTTATAAAATCTAGAACAAGAAAGTGCAAAATAATAGTGGTTACACCAACAATGGTTATACGAACATCGCTTAAAGGAACAATGCCTCCTTGATCTAAAGGAGCAAGAAAAGTGATCAAATAGATTGGATTAATCTGGATTACCTCCTCATAGAGTATAGGAAGCAGCACAATGAGAGATGTGCTACTTCACACCTTGAGTTACATAATAGGAGAGTAGATGATTATGTTTTCCATACCTTGCAATATGCTTCTTGGCCACGAGAGCATTTAGTGCCAAACAGGCATGAGCATAGGCAGTATGAAATATCATAGTCAGATGACCAGGATCAACAATATCCTAAACCATATTTTGTAGATGTGGTCGATGAATACAATAAACCTCCTTGTACTCAAAGGAACTTACCTCCACTTGCACCCCGAATATCCCTTTGGAAGGAAGAGATCATCTCTTCTCAATCATACAATGTGCTTACCAAGAGAGTCAAATATCTCAAGAAACAAGATGTGGCTAGTCAAAAGCCCACTTTAAGCAAGATACACAATCAACCATTGTGTCCATCAGTACCAAGCCCTACTTATCCTAAGCATTTTGAAATGCCTAAATGGGATAAGTTTAAAGGTGATGAAGATGCACAAGATCATATAACAGGTTTCATGAATGCATGTTTCTAGATACAACATGGCAATGCCTTGATGTTAAGAACTTTTTCTATGACCCTCGTAGGTGCAACTGGAAAATGGTTTAATCAATTACCTAGGCACAGTATCACCAACTTCGAATAGTGTGCGGATGCTTTCCTTGAGTGCTTCCCATTTGGCACCAAAAAGAAAGCTAATATATCTGACTTGGAAAATATATGTCAAAATTATGATGAGCCAGTCATGGATTATGGGAATAGGTGGAAAAAATTAATAGCAAAGTTACCATTCTCTATGCCCACTACTAAACTTACCTGAATTTTTACCAAAAGTTATGCCAAGCACATATCATTGTTGCTCTAGTTGTAATAATACACAACATTTGAAGATGCTTTGGCACAATCCAAGGTCATTGAAGATATCAAGCTAGAGGAAGGAGACCTAAAGCTCCATAGTGAGAAAGAATGGAACAAGAGCATGCAATATCAACCATAGTATATTGAGCCTGTGCATGTCAAATAGATCATGTTAAACATTCCAAAAGAAGCACAAATCCAACAACAAGAGAACTATCAAGCTCAACCTCCTCCAGTGCATCACAACTAGTGCAATAGGAATCAAGGCAAGGACAAACAGAGACGTCCACCTCATAAATATACACCATTGCCTGAATCTTTGGTATCAATTTTCAATTGCCTTTGCAAGGCTAAGGCCCTAGTATTGCCTAAAGTATGCACCTTGGATCCTAATCGCCTCAAACCTAAAGGGCATAGAGAAGATCTCTATTGTGTTTATCATCGGAAAAATGGCCATGATATCCAGGATTGTGTTGCATTCAAGAATGTAGTGCAAAATATGTTGGATAAAAACAAATTGCAAATAGATAGCCCTTTAGTTATTGATAATCAAAACATCAATATATTCAAAAACCCTCAACACAACCATGAGGTCAACAACAATCCAGTTGAGCATGTCAATGAAGTGCACATAGCCCCGCCTGATGAGGGTTTTATCGGTATAATCAATATTACAACACAAAGTAAAATATGCCTTGGTCAGCCCAACATACTAAAAAATTCAACTAAAGTTGATAACCTATCATGGTCCACACCAATAGTGAATTTAATTCACTCACCAAAGGACCCTATGATTACCTTTCGTAGATAGGATATTAAGCCAATCTCTAAGGATGAACCCGATCCTTTGATACATATCATAGCGAGCATCAATCAAATCACGTACAAGAGAGTCTTGATTGACACCGGGTCATCTATCAACATCATCATGACTGTAGCTTTGAAGCATTTAAATTTATTGCCTTCACACATTAAGGACTCAACATTCACATTGAGAGTGATGCCACATCCTCAATAATCGATACAACAGTCCTATCTATATAGGTTGGGATAAAGATAATTCCTATGTTGTGCCATATCTTGGGGGGTGAGAGGCAGTATAACATATTGCTAGGTAGACCATGGATGAGGGATATGGAATGTGTGCCTTCCATAGTGCACCAAAACCTAAAATTCATACACCAAGGATAAGTGTATGTGGTCCCCCATGATCAGGCGCCATTCAAATATTACAAGAAATTTGATGAGCTACAAGAAACTCTAGTAGCATGTGAGCCTCAAAATATTCATTCAAATAAAATCATCAAAAATTATACTAGGGCTTGCATCAAGAAATCATTACCTTCTCCCATCACCAAAAATCATGGTATCATATTAGCTGATGAAGAGAAGAAAACATCAGTTAGCATGCCAATGCAGAAGCACCTTGACCAGTTGGTGATTTATATACAACTATCTAAAAGCCAAAGCACCTTCTCACGAGTTCATGGGAATGGTCAACATTTAGACAGAGAATCAAGTGGTTCTAAAGCAAATAAAACAATAGGTGGTGCAATCAAATGTCACTTCCACATTGAAAGGGCTAGAACCTTTGAAATTAGTCACTCCTGACTCATTGCTCATGGTGCCTCTTCAAGAGAAATAATGGGTGCCTTCCCCACATCAAACTGGGGGTACTCAAGCTTACATAGTTCAACAATACAAAGTAAAATAGAAAAAATAACTGAGTCATGAGCCTAAGCATGTGTATGATACTAGCGAAGTGAATCATCAAGAAGCAACCACATCAGCTCAAAGGAAGGAAATTGGTGATGTGCACTTATTTTGTGGATCTTTAGTAGCCACTCTTTCACCTTCTTTAGTAGACAAGGGTATTTTGGACCAATCATTGAAAATACACATGAATTCCTTGTTGGTATTATGAACCATTCTTAGTTGTTTAGATAAAATGGAACATAGAATGGATGAGCAAGATAAGGCATTGCACAACGTTGTGAACCTGATTGAAAAGCTAGAATTACAAAGGCAACCCACATCTGAGGCTGACTCATCACTTGTGCAAGCACAAGAAAAACCTCAGCAAGAGCAAGATCAGATTCAGCCAACCTAATCAACGAGTGATCAAAAATAACAAATGTGGATTAGGCATCCAAGACAGTCACAATGCATTTGGACTCCCTTAAGTGAGTCTCTATGAAATTTTTCAAAAGTTGCAAGAGGCTAAGGTCATCACTTTACCTGACATCAAACATGTAGATCCAAATAGACTTAAACCTAAGGGTTATAGGGAGGATCATTACTATCTCTATTATATAATGGAGGGCCATGGCATTTGTGATTGTTATGGATTTAAGCATGTGGTTCAAAACCTCATAGATAATGGGGTTTATCCCATAGATGGTTCACCCATAGTGTCTCAACCTACTAAAGTAGAGACCTCATCTTCTCATGTGCAACCCCAAAGTCATCAGTCACCTCATAGGCCCACCAAGCCACCTCAATGAGTATTTTCATTTCAAATGATTGTTGCAGCTTTATTTCAAAAATTATACGAGGCAAGGGCATTTGTATTACCTGAGGTCGAGCAAAAAGAATCCAAACGTGGGCCCATTGATGGAATTTTATTTTGTAGATATCATCGTATACATGGGCATAGCATTTATGGGTGTCAGTCATTTAGGAAAGTGGTTCAAAACCTGGTAGAACAAAACAAGATCTATGAAGACGATTCTCTTGTTCACCCCCACCAAGACATAGGAACTCTGCAGAGGTCCATGCCTCAATTGGGAGAGTTGATTTCTATAACTCTTCCTAAGCAAGCTAATTATATTTCAATAGATAACATGCACACTGGGGGTCTTCAAGGTAGCATACCTTTCCCACCATCCACGTAAAATTCAATGAGGAAAAGTGAGGATCCTAGAGGTAGCACACCTCCTCACTTTCATTGAGGGACACACACATTGGGGGTACCTAAGGTAGTATATCCTCCATAAAAGCTCCAAAGGCAATTGTAAGCCCTTTGGTCACTGCACAAAAGGCTCCAAGGGTTTTTCAAAGCCGCTTGGTCAATCCCAAAAGGCTCCAAGGGTTTCTCAAAACCGCTTAGTCAATCCCAAAATGCTCCAAGGGTTTCTCAAAACCACTTGGTCAATCCCAAAAAGGCTCCAAGGGTTTCTCAAAACCACTTGGTCAATCCCAAAAGGCTCCAAGGGTTTCTCAAAACTGCTTTGTCAATACCAAAAGGCTCCAAGGGTTTTTCAAAATAGCTTGGTCAATCCCAAAAGGCTCCAAGGGTTTCTCAAAACCACTTGGTCAATACCAAAAGGCTTTAAGGGTTTCTCAAAACTGCTTGGTCAATCCCAAAAGGCTCCAAGGGTTTCTCAAAACTATTTGGTCAATCCTAAAAAGCCCCAAAGGTGCTCATAATCCCTTTGGTCAATCCAAAAAGGCTCCAAGGATTCTTAAGAACCACTTGGTCATCCCAAAAAGCCCAAAAGGTGCTCATAATCCCTTTGGTCAATCCCAAAAGGCTCCAAGGATTCTTAAGAACCGCTTGGTCATCCCAAAAAGCCCCAAAGGTGCTCATAATCCCTTTGGTCAATCCAAAAAAGCTCCAAGGGTTCCTAAAAACTGCTTGGTCAATTTAAAGGCTCCAAAGGCATTTTCTCACCGTTTGGTCACTCTTAAAGGCCCTCGTTTGGTCAAATATAAAGGCTCAAAATCCATAAAAATTTAAAAAGCATAAAACCCAAAAAAAACTAGTAAAGCATAAAATCCAAAAATATTTGCATTTCATTTGAATAATTGCATTACATTTTCCACATGCATTTCATCATTGCATTGCACATAGGCATTCATCATCCGTTGCATTCCATAGTAGAACAAATTGTGTTTACAATATTACAAATGACACCACGTTTGTATTTCAATCATGCATCTATGCACTATATTTTTCATCCATTTATCACCCTTGTGAGTAATTGTGTTTTTCAACACAACCCCAATTGTTGCTATGAAGAATATACTAGGGTTTTTCGGTCATTCAACCATACCTATATGTCTTCTCAAGAGTTGATAGAAAGCTTACTTTGCTTTTGCAGATGAGGTCTAGTTAGTATAGCCCTTAGCATATTAGAATCCTATCGCTAATCAACAAATTAAACAATCCTAATAAGGACTAGGGGAAGATGAAAGCCACAAATCAGGACCGGGTATCCTGAGGTAAAAAGAGTTATTCTTGCTTATCCTCCTATGCGGATGGTTTGGGAAATGTTGGCAATTGGCAAAAGGATAGGTTTATTCCCTACATAGAATCCCTTACTTATGATAAAATGAGCAATATCATAGAGTGATATCCCACATCAATCCTCAATATTGATACCCTAGATCGATATCATAGATTTACATCCTAGATTGATATCCCATATTGATATCATAGATCAATATCCTCAATCGATATCCCATAAACAGTTCCCCCAAAGCAAAATCCCCCAAAGGGAAGTTTTTGAAGAGAATTTTCAAATGTAAATTCCAAAAAGTTAAGATCAAATGAAGATCAGAAAAGCAAGTTCAAATGAAGATCAGAAATCAAAGTTCAAATGAAGATCAAATGAATATCAGAAATCAAAGTTCAAATCAAGATCAAATGAAGATCAGAATGCAAGTTCAAATGAAGATCCAAAGAAATTTTAAATTCAAAATGGAATCAAATCCCTTGCATAACTATATACGAGCAAGTATCCCAAAAAATTGAATAAAATAAGGGGACGAGCCTAAATCCATGGAATTGCTAGCACTACTGTACCTTACACATGATGATATATCTGATGCATTAAGCACCTCGCTTATGCACAGACCAATGTTTGAATATGAAAGAGATAGATTCAGGTGTCCTGTATCGCCTAGTGGTCTAGTCCAACTAAAATCTAAACCTAGTATTGGATAAACATTTGCAGACCCCTAATCTTAGCAATGGGCTAAAAGAATCCCACCTAACATCGGGGTATGCTTATGCCTTATCTTAATATACTCATGTGCACACACAAGGATAATGAATATTTAGGGCCTATCCTAGTGAAATCCTTATGTTTCAAAAGTCTAGTATGGTTAGTATATAACTTTCGATAAGTCAACTAGGGTGTTTGAGTCTCATGGAAAACCTCAAAAATTTCCAAATAGCAACAAATAATTTTTAATGCAATCATTAAAACATCAATTTTTTTATGAGAGTTTGTTTATTAGAACTATTTGTAATATATGTTAGATACCATATGGATGTCAGAAATGATATTTAAATATCCACTGACTATGTTATCCATATTATTTTAATTTACAAAAGCTCATGAATAGAAACAATATATAATTGCATCTCACATATGGGTGTACTATCTTTCATAAAAATATAAAGTAACTACAATCCATTATTGTTATACATTTGGTGGTGTCATCCATTTGATTGTAAAACTCATCTTGCATTAATACATTATGTTTTAAGTGATTAAAGCATACATGTCCATTTCATAAACACATTATCAAAGAAACAAAGAAAAGTATGCAGTACATACATGGCATAGATTATGTCATAACAACATAAATTAAATGCATACAAGTGAAGCAAAGTATACATGCATTTAGCATCAAAATATTGCATTCATATACAGTCATCATAAGTAGTATACCGACACATGTATATCATTGCATTCTAAAATCATACAACCATCATATAGCTAGTGCATGGCATCCATACATCACATCATATAGCGTCAAATCAATATAAGCATTGCATCCACGTGCATCTCAAAAATGTAAAAAAAAAAAATCAAATAACTCAAAAGCCAAATGTGCCTCGTACCTAGTTATTTACCCTATACACTTGGTGGTTACTGTGATTTATGCTCCATGCAATGTGGAAAGATGAGTAAATTACCATAAGGACATTTGGGGCAAATTCATCATCATGGAATTGATATGCTTCTGTTCAATCCCTAAGAAGGCCCAGACGGTCGGACTGCTCAATGGGAATGAGATATTCATGTCGATTCTTCTATGATATTTTTAGCATATCATCGACAATATGATTCAACACACACCTAATCAGATTTGCTTTCATTTCGATTCCCTAAGAAGGTCTTCATGGCTGGACCACTCCATGGGATAGAAATAGGCAATTACTATTAATAGTTGTAATCATAGTTGATTAGGCCTTGCCAAGTATTAATATGCTAAATCTTAATTTATTCAAATATTTCATAGTGGTCAAGTGATCTCGTCGCTTCATTTAAATGTCATTACCCTCATTGACTCATCGCTTGAGAGGGTAGTCATAATATCAAATCATAAATCAAAGTCAACATAAGATCCCTTGATC
>JAQPPZ010015439.1:0-34436 GCA_028583015.1 Wollemia nobilis
TGGGCAATCCTTGGCTAAAAATTTCAAAATGGTTTTAGTGCTAAGGCCTTTCCTGCACCGTGGAATAAGGTGATAAAGGTTATTATAGATTTCTTCATATTGGATTCTTCATACGACATTGTTCAAAGTTTTCATGCCATGTTTCTCAATTACCTCCACAAGCAGAGGTGGATGAACATCCCATTTTACTTTTTAATTTGATGCGTAAATATTAGCTAGCTATGCAACGTGGGCAGGGCCAGGTTCCCCTGCACCAGGGCTTGGATATACTCGTTTTTGAATATACTAATTTGGATAATGGGATATTAGAGGATGAGATTTTAAAGACCTTGAGCTCCCTTCCCATTCTTGCACCTGGTGATATCTCATAGGTTTCAAACATTTCAAGTTTAGAATTAGAATATGTGCACTCCTTCTCCTTGGGATCAGGTCCAAAAAAGTTATCTCGCAAAGGGTTTGATTTTGCAAAAGTGTTGTGGGGATCAGTGGTGATAAATTCTCCCACTGAGGTACTGAAGAACCCTTTGGTGTCTCCTATTGCTTCTCAGACTGTGGAGAGTCTTTAAATGGGTGTCTTTAATGGAAAGTGGTAGTACTTACAAATTTGATGGACTGATTGGCAAAAAAAGAGATTTAGTGGGATCTTCCCCCCTTTCTATGGTGGATTATGTGGTCGATGAGGTGGAGGTTCTTCCGAGAACTTCTAACAAAGACATGTCAGTGGCTCATGTGTACTCTCTAAGTAAAAATATAGTGAATAAAAGTGCTATCCTCCACAGTCTTCGCCTTATGGAAATCAAGCAATGTGCAGTTTGGAGCTCTGTTAAAATGGCTTTGGATTATGTTGAGGAGGCTGCCCATATGTCTGGAGATATTATTCATGAATTTGATTCTTTTATGTAGAACCATATCAGTTCTCTTATTGGTCGATTCTTCTAGTTTTTTTTGGGGTTCGTGGGCTCCTTCTCTTTGTTTGTTTGTAGTGTTTGTTCTATCTGTTTTCTATCTGTGTTGTTGCATGCTTTGTAAAAGGTTGTGGGTTCCCTTTCAAAACTCTATTTTCTCTTAATATTACCAAAAAAAGTAAATGGTATTTTTTGGTGGAATCTCATCCTCATATGGAAAGATCTTGGTTCATGCACACCAATCACACACATGCATTGTATCCTTTGCTTTTGGTGCCAAGTATATTGATAAGATCTATTATAATATGATCGATCTAGATTATTGTGGATTGTTGCTTGGAAAAATCTAACAATATTATAGAAAACCCACTATGATGCTTACAACAACATCTATACCCTATAAAACGATGGTAAAAGAAACCTAATAAATAACGTTATAGAAAAATAAACTTGGTACTCACTTGTAATTAATCATGCAAAGTAGTCAAACAAACCACATCACTAGCATTATTTTTTGTTAAACCACAAGAAAATCCAAAGTAGGAGGGCATCACATTACCCACATTGCATGCAAATACTCATTAACTTTTGGAATCTTATTTTTATGTGTTTCAAGAGCCCAAAGCACTTCCATGAAAATGAGACATCAATCACTCAATTATCTACTACCTAGTGTTTATCTTCCTAATTTCCCATTTTACAAAACATCAATAGTACAAAGTGAAGAAATTAAAAGATAGATTTAATATTTGTTAAACAAATGCTTCATCAATCCAAGTAAATCCCCTTGTGCTTCTCCAAATTTTCTTATTATTACCTTATTTCCAACATTTCAATGCTAGGTGCTTGACCATGCAATTGGAAAACTAGATCATGCAAAATTATTTGTGTTTATGTACATTATTATTATTATTATTATTAAAAAGTTCATTTACATAGTCTCTCATACACTATACTTCATAGTGGTTTGAACTTGCATCCCAAATTCCTAACCACAACACATTGTCTTTAATAGACTTAACAGACTTATTAACTCTTTGAGCATTGTTGCATTGTA
Organism: Wollemia nobilis; assembly: GCA_028583015.1. Classification (NCBI taxonomy): domain Eukaryota; kingdom Viridiplantae; phylum Streptophyta; class Pinopsida; order Araucariales; family Araucariaceae; genus Wollemia; species Wollemia nobilis. The sequence continues at coordinate 1,963 of JAQPPZ010015439.1, forward strand.
ATGTTAAGAAATTTTATAGGATAAAAAATAGAATAAATTATTTTTCACGTTTAAAGGTAATAAATATAGATTATGAAAATAAATGTTGTACATAAATTATGGTTGTTGAATAAGTGTAATAAATAAATAAATTTTATACATAATTATAGTTATAACTTTTAAATTTGATTTAATAGTTTTTTTATGTAATATTTGATCTTTTGTTATTAATTTTGATAATAATTATGTTTTATTTATTTTATTTTTATTTAATTAGTCTCTTGTTAGAGTATCAATATAACCAAATCAAATATCATTATATGACTTAAAGTCTTCTTTTTTTTTTTTGTGGAAAGCATACCAGAAGGGATACCACTTTTGGGTAATACCCAAGGAGACAGAGGTATCTCTTCTGCCAAAGATACCCAGAGCTCGCACCTGGCCTACCACATTTGACACACACAAGGAGCATGCTTGAAACAACACAAAAAAATAACACACAGACACAAACACATAGAAAGCTAAAACAAAAAAAACATACTCCTTGAGTTTGTCAACAAGAAAAAGTGCAACCAAACACAGACAAAAAAGAAAAAATCATGAACCAAACAGAAAAAACACACAAACAACATAGAAAAACACAATAAAATAAAATAGGAAAACACGAAACACACATAAAAAACCACAAACACAACATAACAAAACACTAGGAAAAAAAATTACACCACAAACAAAAAACCACAGAACACAAACATAAAAAAAACTACAAAAACAACAAACAAAACAAATCCAAAATAGAAACAACAAAATGAATAAAAAACAAGACAAAAAAAATAAAGAAAAATAAATACAACAAAAACTAAGCCAAAGGAGCTAAATGACAAATCAAACAAAAAATGAAAACACAAAAAATAAACCAAAGCTTAAAAAATTACCAAAAGTATTTGAAATTGCTTAGCAAGATAGCCAAAGTTTCCAACATTACAATAAAGATACTAACTATAAACCTTAGGATTATAGCATCCTTATCCTTTTATTCATATCTTACTTAATTCCATTTGGGACTATAGGCTGGTTACTAGGAGCCACGACACTACTATTGGAATTTGTATGGTATTTTTGAGGATCCATTTTGTTTGTAGTTTGAATCTACCCTTTCATTTTGCACTTGGGTTGGTTTTCTACATTGTACTTTTTTTCCTTTACTATTATTTATCAGCATCAAGGCAAGCTATTTTAGTGATTTCTAATCATGCAATCCTTCGTGTTCCCTCTATTCATAAACCATGTTTCCATAATAATTGTTTCTATTTGACTATCCTCATCATCTGCTTGCTCATCCGTGGAGAGAATTTCAAAGGGGTTAGGTGAAATTATTATTTTCTCTTTTGTTGCTATTTTTTCTTTGTGATTTATTTGTTTAGGATTTGAAACCCTGCCAAGTCCCCATCCTCTTTCTATTTTTTAGGTACCTTATGTGGGCAATCCTTGTCTAAAGAATTCAAAATGGTTTTAGTGCTAAGGCCTTTCCTGCACCGTGGAATAAGGTGATAAAGGTTATTATAGATTTCTTCATATTGGATTCTTCATACGACATTGTTCAAAGTTTTCATGCCATGTTTCTCAATTACCTCCACAAGCAGAGGTGGATGAACATCCCATTTTACTTTTTAATTTGATGCGTAAATATTAGCTAGCTATGCAACGTGGGCAGGGCCAGGTTCCCCTGCACCAGGGCTTGGATATACTGGTTTTTGAATGTACTAATTTGGATAATGGGGTATTAGAGGATGAGATTTTAAAGACCTTGAGCTCCCTTCCCGTTCTTGCACCTGGTGATATCTCATAGGTTTCAAACATTTCAAGTTTAGAATCAGAATATGTGCACTCCTTCTCCTTGGGATCGGGTCCAAAAAAGTTGTCTCACAAAGGGTTTGATTCTACAAAAGAGGTGTGGGGATCAGTGGTGATAAATTCTCCCACTGAGGTAGTGAAAAACCCTTTGGTGTCTCCTATCGCTTCTTCTACTGTGGAGAGTCTTTATATGGGTGTTTGTTATGGAAAGTGGTAGTACTTGCAAATCTGTTGGACTGATTGGCAAAAAAAGAGATTTAGTGGGATCTTCACCCCTTTCTACGATGGATTATGTGGTTGATGAGGTGGATGTTCTTCCCAGAACTTCTGACAAAGACATGTCAGTGGCTCATGTGTACTCTCTGAGTAAAAATATAGTGAATAAAAGTGCTATCCTCCACAGTCTTCGCCTTATGGAAATCAAGTAATGTGTAGTTTGGAGCTTTGTTAAAATGGCTTTGGATTATGTCGAGGAGGCTGCCCATATGTCTGGAGATATTATTCATGAATTTGATTCTTTTATGTAGAACCATATCGGTTCTCTTATTGGTTGATTCTTCTGGTTTTTTTTTGGGTTCGTGGGCTCCTTCTCTTTGTTTGTTTGTAGTGTTTGTTCTATATGTTTTCTATCTGTGTTGTTGCATGCTTTGTAAAAGGTTGTGGGTTCCCTTTCAAAACTCTATTTTCTCTTAATATTACCAAAAAAAGTAAATGGTATTTTTTGGTGGAATCTCATCCTCATATGGAAAGATCTTGGTTCATGCACACCAATCACACACATGCATTGTATCCTTTGATTTTGGTGCCAAGTATATTGATAAGATCTATTATAATATGATCGATATAGATTATTGTGGATTGTTTCTTGGAAAAATCTAACAATATTATAGAAAACCCACTATGATGCTTACAACAACATCTATACCCTATAAAATGATGGTAAAAGAAACCTAATAAATAACGTTATAGAAAAATAAACTTGGTACTCACTTGTAAGCAATCATGCAAAGTAGTCAAACAAACCACATCACTAGCATTATTTTTTGTTAAACCACAATAAAATCCAAAGTAGGAAGGCATCACATTACCCACATTGTATGCAAATACTCATTAACTTTTGGAATCTTATTTTTTTGTGTTTCAAGAGCCCAAAGAACTTCCATGAAAATGAGACATCAATCACTCAATTATCTACTACCTAGTGTTTCTCTTCCTAATTTCCCATTTTACAAAACATCAATAGTACAAAGTGAAGAAATTAAAAGATAGATTTAATATTTGTTAAACAAATGCTTCATCAAGCCAAGTAAATCCCCTTGTGCTTCTCCAAAGTTTCTTATTATTACCTTATTGCCAACATTTCAATTCTAGGTGCTTGACCATGGATTTGGAAAACTAGATCATGCAAAAGTATTTGTGTTTATGTACATTATTATTATTATTATTAAAAAGTTCATTTACATAGTCTCTCATACACTATACTTCATAGTGGTTTGAACTTGCATCCCAAATTCCTAACCACAACACATTGTCTTTAATAGACTTAATAGACTTATTAACTCTTTGAGCATTGTTGCATTGTAATGTTAAGAAATTTTATAGGATAAAAAATAGAATAAATTATTTTTCACGTTTAAAGGTAATAAATATAGATTATGAAAATAAATGTTGTACATAAATTATGGTTGTTGACTAAGTGTAAAAAATAAATAAATTTTATACATAATTATAGTTATAACTTTTAAATTTGATTTAATAGTTTTTTTATGTAATATTTGATCTTTTGTTATTAATTTTGATAATAATTATGTTTTATTTTATTTATTTTTATTTAATTACTCTCTTGTTAGAGTATCAATATAACCAACTCAAATATCATTATATGACTTAAAGTCTTTTTTTTTTTTTTTTTTTGTGGAAAGCATACCAGAAGGGATACCACTTTTGGGTAATACCCAAGGAGACAGAGGTATCTCTTCTGCCAAAGATACCCAGAGCTCGCACCTGGCCTACCACATTTGACACACACAAGGATCATGCTTGAAACAACACAAAAAAATAACACACAGACACAAACACATAGAAAGCTAAAACAAAAAAAACATACTCCTTGAGTTTTTCAACAAGAAAAAGTGCAACCAAACACAGACAAAAAAGAAAAAATCATGAACCACACAGAAAAAACACACAAACAACATATAAAAACACAATAAAATAAAACAAAAAAACATGAAACACACATAAAAAACCACAAACACAACATAACAAAACACTAGCAAAAAAAATTACACCACAAACAAAAAACCACAGATCACAAACATAAAAAAAACTACAAAAACAACAAACAAAACAAATCCAAAATAGAAACAACAAAATGAATAAAAAACAACACAAAAAAAATAAAGAAAAATAAATACAACAAAAACTAAGCCAAAGGAGCTAAATGACAAATCAAACAAAAAATGAAAACACAAAAAATAAACCAAAGTTAAAAAAATTACCAAAAATATTATAAATTGCTTAGCAAGATAGCCAAAGTTTCCAACATTACAATAAATATACTAACTATAAACCTTAGGATTATAACATCCTTATCCTTTTATTTGTATCTTACTTCATTCCATTTGGGACTATAGGCTGGTTACTAGGATCCATGACACTACTATTGGAATTTGTATGGTCTTTTTGAGGATCCATTTTGTTTGTAGTTTGAATCTACCCTTTTGTTTTGCACTTGGGTTGGTTTTCTACATTGTACTTTTTTTCCTTTACTATTATTTATCAACATCAAGGCAAGATATTTTAGTGATTTCTCATCATGCAATACTTCGTGTTCCCTCTATTCATAAACCGTGTTTCCATAATAATTGTTTCTATTTGACCATCCTCATTATCTACTTGCTCATCCGCAGAGAGAATTTCAAAGAGGTTAGGTGAAATTATTATTTTCTCTTTTGTTGCTATTTTTTCTTTGTGTTTTATTTGTTTAGGATTTGAAACCCTGCCAAGTCCCCATCCTCTTTCTATTTTTTAGCGACATTATGTGGGCAATCCTTGTCTAAAGAATTCAAAATGGTTTTAGTGCTAAGACCTTTCCTGCACCGTGGAATAAGGTGATAAAGGTTATTGTAGATTTCTTCATATTGGATTATTCATACGAAATTGTTCAAATTTTTCATGCCATGTTTCTCAATTACCTCCACAAGCAGAGGTGGATGAACATCCCATTTTAATTTTTAATTTGATGCATAAATATATGCTAGCTATGCAATGTGGGCAGGGCCAGGTTCCCCTGCACCAGGTCTTGGATATATTGGTTTTTGAATGTACTAATTTGGATAATGGGATATTAGAGGATGAGATTTTAAATACCTTGAGCTCCCTTCCCATTCTTGCACCTGGTGATATCTCATAGGTTTCAAATATTTCAAGTTTAGAATCAGAAGATGTGCACTCCTCCTTGGGATTGGGTCCAAAAAATTTGTCTCACAAAGGGTTTGATTCTGCAAAAGTGTTATGGGGATCAGTGGTGATAAATTCTCCCACTGAGGTAGTGAAGATCCCTTTGGTGTCTCCTATCACTTCTCTGACTATGGAGAGTCTTTATATGGGTGATTTTTATGGAAAATGGTAGTACTTGCAAATCTCTTCGACTGATTGGCAAAAAGAGAGATCTAGTGGGATCTTCCCCCATTTCTAAGGTGGATTATGTGGTCGATGAGATGGTTTAACAAAAATCTAACAATATTATAGAAAACCCACTATGATGCTTACAACAACATCTATACCCTATAAAATGATGGTAAAAGAAACCTAATAAATAACGTTATAGAAAAATAAACTTGGTACTCACTTGTAAGAAATAATGCAAAGTAGTCAAACAAACCACATCACTAGCATTATTTTTTGTTAAACCACAAGAAAATCCAAAGTAGGAGGGCATCACATTACCCACATTGCATGCAAATACTCATTAACTTTTGGAATCTTATTTTTATGTGTTTCAAGAGCCCAAAGCACTTCCATGAAAATGAGACATCAATCACTCAATTATCTACTACCTAGTGTTTCTCTTCCTAATTTCCCATTTTACAAAACATCAATAGTACAAAGTGAAGAAATTAAAAGATAGATTTAATATTTGTTAAACAAATGCTTCATCAAGCCAAGTAAATCCCCTTGTGCTTCTCCAAATTTTCTTATTATTACCTTATTGCCAACACTTATGCTAGGTGCTTGACCATGGATTTGGAAAACTAGATCATGCAAAAGTATTTGTGTTTATGTACATTATTATTATTATTATTAAAAATTTCATTTACATAGTCTCTCATACACTATACTTCATAGTGGTTTGAAATTGCATCCCAAAGTCCTAACCACAACACATTGTCTTTAATAGACTTAATAAACTTATTAAATCTTTGAGCATTGTTGCATTGTAATGTTAAGAAATTTTATAGGATAAAAAATAGAATAAATTATTTTTCACGTTTAAAGGTAATAAATATAGATTATGAAAATAAATGTTATACATAAATTATGGTTGTTGAATAAGTGTAAAAAATAAATAAATTTTATACATAATTATAGTTATAACTTTTAAATTTGATTTAATAGTTTTTTTATGTAATATTTGATCTTTTGTTATTAATTTTTTTATGTTATAACTTTATAGTTATATATATATATTTTTATTTTCTTTGTAATTACTCTCTTGTTATCAATATAACCAACTCAAATATCATTATATGACTTAAAGTACTTTTTTTTTTTTAGTGGAAAGCATACCAGAAGGGATACCACTTTTGGGTAATACCCAAGGAGACAGAGGTATCTCTTCTTCCAAAGACACCTAGGGCTCGCACCTAGCCTACCACATTTGACATACACAAGGAGTATGCTTGAAACAACACAAAAAAATAACACACAGACACAAACACATAGAAATCTAAAACAAAAAAATCATACTCCTTGAGTGTGTCAACAAGAAAAAGTGCAACCAAACACACAGAAAAAAGAAAAAATCATGAACCACACAAAAAAAATACACAAACAACATAGAAAAACACAATAAAATAAAATACCAAAACACGAAACACACAAAATACCACAAACACAACATAACAGAACACTACCAAAAAAAAAATTACACCACAAACAAAAAACCACAGAACACAAACATAAAAAAACTACAAAAAAAACAAACAAAACAAATCCAAAATAGAAACAAAAAAATGAATAAAAAACAACACAAACAAAATAAATAAAAATAAATACAACAAAAACTAAGCCAAAGGAGCTAATGACAAATATGTAGACACCAAAATAGCACCAATCCAATTATGTGACTGCAAACACTGATCGCTTTGACACACACAGCCCCAAGGGCAACCCCCAGAGGTTAAACAATGGTCCTAACCACTCTCACAGTAGTTTTGGAAGGTCAAAGATCAATTTGGCACCTTCAGGCACTTTGCTTAATATCCGTTCCACCCTGGAACGAATTCAAACTAGGTTTTGCCCCATCGAGGGACGAATTCTGGATTCACTCTAGGGTGGGGTGAATTGCAGGTTTGATGGGAAAAAAGTCAAATCTTGACAAATTGCAGCTCATACCCACCACTCAACGCTTCCTTCATTGCATGGGAGTATGGGTGAGTGTTTTCGAGCGTTAGAGGCATTTACAAAGTCAGTCATGAAGTCCCTATTCAGGGAGGAATCTCCTTCCCCTAGGAAGGCATGATTGCCAAGTGGTGCCTCTGCATGCCCATTTCAAGAGACCTTCAGGTCTATAAATTGGTGAGTTTCCTCACCCCAAAATATGGAGAGAAGGAGCATTTAAGAGCAATGAAGTGTTGTCGTTTTATTGTCATACCTCACACCTTTTGGATTTGCACCTTTCACATCCTTGATCTCCTTTAGAGGGGAGGTCATTGGGTGAATATTGGGAGGACGAATCTTGAAACCAAAACCTGAAATTTGGCCACAATATCCCACCAATTTTTTTGACAATACCACACAAGAGGTTTTGGACCCATCCCAAGTGGATTGGTGCTGAAATCAGGTCTCAAACGGCGGGCAGCCTGCCCCATGGGCGCCCCCTCCCACACTGCCACAATCCTAATCGCCCCCTTTTAGAGTGATGGTAATTTCATGGTAGACTTGCTTTATTTCATTTTTGTATTCAATTTTATGATGCTTAGATAGGTTGTCATTTGAATTTCGTCTTGTTTTGAACAATTTGGATCATATTTCTATCTTTGCTCGCTTCTACTAATCTATAGGTAGCATCATCAAATTCCCATTGATGGAGGCCAAATTGGAAAAATATGACCATTTAGGTCTTCCCAAAATGCCCCAAATTAGCTAACCCCAAGTTTGCAGTTCTTTTGGAGCTTCCTAGGCAGGACATTTGGGACAGTATCTTTTCGGCATTTTGTTGCAGGTGAATTCATCCCGCCCTAGAGCGAATTCAAATCGGTGAGGAATTTCCCAACTGTTCTTTTTGCAGGGCCTTCCTAGTGGTGTCTTGATGCCCCTGTCAAATTTTCAGAGCATTTGGACCTGTTTTAGTGATATTTTAATTCATTTTTCTCATTCACTTATCGTAGGCTTGGGGATTGCATGCTTTGTTTTATCCGTAGGTGCTACTGACTATTTCTTGTTCCTTTGAACATAGGGTTTGGACATCAGAGGAGCAACGAGGATTCAAGACTGATCAACGCAAGCGGTGGTGATGTTTGGTCCACCCATTTTACATGTGGGCACGCGGAAGAAGGAAATGCCCCCATGGATGTAACAAGAATGGATACTTAAATGCTCCTAGCCCTTGGAAGGGGAGGATGTGCATTGTAACCAAGTTGTGAAACATATGAATAAAAAGTGTTGTCTTATTTATTCATATTTGTTTCGTTTCGATTCGCTCATGCTTTTCCCTCTTTTCATGCACTTTCAAATTCCTAGGATTTAGCGCTGAGTTCGGTTCTATTTGCATCGCATATTCGCTTTCCTTTTTGCTTCCGTATCCTTGTGCTTTCAGTGGTGATCATGGTGGGACCTTGTCCTCTATTTTTAATATCAGATATCTGATCCAAACTTGGTTGTTTTTTCTTACAGGTACCATGTTTTCATACGTTGACTACATTTTGGTTCCATCAGAGGGCGAATACAGAGCTGTAATTCGTCTCACCCAGGGACGAATAAGAATTCGCCCCACCCTGTGATGAATACAGTCCTATAATTCATTCCCCCCAAGATGAATTCCATTCTATGAAGTTTTTAGGCAGAAACTCAGAACCGACAGATTCGGGCAGAGAAGAGGTAAGAGTCCTAAACTTTTCCTGTCATTTTTTGTTATTATTTTTCTATTTTTCTGGTTTCTTTTTGCGTTCTTAGGAAAAGTTTTGCTGCATGTTTATTTTGTTCCATGCAAAATAAAAATAACCCCACACATCACGTGGAAAATTAAACACCAAGGAGTTGGTCATAAAATCCCAGCCCTTGATCAATACCAATGGTGGATTTCATCACCACCTTGGCTTGAATTTTGCATTCATAAACCCCGATCGCTATTGTTGCTAGATGTAAATCCTAATGAAAGCTGACCGAGTGTAGCTGGGGTGATTCCTAGTGCACGAGGATAAGTCTTCTATGGTAGGTGTCATAAACAGGGTGATTCCCCTTCCGTACCGCCTATGTCCCACGTACCATCTGCTCTCACATACCTATAGTTTCCCTCACGTAAGTGCGGGTATATAGATAGGTTGGTATATCGGCCTGGCAATGGTATATCGAAGGGGTGACCAATTTTGGGAGTCATGAGAGCCCTCATCTTGCATTTAAACGTTATTTACAAAAACCTTCAAAAACAAAAAAAAAACAAAAAAAAACAAAACACACTAAACCAGGTTTAGGACACACTTTTAATCTTTAAACGAGATAATCACTGCTTTGTGTATGTGTGTGCTCTTTTCTGTTTAGTGTAGCATAAAAAAAATCATAAAAAGAGATAAAAATCTATTTAGCTTGTAGAAAAAAACAACACCATGGTGTACACCCGTAGCCAAGCCCAATCAAGGGCAAAAGCTGTGGAAAGTGTACAAGGGGGCACAAGTCGCCTCCACTATAGCCCTAAGGACTTGGTCATACCGCCTTGGCTGCCTAACCCACAAGAGAGTACGCATAATTCCATGTTAAGATGGAACTATACAGACACCACTTTGGGGGACACGCCCATTCATCATAGCTCCTTTCAGGAGGAGTCCTTACATGTGGTGCTCAACATAGACAATAAAGCTCCCTTAGAAGCTTGATATGAGTGGCCATAGCGCGATGAAGTGCTAGAGTGGCATAGTGTCCATGAGGAGAGGCCACATGACTATGGCATCCCTCCTTTGCCCCCCATCACTGTTAGAACCAATAAACAAACCCTAGAGCGCAGGGATCTTCAAGCAGGGCGAGCTATTTCTGCCCACCCCTTTAAAACATACGAAAGGGAGCACGAGGAATACCATTACATTCCTCGAGAGAAATGTATAGCACAAGAGCCATGCGCTTCTGCACCTGCTATGTACCATGGTCACTCACTGAGGCCAGAGCCTCGGGTAAATACCGCCAACCTTGACAGAGGGAAGCGACCCATTGAGATCTTGGATCATTGCGACTGAGGTAAATGCATAGGAGAGGCATCCAGGCCTCCTAGGCTCAAGATGGCAAAACAAATTGACCTGGCAGTTGCCAAACATGCTGCCCACCAAGCCCAGATCGCACATCTTGAGCAAGATCAGTAACAGCTAGAGTTTCTATACCGCCTTAGCAAGGAGTGCATTCAGTGCCAAATAGATGAGCTGCTTCATAACCCAGCTAAGAGGGTTCCAACCCCTCGCACCCAAAGAGCAGAACCATATGAGAGGCATAATCCCTTGGTGCGAGATAGGTCTCCGTGACCTTATCAAGTTTTGCCTCCGAGACCCCCTAGACCCGAGAGGGAGGCCACTCCCCGAAACAACGATGCGTACCCTCCACGGGGACCCACCCAGGGTCATAGGTCTCGTACAGAGACTCATCAGGAAGCTTACGAGGAGTATGAACAAGAAGCAGAGCAGGTCGAAATGCCCTACTAAGGCGGAGGGGTTACTATCCGGCCACCCCCCATAGGCCTCAAGTCTCCCATAGACCACAATAGGAGCAAACTAAAGAGGAAGAGATTAAATATTTCGATGCATACAAAGCATTGCTAGAGCATTTGGAGTCTATGGAAACCAAAGCTTCTGGGCCCCAAAAGCCCATGTTACGCCAACTCCGTAGTCATCCTATGCATCCATCAGTGCCTGCACCCCCTTACCCCGAACACTTTAAGCTGCCTCAGTTGGCAATATTTAAGGGTGAGGAAGATGCCAAGAGCATGTGACCAGATTCTTGAGCCAATGTTTTGGCATTCAGGACAATGATGCATTGTTGCTAAGGACATTTATAACCACATTCGCAGGCCCTGCCTTAGATTGTTTTACTCAGTTGCTGAAGCACAACATCAGTAACTTGGATCAGTTAGTGGATGCGTTCCTCGAACGCTTCACCTTCAACACCAAGAAGAAGGCATCACTAAGTGACTCGGCCGACCTCGAGCAAGCATGAGGAAGAGACCATGGTGGCCTACAAGAATCGGTGGAGGACTCTGCTTTCCAAGCTACCCTACCTCCCTCCTATGTCCAACCTTACACAAATGTTCTCATGAAGTTGTTTGATATCGATCTCTGTGCTATTATAGTTCTAGCAATATGCCACCTTGGAGGAAGCTCTGGCACAAGCCATAATTATCGAAGAGATCAAGATACAGGATGGCGATATTGCCAAACCTAAGAAGAAATAATGGAACAAGAACACAAAAATAGGGACTACGCAACAAAAACCCATTGTGGTCAATCAAGTTGCTATAAATGTCCCTAAGCCTGCACAAGAAATACAGCCTCAAAATGCTAACTATCAGGCAGTGCCTCCTAATAATTATGAAAGAGAAAACCATAAGTAGGAGCAAAATCAGTAGCATCACCCTAGGCGACAGTACACACCTTATACAAAGTCTAGGGACTCCCTATTTGATCGCTTGTCAACGAAAAACTTGATCAACCTTCTAGAGATTCAAACCATAGATCCTAACGCTCCCAAGCCTAAGGGATACTAGGAGGACTTGTATTGTAGGTTCCACAGGGGGAATGGACATGACCTAAATACATTTTGGAAGTTCAAAGGATTGATACAAGACTTGATTGACAATAAGACATTGGAAGTGGACAACCCCATAGCGCAAAACAACCAACAGATGGGAGTTTTCAAAGACCCCTTGCCTACCCATGAGGCACAGGAAAAACCCCTTCAATTCAATGAGGTGCAACAGAATTACCCCATGCAAGGGTATGTAGGAATGATAAGCATAGTGACTAGGAACAAGAGATACCCAGGAGTTTCCCCCGAGGCAGCCACAAGAGAGGTTCCATCGATGTCACAACCTCAAAAACACCCTATGCAGCTACCTCTACCTAGACTCGCGACCACAATTCGGACCAAACTCACGTAAAGTTTGAGGACCACGTCTGCTAGGCTCTCCATATACGAGCTTATACAACAATAAAAACCCCATCGGGAGGCTCTAATGGAGATATTGAAATCCATTGAGTTGCAACCCCACGAAGCGAATTCCTTCAACAATTTCATGGGACATGTCAAACGATGCATAGATCTAGTCATCACATTTCAAGAGGATGAAGTTAAATTAGTGTCTGATGACATGGTAGATCCACCCCTGCACGTTATCGCACGGGTCAACGGGATCCCGTATAAGAGGGTGTTGATAGACACTGGCCTATCCAGTAACATCATTACCAAAGTAGCATTGAAACATCTGAAGTTGCCAGCCTCTCACATCACGATTTCCACCTATACACTATGAGCATTCAATGATGCGATATGCTTGATAGTTGGCACAATTTTCCTACCCATTCAAGTAGGAAAAAATACAATACCTACATTGTGCCATATTTTGGAAGGCGAGATGGCTTATAACATCTTGCTAGGGCGGCCATGGATCAGGGACATGAAGTGTGTCCCTTCGATATCTCATCAGTGTTTGAAGTATACATTTGAAGGGGAAGTATGTTAGCATACTAATATATATTTTTTCTCTATTACATTGTTAAGCTTACTGTTACAACTCCTGTAATAGATCCGTTCAGCCGGTGACTATTCTCGGCTATTGTAATCGCTATTTAAACATTGATGTTCAATAAACATCTAGTTCGCATTCTAACATGGTATCAGAGGGGGGGAGTTTACCTCTAATGAATTTTTTGCATTCTTAGATAAACATGGAATCAAGAGACAGTTAACAACTGCCTATACTCCTCAACAAAATGGAGTTGCTGAGAGAAGGAACCGTTCTATCATGGAAATGGTTCGTTGTATGCTCACAGGAGCTACTCTTGGGCAACAATATTGGGTAAAAGTTGTCACCACTGCAGTATATCTATTGAATAGGGCACCCACAAAGGCCCTAAAAGGAATGAATCCATAGGAAGCATGGAGTGGTCGAAAACCCTCCATATCTCATCTACGTATTTTCGGATGTCACGCTTTCATGCACATACCGAAAGAGAAAAGGAAGAAGCTAGATGAGGAAACACTGAGATGTATTTTTCTTGGTTATGATGAGCACTCTAAAGGATATCGTCTGATAGATCCTTTGACCAAGAAAATTCATATCACCAGAGATGTCTTTGATGAAGCTTTCACATCACAGAACACATCTAAAGTACACCTAAATATTATGGAATCTAAGGAAGAGAAGATTCCTTCTTCAACACAGACAGGAGGTCCTTCTACATCTTCTTCAACACCACCGAATAAGAATCCAAAATGGTGTACAAATACAATCAGAGACGCAAATTTATCCACTCCTCCCAATTTGAACTTGGATAGACCTTGTACACGCAGTATGGCTCAAAAGGAAAAAGAAGCCAAAGAAACTAGTGAGGTTGATGATCTTTGTCAATATTTTGAGGAACTTTCTGTAACTCCAAGTACAGAAGTAGAGGATATGGATATTGATGATGACAGGGTGTTCATGTCTACCATAGATGATCTTGAACTTGCATCAGTGCAAGATGCTCTCAGTGAGCCTCAGTGGAAGGCCGCTATGGATACAGAGTATGAGTCTTTGATGAAAAATAAAACTTGGAAGCTTGTTGATTTGCCGCATGGAAAGAAACCCATTGGCTGCAAATGGGTATATAAATTCAAGTACAAGGTAGATGGAACAATTGATAAGCATAAGGCCCGTCTTGTTGCAAAGGGCTATGCTCAAAAGGAAGGCATTGACTACGAGGAAACTTTTGCACCTACTGCTCGTATGACCACAATTCGGGTTATGTGTGCTATGGCAGCACAATATGGGTGGAAAGTTCACCAGATGGATGTCAAAAGTGCATTTCTAAATGGTGATCTCCAAGAAGAAGTCTACATGACTCAGCCATAAGGATTTGAAGTGGAAGGCCAAGAGCAGAAGGTTTGCAAATTGGTCAAATCCTTATATGGTCTGAAACAAGCTCCTCGAGCTTGGTATATAAAAATGGAAAATCACCTTATGCAAGCATGGATTTAAGAGATGTCCGTCAGATGCAAACCTCTATTTCAAGAAACAGGGGTTCCGAGATAGTGTTGCTTGTACTCTATGTGGATGATCCGCTCATTACAGGGAGTTCGAAACTATGATCTCTACTCGTCAAAAGAAACTTGTGCAAATCTTTTGAGATGACAGATCTCGGACTTCTCCATTACTTGTCTTGGTCCGGAATTCAGCCGAAGGAGCACTCCATCAAAGTGTCTCGAAAAAAATATGCCAAGACATTGCTTGGAAAAATATTGCATGACCGATTGCAAGCCAATGGCAACTCCGATGGAGAATGGACTTCGGTTATCGTGATATGATGATTCACCTCGGGTAGATGGTACTCTCTATCGATAGTTGATTGGGAATCTCATATATCCGACCAATACTAGGCCGGATCTCGTATTTGCTTGTCAACTATCTTTCGAGGTTCATGCGGGAGCCTAAGACCACTCATTGGAAAGCAAGCAAACGTGTTCTTCACTATGTCCGTGGTACTATGGAATATGGCCTAGAATACAAGAGGAACAACAAATTCTTCTTGCAAGGATACACGGACTCCGACTATGCCGAATCATTTGATGATCGCAAGTCAACTTCTTGATACATTTTTCATCTGGGATTCGGTCTTGTCTCTTGGCACAGCAAGAAGCAACAGGTGGTTGCTATTTCATCAATAGAGGCAGAATATCACGCCGCACATGAAGTTGTGTGTGAAGTGATATGGTTGCGTCGCATTCTGACAAGTATGGGCCATCCATCAAAATCTCCAATACACTTGTTTTGCGACAATCAGGGTGTTCTGAACCTCGTCAAGAATCTAGTCCATCATGAAATAACAAAGCACATTGACACACAATGTCATTTCATTCGAGATGAAGTTCCAAAGCACCGAATTCAGCTTCAGCACATTCCCACCGATGCTCAAGTTGTAGACATTTTCACTAAGGCACTTGGACGTGTCAAATTTGAATTGTTTCACAGCTCTCTTTGTATTGCAAAATGATGTAAGGGGATGTTAGTATAGCTATTAGTTATTACATTACCCAAATAATGTAATAAAGGGGGATGTTAGCATACTAATATATATTTTGTCTCTATTACATTGTTAAGCTTACTGTTACAACTCCTATAATAGATCCGTTCAGTCGGTGACTATTCTTGGCTATTGTAATCGCTATTTAAACATTGTTGTTCAATAAACATCTAGTTCGCATTCTAACAAAGTACATGTAGTCCCGGTGGACTTAGAACCCTTCAAATATTACAATGCAGTGTAGTTGATGCCGCAATCAACCCTCCCATCGATGCACTTGGATTTTCAGTTAAATCCATCTATACAGGGTCCAATGCCGCAAGAACCACTAGTGATAAATCCATAAAAACCCCATCCAGGTACATCTTCATCATCCGGTCCTTCACCAACAATGCCACCCATCATGGCTAAATAGAAGGACAAAGGTAAGCAAACCTTGGAAGAGGCTCAACCCCTAGAAGAAGCGATGCCAACAGTATCAACCATCTCTATCGAAGAGATGCCTAGCACAATGGAAGTTGAGACTCCTAGTTCACCCAACATGGAGTGGACTCAGGAAGAGCTTCCGTTCCCTCCCCCTCAATCGCCTACAATCACTGTTGAAATGGCCAATGCGGGCTTGGGGGAGTATCTCATGTGAAACGTTGTAGCAACGACCATGCTAGAGTCCGTGCAAGACATGGGGAGACATCACCTCCCCATCGGTACAATTGTTCCTTTAGGCTACCCGCCAAACCAAAAAAACTTTGTGTATGGGGGCCTTGATCATGGTACTGGGCCATGCATCCAAAAGGACAAAGATGAAGAGCCTTTTGTAGAAGATGTCAACTATCTGTCTAACCCAGACTTTTCTCTGAGATATCTTGGCCAATGCAATTGGCATGGATACGGGCTAGGTAGGTATGAGTAAGGAGTGTGTGTCCTTTGCCAGCCAAGATACCAAATGCCTTATGACAAGTCAGGAGTAGGTTTCAACCACCCCCTGCCCTTGGACATCTTGGTGGAAAACATGCAAGGCCTAGGGATAGGCAACAAGGGTGGATTGGCATCAGATCCTTATGCCAACCCAAACACAATGTATACATTGGGAGATTACCTCCCATGGTCAAAAGCCACCCTTGTTAACCTCAATAACCCTTCTCCTTTGCTAGAGAGAGGCGAAAGCTCGGGGACTCACTTTCAAGGAAGGTATAAACAGTGTCAAGAGGGATCTTCAGAGGATGAATCATAATATGAACCAACATCATATGATCCCTTCGAATCTGATAGTGATCACTCACAAGTGATACCCATGAATTATTGTCAAGAGATCCTCTTGATAATGTTCCCTCTAGAGGCTCCAAGCGATCCAGTGCCACGTCAAGAGAATCAGGTCCCCCCATGAAGAGTGGAACAACCATAATTGGGCCAAATTAATTTGCTCAAGCAGGATGAGCCTGTAATGCCTCAAACATTTGTCAGAGCCAATGAGGGCTTTTGGATCTCTGATAGTGATTACGAAGATGAAACAAAAATGACATATCTTAATCACATGCGATAGAGGCCGCAACCATACCCCTTGGAGATTAATGACATATTTGAATAGATGGTCATAGTTCCAGGACACGAGTGGTATGTAGACCCAGCGGGGTGGGATCAAGTGTTGGATCTGCCACTCCAGGTATATGAAGATCACCTTCCACTCTGAGACCCTAGGGTGATATCAGTGCTGAGGGTAGACCCTGTCCTCTTATCAGCACATAGGGTCGATCCATTCGTGCCAATACCTCTAGAGCCAGATCCGAAGCACAGAGAACATCCAGAATGTTTGAGTCATCACACCCATAGTAATGGAGACCAAAATCATTTCATCAACATGATCTCCATTGACTTAACCACCCCCATCTACAATCTGGTTGATCCAACACGGTCCTTGCATCTAGACATAGATGCCATTAATTGGGATCACGTCAATTCACCTCCATCCCCATCAGAGTACTGGCATTTTGGTAAAATGCTTCATTTTACCCCAAGGACAACTCAAGATATCTTTCATGCTAAAGAGGAACCCTAGGTTGCCAACGTAGATTTAAACTCAGCAAATGATATCCATTTGATCCCAACTCCACATCAGTTGGAGGATGGATCCCACATGTCTATCGAGGAGACGATTGACGTAGACATCGGCTTGGATCCAATGAATCCACAGATCATCAAGCTGGGGGTAATATTATCCCCTAAAGAGCAAGCCAACTACATTGCCCTTCTCAAAGAGAAGGAGGTTTTTGCATGGTCATACAGAGACATGCCGGGGCTAGATCCACAGCTAGTCACACATAATCTAATGCTTGATCCGAAAATCAAGCCAGTTAAGCAAAAACTATGTAAGATGCACCCAACAGTGGCCTTGATGGTCAAATACGAATTACAAAAGCTATTGGATGCACAATTTGTCATCTGTGTGGATTATCCACCATGGCTATCCAACATGGTGCCCGTCAAAAATCCCGACAGGAGGATTCACATATGCACTAATTTTTGAGATCTAAACAAAGCGAGTCCTAAGGATGATTTCCCCTTGCCAAGCATCGATGCATTGGTAGATGCTATAGTAGGTCACGAAATGCTATCCCTCATGGATGGTTTCTCGGGATACAATCAAATTTGTATCAATCTTGAGGACCAACTAAAAACGGCGTTCACAATGCCTTGGGGGAAATTTTTTTATAAGGTCATGCCATTTGGCCTTAAAAGTGGTGGCGCCACCTACCAACGTGCCATGACGTACATCTTCCATGATTACATGCATAAAATTTTGGAATATTACATGGATGATTTTTTGGCCAAGTCTCTTTTGTACCCAAATCATCTTGATGACTTAAGAAAGATCCTTGATCGCCTCATAGAACATAAGGTCAGACTGAATACCAAGAAGTGCGTATTTGGCATCACATCTGGAAAACTCTTGGGTTTCATATTCTCAAAGAGAGGCATCGAAGTGGACCCAAATAAAGTCAAGGCAATCCTTGAAATGGTTCCCCCAACTACCATTAAGCAGCTCAAAAGTCTACAGGGAAAGGTCACATCAATTAAGCGCTTCATACCGTAGCTTTCTGACAAGTGCTGACCCATGAAAAAATTATTGCACAAGGGGGTAGCATTTCACTAGGATGACGAGTGCCAGTCAGCCTTTGTCGACATCAAAAAATACTTCGCTTCACCGCCAATATTGGCACCACCTAGACCAAAAGTGTTGTTCTACTTATACATCTTAGCTATTGAGGTGGCATTGGGTGCCATGTTAGCCCAGAAGAATGAACTTCACAAAGAACAGGCTACTTACTATCTTAGCCGCACCCTGGTCAGTTATGAACTTAATTATGCATACGTCGAGAAACTCTGCTTGGCAGTGGTGTTTGCTACCAAAAATCTATGCCACTACATGTTGAGCAACACTATGTATGTTGTATCTAAAGAGAATCAATTGCGTTACATGATGAGTTGTACTTATCATAGTAGTCGCAAGACAAAATGGATCATGTTGTTGATGGAATTTGACATAGATTTTATTGGAAAAAAATCCATCAAAGGATAGGTCATAGCCGATCAACTAGCATAGGCTCCTATCGAAGATGATCAGCCTTTGGTCATAGAACTACCCGATGATGGGGTCTTCCATGTCTTCGAATCGCCAGATTCTGATGAGCCTGAGTCACAGGCCAACATAACCCTATTTTTTGATGGTTCTAAATGTGAGCAAGATGGTGGCACGAGAATAGTATTCTTCACACCACAAGGGGCTCCAATGCATCTGTCCTTTAAATTAGACTTCCTGTGCACCAACAATAATGCAAAGTATCAAGCCTTGTTCATAGGTCTTCAGACAAAAATCACCATGAACATCAAATGACTGAACATCTTTGGTGATTCATTGTTAATTTTCAACCAAGTCAAAGGGGTATTCCAATGCAAATGCCCAGTTTTTTAGGACTACAAAGCCCTTGTGGACACATTCCTAGCAAATATTGAGTGGTACAACATCGAGGCACTCCCTCGGTCATCGAATCATTTTGCGGACACTATGGCCTCCTTGGGGTCACTAATCCCGCAATACCTTTTTGGTGATATGACAACCATTCAAGTCAAAACACTATCACAATCCACAATGGACCGTGCAAGTTCTAACTTGATGCCAGGAATCCACATGATCCAGATTGAACCATCCTTAGATAAGTTCTCTCGAATCCACGATCGTCTGAAACATGCCAACTAGGGGTCCTTGTTCTCTCCTACTCCCATTAATAGCAACACAACGCTATTCTTACAAGTTTTCTCCCGCTCAATGTTTTCTAGGGATGAACTACAAGAGGGATTGACTGTTCATACCGTCGAGGCTTCTGATCAGCAGGATTGTTATTTACCCATAAGGGACTACCTCAAGTTAGGTAACCTCCCACTTGGATTGACGCATGCCGCAAAACGATCATTCAAGCACAAAGCGGCTAAGTATGTCATGTTAGGAGACATTTTGTGTCGTCGCAACTATGAAGGAATCCTCCTTCATTGCTTGGACCAACAAGAGTCCACTTGGGCGATCGCCCAAGTGCACAATGGTATGTGCGGTGGCCACTTCAGTGGTATGGCCATCGCAAAGTCCATTCTTCACATGGGCTATTATTTGCCATCTTTAGAGCGAGATTGTTGCACATATGTAAGGAAGTGTGTGAAGTGTCAACACCATGCTAATTTGACACATGTACCTTCCCAGGCCTTGTAGCCAATCCAATCGGCTTGGCCATTTTTGTAGTGGGGCTTAGATCTAATCGAAAAGATCTCCCCTGCATCATCAGGTCATCACATGTTTATCATAATGGCCACAAAGTATTTCACCAAGTGGGTGGAAGCAGTTCCGCTTACCTCTACGATAGGACCCACATTGTGGAGTTCATTTTACATAACATCATATGTCGTTTTGGTATTCCATCCAAAATAATCTCGAATAATGGGATGTCATTCAAGAACAAAAACATGCATGCTTTGACCACAAAGTACAAAATTCAGCATAGTTTTTCGACACCCTATTATCCACAGGCAAATGGGCAAGCAGAGGCATCAAACAAAATGCTAGTTTCTCTCCTCAAAAAGACAGTCGCAGACAGTCATAAGGATTAGCACTTCCAAATCCCACTTGCCCTGTGGGCTTATTGCACTAGCATTCGGACACCCATTGGTGCAACTCCATTTTCGCTCATGTATGGATCTAAGGTAGTCATGCCTCTCGAGTTGGAAATTCCTTCCCTGCGCATATCAATGCAAGAGTTCATCGATGATGACACTGCACGACAGGCCTAATTAGACCAACTTATGTGGCTTGACAAACGACGCATTAATGCCCTCGAGCATTTACGTATCTATCAAGAGCGACTTAAGAAATCATACAACATGAAAGTTCACCTGAGGGATTTTCAGGTTGGTGACTTGGTCTTAAAAGAAAACCAACAAAACTCTAGTTTGTCATCCCATCTAAGGGACAAGTTCACAGAAAATTGGTTAGGTCCATATGTAATTGATAGCAAAATAGGACCCGGGACATACCGACTAGCCTCTCTTGATGGAATCAAGGAACTAGAACCCTTTAACATTAGTCATTTGTGACCATTCCATATCTAAGAGAGCCGTATCCCAAAAAAAATGCTCCAAGGATCCCTACAATCGTCTAGTCAATCCCAAAAGGCTCCAAGGATTCTAAAAATCGCTTGGTCAATCCCAAAAGGCTCCAAGGATTCCTACAATCGCTTGGTTAATCCCAAAATGCTCCAAGGATTCCTACAATCACTTGGTCAATATCAAAATGCCCCAAAGGTACCAATTACCGCTTGGTCAACCAAAAAGCTCCAAGGATTCCCACAACCGCTTGGTCAAAAATAAGAAAATTCAAAAATAGTAAAATCATCAAAAACAACAAAAATTTGCATCTCATTTCCAGGCATGCTCAAACTCATCACACCAATAGAAAGCTCTTCTCGCATCTCATCTTCATATTCACAAAAATCAATCCATCAAAAACACAAAAATATGTAGCTGCATTAAGCATCACATCCATACATTGCATATTTGTGGTCATACAGGTCAAAGGCACCATAAACTGTAATTACTCTACCAGTCCATCTTGTTACACATTTCTCCATTCTATAAGCAGTCCATCAAACATAAACGCCATTCACTTCTTTTTACCATACCAGAGTCAGTGGTCTTCTAATATATCAAGAGTTTTTGCCCTTCAGTCGTCATTTTGCTTTCTATCCATGTACTGTACCAATTCAGATAGATTTTATGAAGGTAGAGTTCTACTTGGATCACACCTTGTTACGTAGCATCCCAACACAAATTAAAACACATAAAAATTCCCAAGTTGTGTGAATGAAAGATGAAACCTGCACAGCAATTCAGGTCACCATAAGCGAAACGGTTATCTTGCTCATCCCCCTATGCGAATGACCCCAAGAATGTTGAGATTTGGTAAAAGGACAAGCATCTTCCCTACCCAATTCCCCAAAAATCCCAAGTTCTCAAAATTTGCAAACATCAAAATTTTGCAAAAAATCAAAACTCCAAAAATTTAACATCACCACCAGAGTGCATACATCAAAAGGCACATACAATAGTGATTCTCATCACTCGAAATTCAAATCCCTTGCTCAAAAGAAGAATATATAAAAATAAATAGTGATTTTTATCACTACAAAAGAGCAAGTATCCCAATACAATTGAATAAAAGAAGGGAGTCAAACTTGAATCCCTGGAACTCTCAGCATTTCAACAGGTCATGAGGCAAACCTCAGTACTAGTTTGGTGGATAGCCTATCGGTCATTGGTGGTAAACATCCCACATGATGATATATTTGTCACATTAACTCATGTACAGATCAATGTTTGCATGTGGATGAACTAGCTTATGGTATCCTAGATAGCACCGTAGATTAATCTGGCTAAATACAACAAAGGAGTTAGTGGAGCTAATTAGGTGATCCTCAGTATAGGTTTGGTTGACAGCCTATATGGCACTGGCGGTATCCTAAAAAATACCACATAAACGAACTCAATTGCACACACAGGGATGTGAAATAACTTGGTCAAAGACAAGTCCGATTCATACCTTGTCCAAAAGTCTTGTAAGATAAAGTACAATCATGGCTAGTTAGTTAAAACCGTCTGAGTCTCAAAAAACCTTAGCTACATTCTAAACCAACTGTGCTATCATTCATCCTTGCATTGCCATCAGCAATCGCCAAAAACACAAAGGTCTAAACAGTCTATGGTGCTCTTGCCAAACAACACAAATTCAATTCATCCATTACCTTTGCATATCCTAAAATTTAGAAACATTTGCATTTATCATATGCATCCATCAAAATAAATTAACATGCATACATCCATACTCATCACTCATCATGCATAAAATCAAATCATCACTCGCATAAACAAAATAAAGTCATCTGTATATATCATCAAAAATTCCTACAGGCTCCAATGAACTGGTCCTATAACCCCACAACAAAAGTCAAAAGCTCAAAAACCCCCAAGCCTAGGGCGTCAGCCACCCTGATCACACATGATCAGTGTGACAGGAACTACCCCCCATGGTGTGGGTCCTATGAGACCCCTCAGGGTGGCTGCTACTAGCCACCGCATCACGCCTACTCGGCCCCCCTCATCTAGTCACCTGCATTGAGAGGATGCTGACTATTCAATCTCGCTCCCTCTCGAGTGGTGCAATGATCTACCTCCGCTAAACATAAGGACTCACCCACCAAGGCGGATAATCTTTGCCTCCAACTCCAACTGCTATCACACCGAGTCCATCTCCCACTGGAAATACGTCGCCAAGTTCTCCTCGCACTGCGCCAAAGCCCTATCCCTCTTCACCAATTGTGTCCGTAGGAGATCCCTCTCCCGTGTAGCATCAGTACCCCCATCCTATCGACGGTAGGCAGCCAATGCATTCTCTCACTTTGCCAGCTGCATGCATAGGAGATCCCTCTCCTACAGCACGTCCCCTAGCTCCTCATCGCACCGCCACAACAACCCCTCCAACTGCACAATATTAGCATGTAGCTCTAACTCTGTGTCCTCCACTTCCACCTGAGGCATAGGCATCTCTGGAACAGCAGCTTGCTCTGGCTTCCACTGCTTCGTGATGTCCTGCATCTCCAGTTGATCTGGAACCCCCGAATCCACATCCTCATCCTCCACCTCCACTATGTCTGCATCCTCCTGAGGAGCTCCCCAATCATCTCCTGGTGCCTCGACACCCTCCTCGCCCGCTGCTCCTCCCTTCATGCCTCCTAGTGGCGCCTCTCCCCGCCATCACTGTAGTACCCACCACTGGTCATACTCTATGGAGAGGATGCTGACTGTTCAGTCTCGCTCCCTCTCGAGTGGTGCAACGATCTGCCTCTGCTGAACGTAAGGACTCGCCCACCAAGGCGGATAATATCTGCCTCCAACTCCAACTACTGTCACACCGAGTCCATCTCCCATTGGCAATATGTCGCCAAGTTCTCCTCACACTGCGCCAAAGCCCTATCCCTCTTCGCCAGTTGTGTCCGTAGGAGATCCCTCTCCCGTGCAGCATCAGTACCCCCATCCTATCGACGGTAGGCAGCCAATGCATTCTCTCACTCTGCCAGCTGCATGCATAGGAGATCCCTCTCCTACAGCACGTCCCCTAGCTCCTCATCGCACCGCCACAACAACCCCTCCAACTGCACAATATTAGCATGTAGCTCTAACTCTGTGTCCTCCACTTCCACCTGAGGCATAGGCATCTCTGGAATAGCAGCTTGCTCTGGCTCCCACTGGTTCATGATCTCCTGCATCTCCGGCTGATCCGGAACCCCCAAATCCACATCCTCATCCTCCACCTCCACCATGTCTGCATCCTCCCTAGGAGCTCCCCAATCATCTCCTGGTGCCTCGACACCCTCCCCGCTCGTTGCTGCTCCCTTCGTGCCTCCTAGTGGCCCCTCTCCCCGCCATCACCGTAGTACCCACCACTGGTCATACTCTGTGGTAGTCCTTATGTCATCCACATCTGGGATGTCAATCACTACGTCTGAATCCTCACCTAGTGGCACGATGACCGCTCGATCTAGATTCCTCTTGTCCCCTCGATGCCGATAGACCACGGGCTCACCAGGAAACCCCTGGCGCACCCCAAACTGTCATGTCACCTAGCTATAAGGGAAGAACTCATGCTCGGTCCCATGTCTCCCAATCAGCCACCACTCCTTGCGTACCTGTCGGAGCCACTCTCCAGCCTCTACCTAGGCTGGACAGTCCCGATAAGGGCGCCAGAACACCTCCCCTGGAGTAAGCCGAGTGAGGGCATCGACATAGTGCCCTACGACACCTGCCCACCGTCGACTCTATCCCTGCTCCTTAGACCGCCACCATAGAATCGCATAGCCTATATCCTTATCCTCCATCTCCATCTGAGTCATCCATGGTAACCCTGCTGGCCTCTCCACCGCTATGTGTTACCAAGCCCAGCTCTGCAACAGATAGCTGTAGCTAATCCCCTTTCGCCTCTAGCAGTGGACCTCATACAGCTCACCATAGAGCTGTGCCAGCAGCGTCTGTCCCCACCTCATGATCAGCGGTGCCTCCGTCGGGCACTCTACCAACCGCTAGACCACATCCAATAGGTTCCACGGGAACCTCGCACCTGACGAGTCAGGTAGCAACATGTTGGAAATGAGGCCCATGAGTACTGCGTGCCTCACTCCCAACACCCCTCTCTCAAGCCACCATCGGACCAGAATCCTACCAATCTGGAAATCACCCTCTGCCCTCTCCACTGGGCTCTCCACACCCAGCTCCTCCCCATGCCCGAAGCATCGTATCAGTATAGCTATCCGCTGATCATGCGATGACATTTTGATCGACAGTCCATCTATCAGAATCCATAGAAGCCGATAGACATCCTCCAAGGTCATTGTCATCTCCCCTATTGGGAGATGGAAGGTGTTGGTCTGGGGATCCCACAGGTTGATCAAGGCCATCAGATAGGCCCGATCCGTGACCACAGGCTCCAGTCGAGCCACCTGCTTGAGCCCAAGGGCATCAAGCCACTCCTAGTCAGCCACAGTTAGCGCCCACCGTGCTTCAGCAAAAGAAGTAGGTACACGATATCGGCTCTTCACAACCTGCAAAATAAAACAACACAAAAACATTAAAATCATGAAAAAATATACAACAATAACATGAATATATAGCACTGCCTACCAACATACAACTCAAAAACAACAAAATTCACAAAAATTCAAAACAAAATAAAAATAAAAAAATAAAAACAATTTAGTAGAAATAGTTTGTCAGTCTTAGGGTTTTGTACTCTAAGTTTAAAACTGACAGACAGCATAAAAACACAAAAACATTTTAGCAAAAATAGTTTGTCAGTCTTAGGGTTTCTATACTCTAAGTTTAAAACTGACAACAACATAAAAACACAAAAACATTTTAAAAACTACAGTTGTCAGTCTTAGGATTTATGTATTCTAAGTTTCAAATTGACAAAGTCTGCACAAACAAAACAAAATTAAAATAACATTTTTTTTAACCTAGGGTTTTCACCTACGTTTTAAAACTGACAAGCTCAACCTAAAAAACTAGGGTTTTACGTTCCGTTTATCCTAGGGTTCTAGTTTAGCAAAAATCAAAATTTTTCCTAGGGTTTACTTTAGTGTAAAGCGGATGTCTGTTCCATTTTAAAAAGAAAAATAAAATTTCCACCTAGGTTTAAACTACGTTTTTCGTTTAGTTTTAAGCTAAAGTCTTGGTTTGTGTTCAGCTCAGTTTTAGGGTTTCAATTTTATTTTTTTGAAAAGCAACATAACAAAGAAAATTAAACAAATCACTTGTAGTTTTAAAACATATAACAAACAAAAGCAATAACGCTAAGGAGCACTTATTGGTCTTGCTTCGGCTCCGCCGCTCGATCCGGTTTGTGCACTCATGATGTCGAGAGAAATTCGATAGCGCTTCGCTTTGCAGAATTAACCTCCTCCTCCCTAGAGCTCCAAATCGTAAGAAAATTCGAATGCAAATGAGCCCAAACCCTAGTTTTGGCCTTTAAATAGGCTTTTTGAGCTTATATTCGTTCCTCCCTGGGATGAGCACTCTGGTTAGCACTCATCCCACCCTGGGATGAATACTAAGCTGGTATTCGTCCCACCCCGAAATGAATTCAGGGCAAAAATTTCAAAAAACAACAAAAAATTGAACAAAAATGCACCAAAATAGCTAATAAACCTGTCCAATGAGAGTGCTTTTGCACTTGACATTTCGGGCATGCAAAATAGATGTCGGGGTCACAAATCCTCACTATCCTATTCCCTAAGAAGGCTACCATAGTCGGACCACTCCACGGGAAGACGAATTTTTGAGAATTTCCACCCTAAATGGCGTCGCCCAAAAGGGTCAAAACCCACCCAAAAATAGTAATAACATTGCCGAACGAAGGTGCCTTCATGCCTGACATTCTTGGCATCCAAAATAGATGTTGGGGTTACAAATTGTCACTATCCTACTCCCTAAGAAGGCTACCATAGCCGGACCGCTCCACGGGAGGACGGATTTCTGCCAATTTCAGCTCCAAAATGCGTCGTAAAAAGGGTTAACACCCACCAAAAATAGGTCTAAATGTCGAAAAACTGCACACGCTTAACGCTAAAACATCTAAAGGCACCCTTGCACAAGTCATCTTGGGTCAAGCGACTCGTCACTTTTCTCATGAAGGTCATTCCCTCATCGATTCGTCGCTTGAGGGGGTAGTCACACTTAGTCACCAACCAACAAGTACACACCCAATTAAGGAAAATGGCATGCATTCAAAGAATCATTGACAAAGACAATTACGCTCCTGCTTGGGGTAGTAAACAAGCAATAATCACAACCTGATCAAATCACTTGGCATTTCGTGAATCATGAACTCAAGGTTCTCACAGACAAAAGGTTGCGCCCTTTGCCTATTCATGACCGATCAATGTCCAAGATCAAGTAACACCTCACCGAAAAAGGTTAACACTTGAATTGAGTTCCTTCACTCGTCAGAAGCAAGGATTCAAGAATGCATGCCCTTTCCATACTTGGGGCATCAAAAGTTGGTTAGGTTACTGAGAAACCCTAATCATTAGTGCTTTGGTTATCTATTTTTGCTCGATGCTGCGCCATGCACAACGCATCCCAAAAAGGGGCATCTGTAGACACCAAAACAACACCAATCCAATTATGTGACTGCAAACACTGATCGCTTTGACACACACAGCCCCAAGGGCAGCCCCTAGAGGTTAAACAGTGGTCCTAACCACTCTCATAGCAGTTTTGGAAGGTCAGAGATCAATTTGGCACCTTCAGGAACTTTGCTCAATATCCGTTCCACCCTAGAACGAATTCAAACTGGGATTCGCCCCACCCAGGGACGAATTCTGGATTCACTCCAGGGTGGGGCGAATTGCAGGTTTGACGGGCAAAAAGTCAAATCTTGACAAATGGTAGCTCAGATCCGCCACTCAATGCTTCCTTCATCGCATGGGAGTATGGGTGAGCATTTTCGAGCGTTAGAGGCAATTACAAGGTCAATCATGAAGTCCCTATTCAGGGAGGAATCTCCTTCCCCTTGGGAAGGCATGATTGCCAAGTGGCGCCTCTGCATGCCCATTTCAAGAGACCTCCAGGTCTATAAATTGGTGAGTTTCCTCACCCCAAAATATGGAGAGAAGGAGCATTTTAGAGCAACGAAGTGCTGTCATTTTATTGTCATACCTCACACCTTTTGGATTTGTGCCTTTCACATCCTTGATCTCCTTTAGAGGGGAGGTCATTGGGTGACTATTGGGAGGACGAATCTTGAACCCAAAACCCAAAATTTGGCCACAATATCCCACCAAATTTGTTGACAATACCACACAAGAGGTTTTGGACCCATCCCAAGTGGATTGGTGCCGAAATCAGGCCTCAAACGGTGGGTGGCCTGCCCCATGGGCGCCCCCTCCCACACTACCACAATCCTAATCGCCCCCTTTCGAAGTGATGGGAATTCCATGGTAGACTTGCTTTCTTTCATTTTTGCATTCAATTCTATGATGCTTAGATAGGTTGTCATTTAAATTTCGTCTCGTTTTGAACAATTTTGATCATATTTCTATCTTTGCTCGCTTCTACTAATCTATAGGTAGCATCATCAAATTCCCATTGATGGAGGCCAAATTGGGAAAATCTGACCATTTGGGTCTTCCCAAAATGCCCCCAATTAGCTAACCCCAAGTTTGTAGGTCTTTTGGAGCTTCCTAGGTAGGACATTTGGGACAGTACCTTTTCGGCATTTTGTTGTAGGTGAATTCGTCCCACCCCGGAGTGAATTCAAATCGGTGAGGAATTTCCCAACTATTATTTTTGTAGGGCCTTCCTGGTGGTGTCTTGATGCCCCTGTCAAATTTTTAGAGCATTTGGACCTATTTTAGTCATAGTTTAATTCATTTTTCTCATTCACTTATCGTAGGCTTGGGGATTGCATGCTTTGTTTTATCCGTAGGTGCTATTGACCATTTCTTGTTCCTTTGAACATAGGGTTTGGACATCGGAGGAGCAGCGAGGAGTCAAGACTCATCAACGCAAGCGACGGCGACGTTTGGTCCACCCATTTTACATGTGGGCACGCGGAAGAAGGAAAGGCACCCATGGATGTAACAAGAACGCATACTTAAACGCTCCTAGCCCTTGGAAGGGGAGGATGCGCATTGTAACCGAGTTGTGAAACATATCAATAAAAAGGGTTGTCTTCTTTATTCATATTTGTTTCGTTTTGATTCGCTCATGCTTTTCCCTCTTTTCATGCACTTTCAAATTCCTAGGATTTAGCGCTGAGTTCGGTTTTGTTTGCATCGCATATTCGCTTTCCTTTTTGCTTCCGTATCCTCGTGCTTTCAAAATCAAACAAAAAATGAAAACACAAAAAATAAACCAAATCTTAAAAAATTACCAAAAATATCAGAAATTGCTTAGCAAATAAGCCAAAGTTTCCAACATTACAATAAAGATACCAACTCTAAACCTTAGGATTATAGAATCCTTATCCTTTTATTTGTATCTTACTTCATTCCATTTGGGACTGTAGGCTGGTTACTAGGAGCCACGACACTACTATTGTAATTTGTATGATATTTTTGAGGATCCATTTTATTTGTAGTTTGAATCTACCATTTTGTTTTGCACTTGGGATGGTTTTCTAAATTGTACTTTTTTTCCTTTACTATTATTTATCAGCATCAAGGCAAGCTATTTTAGTGATTTCTCATCATGCAATCCTTCGTGTTCCCTCTATTCATAAATTGTGTTTCCATAATAATTGTTTCTATTTGACCATCCTCATCATCTGCTTGCTCATCCGTGGAGATAATTTCAAAGGTGTTAGGTGAAATTACTATTTTCTCTTTTGTTGCTATTTTTTCTTTGTGTTTTATTTGTTTAGGATTTGAAACCCTGCCAAGTACCCATCCTCTTTCTCTTTTTTAGGGACCTTATGTGGACAATCCTTGGCTAGATGGCCAAATTCATGATAAATTTTACATCTAAATGGAATATTTTTATAATCTGTTACTTGCTCCCATATTTCTTCCCCATCTTGTAAATTAATCTTCTCTAGAAGTGGTTTGTTAAAATCAATCAAAACACAAATCCTTGCATAAATCATATGCTTTAAGTGTTGGGTGCTATTAGAAGTCATCATATAAACTCCTAAAGAATTTCCAATTGTTGCAAATATCTTTGAATGCCAATATTCTATCGAAAGACCAAATAAACGGATCCAAACATGAATAGTTGATGGTATTTCTTCCTCAACTTTTAACTTGGTATGCCAAGGATTCATGAAAAGCCCCACCCTACCAAAAAACCATGGCCCCCCTTGAAAAAATTTCTCCCTATCTTCTTCATTAACAAAACAAATAAAAAATTAGCCATTAGGGTAAGTAAAAATTTGTATTTTACCTTTAGTGCTCCAGTTTTTGGCAACCCATTTCTTGAAGGTAGCGAGAGTCGATCAAAATCCCATGAATCGAAACATTAGGTATTTCCTCTCTATAACATATATTCCTTCCTAGACATCCATTATTTCCAACTTCACTACTGGGGGTCCATTAGTTGCTTTCATGTAACCCATCTATGTTTTCCTTGAATTGACCTTTGGCATCCTCAATGGTTTTCTTGGCAGTCATTGATTGTGTTCCCCTCCTATTTTAGGTGGTCCTCCATGGATTTCTTATTTAAATTTCATTTTTTTCTCAATACATGCTTCTCTATTGAAACCCTCCATCTCGGTATCTAAAAACTTGAGCTGTACGAAACCCTAAAATTCCACTGTAAACCCTAATGGAACTATGAATCTCTCTGATGTAGTCGCTTTCACCCTCAAAGGTTGTTTTGCTAAACTTAGTTTCTTCAATATTGTTCACTCATATCCTTTTCCATCCACACTCTACCACACTCATATTCACACGAGGGCCACTATTGCTACCTTGATTTTAGCTCCATATCTACTGCAAGAAACCCTAAATTTTTTTGTTTCTTGGTATTGCCATGTCCATGAACAAAATATCATATTCAATCCTCATCTATATTTTTGAGAGTTTGGAAATGATGAGCTCTCCAACTATGAGGGCAAAGTGATTATCCAAGCACAGTTAACCCACCATAAGTAGAAAGTGTCATGCACAATTAAGCACCACGCACAGTTAAGCATCGCACACAATTTTGGACCATCATTGGAAGTGAATTTTATCGTCAACACCTATATGGATTAGATTCCAAATAATTTTTTTTCCATATTTTTTATCCTTTATGTTCAAAATACACATATTATTTCCTCTAACTTCTCTTGTGGTCTTTTTCATATTCCATTTCATATTTAAGTTGGTATGCAGGTTTCATATTTAAGTTGGTGTGAGTTGGTATTAATTTGAGCCATGAGCATATTTTTTCTCCAATGGCATTTTTGTGGTGATGCTATGTAGGGTTAAATTCAGTAAGATAATACTTTCTCTTTCCTCTTTTTTCCTACATCTTTCTTCTAATTGTTTCCTCCATTTATCTATTATTATTTAGGCTTTCATCCAAGTATATTCTATTTTCTCATCTACTTATTTTGTTCTATCCATATTTTATTTATTTTTTTAATATCTTCTATTATAGATTAAGGGCATTTGTTTGTATCCATCTATTCAACTTATTTAAGATATTCTAGAATATGAACCATAAAAATTGCCTCTATAGGAAAGATACCTATTTTTGATAGAAGAATCTCATATAAAACTAATTCTTCTATTTTGAATTTATTTGCAATTAGAAATTTATGAATCCTATCTATTTGATTCAATTTTGAGTCTAATGTGTTGCTAACACTTCACACCTATACAACATCATTGGTACCACTTATAGACAAAAACCAATTTGTGTAGTTTTCCATTTCTATAATTTAGCCTCTATAGTTATATTTTATAATGCAAAAATTGCTCTCCATACTCCTAATGTTTTATTCATTATGCATGCTTCCCAAAAAAAATGATTATGGGAGTCTATCCAAAAATATTTGTACTTTGTTACTACTTCTAGAAGACACCCTTTAAAACCAAATTTTAATTGATTCTTTTGATCTTGGTTTTGTTTGTACTTACTTGTATACCTACCTCCTTGTAAAAGTGATCTAAGGATTTTAAATTTCCTATCAAATCCTATGCTAACATTGCAATTAAAATGAGATTGTCAACATACAAAAGAAGCTTCACCACATATCTTCTCAAATGAATATTGTCTCCTCCACGTAGATTTAGCCATTCTTTTAATTTGTTGGTATATTAACCAAATAAGGTAAGGGATAATGGGAATCCTTATATAACCCTTATGTCCCTC